>JAHHFK020001470.1:0-71938 GCA_024533555.2 Aedes koreicus
TGGTGGTCTAGCAAGGATTTTTTAAAATATTGGTCATAGTGAGGAAGACAACAGATTATGGTGGTGATTATGTTGATATGATCGACTAGCTGGAGACCATTATGTTTGTCGCGTTGTAGATTGTTTAAAAGTCTGCTTGAGAGTTCAAAGCCAATTATTAATGATTATTGATGTTTTTGAAAATTGTTGCAAAAATCTTCAACTGATTGAAGCTACAATCTCGAAAATCTATCGAGAAATGATAAAGTTATTAACGTTCAAAGTTGTTCAAATATTCAAGACGGTCGCTATTTTTCAAATTTTCATTTGACCCCTACCTTGCCGATATACGTAGTCTAGGTCGAAATAGCGTGTGCAGGGTCTTAATGGGACGTTAGACCAGCATTAGAAGTAAGTATGTTAGAAAATTCTATTGTACACTCTTTAGAAAGCATTTGGTGGTCCTGAAAAGGGCTGTTGAATGGTTTGAATGGTGATACGGGCACGGTTGTATTTGCTACGATAGTTGAGAGGGTCACTATCTTTATGGTGTGAAAGGATCTGTTAGCAATATGAATTTTTTTTATAAGTACATACAAGATTTCTTTCAAACTTATGTAACTGTATAAAGATCCTTGTGTTGATTGGCAATTTTAAACGATAATTTCCGTGCAGGATATTAATAATTTCTCCAAATGTTCAAAAGTTGACTTTAAACTCAAGTTATTATTTAAAATAGCTTAACGATTGCTGCTCTGATACTTTGTGGCCATATGCTGCGTTATTTCACTTTCACGTTCAAACACTTTCTCAAAATAATTTGATTCTACTGAAAGGTAGGGACTCCAACCAACACACTAAAACGAACAGAAACGCTTTTAAGCTTCCATTGGCATTTGAAGAGAACATTACCAACATTTAACAACTTGTTATAAGAGGGTTATGTCTCTAATAGGGAAATCATAACATACCAGCAACTAGCGGGCAGCAATTGCAAAAGGCAAGCAAACTTTAAACGACCTTTAGTTATTTCTATTGATGATGATTAAATAATACTACCATCTATTGTAGCAAGGTAACTTTCCATAGCAGTGGAATAATCTGAAAAACGATTTGATCAGGATCCTATTGTTGTTTATGATCATCACCGGACTCAGTATCGTGTAGTGACCTTCCTCTAGGTCATCTTGGAAGATGGATCCGTTGGTGTTCCGACGAGTGTTCCCCCAGCCTTCGTATTGTGCGTTGAGGTCGCCAGCGATGATGAATTGCCCCCGCGTCCAAGTTAGCTTGACGATGTCTCGCCGAAGGACCGTAGCCACTTGTTTGAGGCTGTAGGCCGCAATAATAACGATTGGTCCGACGGTGGTATCTACCTCCACACCTTTGGATTCAATTGATTTGAGCTGAAAACTGGGCAGCAGGTGGCAGTTGATGTTGTAGATGTTGAAGAATAATTAACCGTTTGTGTTTTATTTAAACAGTCTCGTTCATATTTGAGCAGAAGTATCGCAAAGCAATGGCAACACCATCTCCTCTTGAATTGGTCCGATCGAGTCTGATGAGCCGAAAGTCAGGAAAATAAACATTGACGTCTCGTTTGAGGTGCGTTTCTGTGATAATGGCGATGTCGATTTCCTTCTCGTTGAGGAAATCGGTTTGCTCAAGAGTTTTGTTCCGAGCGGAACAAGCATTTCAGTTTAGTATCTTGATGGAGGTTTACGGTCCATGTTTGTTGATGGTTCATCAGCATCATGCTGGCAGCGTTGATTTGTTGCTCCTTAGAACGGCAACAGCGCAGTTGTAGATGCAGGTTCTGGATGAAAGCCATCATTTGTCCCGGCGAGTAGAGGTCATCATCAGACTGATGGGTAGCTGGATTGCTTGTTGCTGGATTTCCCCAGACTAGAGGAGGGACATGTTGAAATTGTGGAGCTGTCGCGGCGGCTACCAGTCGGTGTTGAACTGTGGAGGTCGGTTGGCGGTTTCGCTGTTAATGGTTTACGTCGAGAGGTGGTAAATTTGGTACGTTGTACCGGAGCTGCGGGAAGTGTTCCTCTGTCAACGGTGGAGGCGGTCGTCGAGGTTTTTGTTCTTTTGGTAGATGAATGCTTGCGGACTTCGATTTCATGTGGCAGTTCCTGGTACTGTGCCCGAAGCATAGGCAGTTTCCGCAATGCGTCACGTCGTTCTTGAGCGGTAACACTCCGATTCGACGATGATGTTGAAAAGTGCCTTGATTTTCTGGAAATCGTCCAGACAGGTGGAGTCCTTTTCCCAATGGACCAAGTATAACTTGTTCCGATAGTTTTCGGATCCCTTGCGCCCGAAGGGCAATACTCTGATCGGCTTCAATTTTACCGAGCTTAGCTCGGAAATAATTTCCCCCGGGTCGTAATCCGGAAGACCACGAATTGCCACCTTCAACGGCTTGCTGCCAGGAGCATCATGCGTGAAGAACTCATTTTTTTCCTTGTTTTTTTGTTTGCTGGCCTGTTTGTTTGCGGCAGCCATTGCTGCTCGCTGCTCTACAGAATCGCCACAGCAATCGGTCGTGGGGTTTTTGTTCGCAATCTTTTGCAGTTTCGAGTTGTACCTTGCCACTTCGAGTGAATGGTCAAACGCAGGAGAAAAATTGCACCGTGAGACGAACGAAATCGCGGAAATGCACTGTGCTCCAAGTCCAACTCGACATTATACGAACAACCGAACAGAAATTAAAAAAATCAGTGGGGCTGTGTATAACCACGACCGGTTGACGCAGACTACGTTAAATCGTATGATTAAAGCCTGTCAGGTTTCCGTCGTGGAACATTAAAACGCAGGTACTGTTCTAAGGGTTGTCATAAGTAAGTGAGTAAGTACACACTTAGAAAATTTTACAGTATTCGGTAATTTTCAACTGAACTTTCAACAAGCCTTCCGGATTTCAGGGAAATTTTCTACAGTATTCGGTAAAAAATTACCGGAACTTTTCAAATTTTACCAAAACGTTACCCAACGTTCGGTTGCTGAAAGTTCGGTAAAGAATTACCGAATACTATAAAATTTTCGAAGTGTGTATGTTAGAACATTCTATGATTCGCTTCTTAGGAAATTATTTGGCGGCCCTGAAACAAGTCAGTTTGGTTTGAATTGCTGGTATAATGGAAGGGCAACGGTTGTGCTGGCTGTAGTGATGGTGTTAATATGATCGACCAGCTGGAGACCATTATCTTTATCGCGTTATGGATTGTTCAGGGTCTGTTTGGAAATTCAATGTCAATAATTAGTGGTGCCCACATCGCGATCTCGTGAAGCTGCAGGAAGAGTCCCCGGATCAGGACTACCAGTCACTGTTGAAGAAAAAGAGCACCAAGATGCTCAATTCAGTAGAAATGTCTGCTCAGGAGGCTGCCTGGTACCTTCTTCGCCAGCCAGTGTCTGAAGCCAGCAGAAAGGTCGAGTTCATTCCCACTTTGTGGCCACACGAGAGAACGAAGACGAGAAAGCGTGTGCATCAGGATGGATGTAGAAGGTGTTTCGGATGATTCCACCGATATCTGGACATCCAATATAATCCAGAAGTACGATGCACGCGAAGGGCTAGAGTATATATGTCTTGGTAGATTTTGCAGCGTGTTACGCGAAAGTACAGAAAACGTCGAACACGTACAGTCGTCGTAACACTGCGCACGTATTGCGTTGGCGGTCGTACTCAATGAACGAGCTCATCGACTAAAAAAAGCGCGAGATGGTGCTGCTGTTTCTTCCGTTTCGTAGCGAAGATGTGTGACATACTTGTCAAGTTGGTAGTTCCTGCAGTTGTACGATCAGTATGAAAGCGTACTTCTACAGAAGCGGAAAGAATACGATTGCGAGTTCAACCTCGAGCAAACAGTCGATGGGTATCTTCGCATGTTTGGTACAAAATGCAGACCAAGAAAAGGATACGGCTGTCGAAATGCACGACGAATGTGGTCCTCAAAAGGACAGATTATTTATTAGTGGGTTGCGCCAACCAGCTGGGTAAAATTTTCCCTACGGCTCGCCCTCCATGGAGGCGTTTTTGCAGTTGTTATGAATTGAATCGGCACCATGATATTAGAAGCACAAACCAAACGAAATAAAGGTGTAATTCTTGTACAATACAACTCTTCTTTTAATTAAATTGGTTGTTCTCAGAAGAAAAGATTATCAATTTATGGATTGCGCCAACCAGCTGGGTAAATTTTTTTACCGACGGCTCGCCCTCCATCGAGCACCGAACTAAATTTAAGATTAGTTCTTTAATAAACAACTCTTTTATTTTAATTTATTGTCCTCAAAAGGACAGATTATTTCCACCTACTGCTGCTCGCCCCCAAGGACGCTTTTTCCCCGTACCCATGTTAGCTTTGAAGTCGCGGCGGAACAATCGCCACGATGAGGCAAGATTGCGGCTTGCACAAACCGACGTGATTGTGCGCCCCCATAACCCGCCATTTTACCTCATCGCGACGATCGCTGTTTGGGAGAGCCTAGTACTTACCACCACATACCTTGTGATCAAAAAGCTCCGGTAATTTTCAATTTAAAAAGGCCGCCTTTATTTTTTCGGTAAAATCTTTTTAGTGTAAGATGGCAACACTAGTTCTGATATTCTGTCAAAGTGTGAGAGCAAATTATCCATTAGTTTTGTTTTGACAACTGCTTTTGTTAGTCGAAAAATAGACGCTCGGCGATTTTTACCATGGATAAAAAATTTGAACAACGCGTTTGTGTGAAATTTTGTGTTGCAAACGGATTTTCTGCAGCGGAAACGCTCAGAATGTTGCAAAAAGCCTTTGGTGAGGACTCTATGTCACAAAATCGTACATTTGTTTGGCACAAAGACTTTAAAGAAGGCCGTGAAAGCGTGAGTGACATGCCGCGTTCTGGACGACCATCGACCTCAACTACCGATGAAAACATCGCTTCCGTGAAGAATTTAGTTATGGAAAACCGCTCAATTAGCATTCGGGAGATAGCTGCACTCCTTGATATCTCATTTGGATCGACCGAACACATTTTGACGGAAATTCTGGGCATGAAACGCATTGAAGCACGACTTGTTCCAAAAGAGCTGAATTTTTTGCAAAAACAGCATCGAGTTGAGGTCGCTAAACAGATGATTGCGAACGCAGATAGCGATCCCACATTCATGGAACGCATCATAACTGGTGATGAAACGTGGGTATATGAATTTGATATGCTCACAAGTCAACAATCGTCCGAATGGCGCGCCGAAGATGAGCCGAAACCAAAAAAATCACGACAAAGTCGCTCCAAAATTAAAGTTTTACTGACCGTTTTCTTTGATTTTCGCGGTGTCGTCCATTCTGAATTCCTTCCAGAAGGTCGAACGGTTAACAAAGAGTATTATTTACAAGTTATGAGATGTTTGCGTGAGGCAATTCGAAAGAAAGAGGCTAGAATTGTAGTGCAATAATTCGTGGATTTTACACCACGATAACGCCCATCACACACCGCGCTCACTATTTGTGAATTCTTGGCACAAGAACTCCACCAATACCATCAAACAAGCACCATATTCACCAGACCTTGCCCCGTGCGACTTCTTTTTCTCTTCCCAAAACTGAAAATTCCGCTCTGAGGTAGGCGTTTTGAATCGATTGATGCGATAAAAAAGAATTCGCTGGAAGAACTGAAAGCCATACATTCATCGGCCTATAAAAAATGGGGAGATGATTGATAAAGCGCTGGCATATGTGTGTTGCCTCTAATGCAAGTATACCTTGGAAGGCTAGATAATAAAGACATTTAATTAAAAATTGAAATAAATGCGTTTTTTTCAAACCACGGAACTTTTTGTGATCACAAGGTATCTACGTTAAACCGTCTGATTAGTTTCGTTAGTTTCGTAGCGGAACATTCACAGAAAAAATAATAACGAATTATAGCAGACGCGCAAAATTCATTATTACAAGCATACAAAACAAGCGTAAAAAAATAAATTGTTTGCAATCTTCATACAACAGACCTGATTTCAGTGATATCAGGTTTACATTTTAATGAAATATTCCATGAAATCAAGTCAAATCTAGCATTTCCTTTATACGCATTAGATAATGCAGAAAATTAAATGTTTATTTCAAACTATATTGTAACGCAAATAGTTTTTCCTTAACGAAACATTTCTAGACCAGACCGGGCAGGAGGACGCTGTATGTTAGTATGCATTATAAACCAGTAGTTGTCAAAATCCAGCATCTCAACCAGTAGTTGGCAACGTTTAAGTTTTGCCTGATAATCACGAGTTCATTCGGCATCGGTACATGGTCGGAGGATTTTCCATATGTTCAATTTCCGAAATTTGCGCAAACGTTTGGCATCAAAACGATTAGACATCGTACTCATTCTCACCTTCACAGTTTCTCAAAATTTATTTCTTCCTAGAAGTAAAACTCTATCTAACGCGAATCGTTAAAACAACAGAATAACTATTCATAACTGTACTAACTGGAGTATGCCGAGAATGTTACTTCGGAATATCCATTTCGAAAATCAAAGCGAAAATCAAACGTAAAAAATTTCTTGATACTTGCCGGAACGCAACATTCTTTAAAATTTTCCGCGAAATAAAATACTTCTTTTGTTTGTAAAATTTTAAACACTTGAGTAAATAAAATGGCAATCGTATAAACCTCTAGTTGATTTGAGCAAAAATCTCACAAATAAATCAATCAAAATACGATCGAGTTATTAGCTTCCGGTGTTTCAATGTTCCGTGACGACAGCCAGTTGAACAATGTACACAATATGCTCAAGGTATACAACGAAGAGGGAACTTAAATTGTTTTAGCCACCGCTGGCTGTGAATTGGTAAGAACTTGGATAGTAATGTTGAATAAATTCCAATCAAACAAACTCTTTCAAAATTGAATTAGTCGTCCTGAAAAGGACGGATTTTAAACTGTCCGCATAGTAATTAAAACCTTCTCGGTCTTTTGAAGAAGCAGGTTATTTCAGCCGTTTCACGTTGCGCCTTACCAAAGATGGCTACCAACAAGATCACACACACAAGCACAACACAGGCTGGTAGCTGACTGCCTAGTACACCACTGCATAATTAATGGCTGCCTAGCAACGGTTGCCACCGCCAGCAGCCAATTCCAAAGTTGGCGCCTTGCCGCTCCGCTCTGCCGAATAAAGCACCCTCCAGGGTACATGCCATCGCCAGCTGCCAATGAATACTGGCTCGTTGCTCCGCACAGCTCCTGTACTGCGACACGAATGAGACAATTTTCTTTTATGTCGTTCAGTGCTGAATATGAGACCTCCCTTGCTCACATTTGAAATCTGTGATAGGAAAGTACTGTGAATTTATGAAATCCAGCATGAAAAACCAAATTATAAGACATCACCATTCATTTTCGTTACTTTCATTTGTTTTAAATTGTTAACGGATAATTTTAGATAATTGAATTGATATGCGGAAAAATTTCCATTCGATTGATGTAACAATTTTGAAAATCTATCGAGTATTTATGAAGTTATGAGCGTTTAATTTGTAACGATATTTTGTGACGGTCGATTATTCTTCGATTTTCAATTGACAATTCAATTTTTCATGACGGCAGCCATTTGTAAATTGTGCACAATGCTCAAGGTATGCAACGGAGAGAAAATTAAAATTGTTTTAGCCACCGCTGTCTGCCATTTGGTTAGTTGTTACATAAATTCAAATTAAACAAACTCTCTCAGATTTGGATTGGTCGTCCTGAAAAGGACGGATTTAAATTAGTCCTGCTCGGTCTTTTCACGAAGCAGGTTATTTCTGCCGTGCACGTTGCGCTTCAGATAAAGATGGCTACCAAGAATATCACACACACTCAAGCACCTTATTTAGCTCTTTGTGGTGGCGCCCACCGGCTGGCTACAAATCATCACCGGCTTTGGCAACCGACTGCCTAGCACACCACTGCATATACAATGGCTGCCTAGCCAAGGGCTTGCTAGCAACAGTCTCAGAGCAATCGACTAGCTCACCACTGGTTGGTTGCCAGTGCACCTTCTGTGGCATGTTGCACCACCTGCTACGTTGGCTACGTTGGCTACGTTGGCAGCTTGCCGCTCCACACTGCAGGTTTCATGCCATCGGGGTTGCCTCCATCGCCAGCTGCCAATCCATAATGGCTCGTTGCTCCGCACAGCTCCAGTACTGCAACACTACTGAGTTAATTTGCGAAGGCGTACCCGTTTTATATCGTTCAGTGCTGCATATGAGCCCTCCCTTGCTTAAATTTGAAATCTGTGACAGTAAAGTACAGTGCATTTAGTAAATTTACTCTGAAAAATCGGCATTATAAGACATCACCTTAGGTTTTGGTTATTTTCAATAGCTTGAAATTGTTAACGGAAATTTTTTGATTATTGAATTGATACGCGGGAAAATTTACAACCGATTGATGTAAAAGTCTTGAAAATCTATCGAGCATTTATTAAGTTATTAGCGTTTAATTTGTAACAATATTTCGTGACGGTCGCTTATTTCTAGATTTTCAATTGACACCCTACCCTTCCCGTAAGACGTAGTCTACGTCAAAAATAATTTCATTAAAGATATTAACAATGGAGAGATCTGACCTTATTCCGTTGCGACTTTACTCAGCATGCATCGACGATTCGGAAAATCCGCTACCATCCCTCGTTAAAAGGCTCGAAGTTGCATTAAACCAGGCGCATGCGTATGCCGTAATGTTTGGCGCCAAAGCTTCCACTCCGGATAGTACGTCTCGTGGAGCTACCGGCGACTTCCTGCATACAGCGTTTGCGATGATGATCGCTCACTCGCACAACGATTCTTGCTTCGGTGCACTCGGAAGCTTTGCTTGCGATTCGTGCGATGACTTGTGTATCGGGTTCACGGTTGACGATTCGGAGGAGCTTTTGTGTTGCGGGCCGTGTTGCGTAGCGTATGTGAGAGAGGAAGCTTTTAAAGTAGCGGAACTAGGGCGGTTCGGTCCAACTAGGGTGAATCCGGACCAAATTGTTCACCGCCAAATTCACCCTACACAAGCACCCACGATGACCAGCGGAATTCACCTGGTCAAGCGAATAATTTTAACATACTAATATCGCTCTACTTAGGCACAATTATTTTCTTACCTGGCAGTAACAGGAGCTTTTCCAACCTGTGGGTCACAAAATCCAATGTTTAACCAAAACTTGGTTCTGAAAAAAAAAACTGTTATTAGGGTCTTTTTTTGTTTTCAAAACTTTTTTAATAATTGTGTTTTTCACTCGCACGATAATAAAATCTAATCCACAATAGGAATTTGCATTTTTCGATTCTGCTGATTCGTGATTAAACGAACGTAGTAAAACCCACCCCTATCTCCCTCTGCCTCATGTCAACCATATCTAGGCGTCCCACTTCATCCTTAGTTTTTTTTTTTTTTTTGAGCGCAAGTTTAAAATTCTTTGTGCAGTCTTGAACTCTGTTTAAAATGGTGAATTTGTTCTGCTCAGTAGTTGGCTGAATGAGATCCGTGGAGATTATTATGAGTTCTCAGAGAAAACGCTTCGCTTCGGAAAGCTTCAGTTGTCTCAACGAGTTCAGGGAAATAGTGCGTGCGCTGATGATAGCGTGAAAGCTTCTTTTAGCTGAGATTACACTGTAAATCTAATTGATGGGTTTATAGAATGGCAGCAGGGTAAATGCACCCTTCTTTTTGTGGGGAAATGCTCCTTAAACTTTGGAAAAATGCTCCTTAGATGCGTTTGCCCGGTATAATGCAATCGGAGGTATTTACCTTCTGGTTAGCGCTTGCCGGTTGTTTTGACGGGTCTTAAGTTTCTTCAAGATTGTATAGCGGAGCTTCGCTCTGCAATCTTTGAGGTAGTTTTGACGGGTTTAAATTTCATTTTGAAGAGTCTTAATTTTGTTTTGACGACTCTTAAATTCAGAAACTTAAAACCCGTCAAAACTATACAATCTTGAAGAAACTTAAGACCCGTCAAAGAAAGAATTAATTGCACAAAATATTTGTTACAGATTTTTCTTTAAATTAACTACACGTTTTACAAAACACAGTTGACTATAATTTTAGGATAATTAAATAGATGGTTACTTCGCAGCTCCAATGTTTAGCAAGTTGAAGTAAAAGAAGATACCGACAAAAGTAACATGTAGTTGAGATGTTAGAAGTTTTGTTAAGATAATATCAAACAATGATCGAAAATGCCAATGTCGCTTTGAATATACAAAATTAATAAAATAAATGCAGTTGGTTCAAAATAGGCATCCACAATGATATCATCCGAAAGGCTTACAGTCGAATGCCGCCATAAATCGAAATATCAGTAAACGTGTTTTCACCGATTGCATTCTACACATTATTCATGCCAAGCTCACACCTCGATTGCTTCCGAGCAGAAACAAGCGTTTTCGCAGCTGATTGAATAAGTGCATTATGCGTATCCCATTAGGAATTATCCTTGGATTAACTCAGATTTCGCGCTCACTTATTGCATCTCATCGCACTGCTGCCTCTACGAGCATCTATGCATCCACTTCGGATAAGCTCACTCGTATGTGTATGTGTGTATTCTTTCCTTTATCAATTATTCAGCTATGCGAACAACCTCACCCGCACGCTCAAGAATGTGCTGCTATTCGCATGGGAAAAACTCATTACATCCTACCCATCTCAACTCACCTACTATCGACATTCATGCCCACCCACCATCAAAGCTCATTTGCTCGTTACACACCATGACGCGCCTGCCGCTCATCCGGCGGTGCCGTCATGCAGGCCATTATGGCACTACACCTGTTGCCATTCGAATTTTCCACCTTTTGCTTCACGCTTGAGCAGTTTCCACAGGACTTGAGTTGCATTGCATTCCTGGAAACCTACACCCTACGTGGTGGTGCACTCACATTATATCGCTTCGTTGCAGTTCATTGGGTGCCTGTGAAACGAGCTTGATGCTCTATAGCATCACGGTTCGCACACTCTCCAGGTCCAACCAAATCCATCCGCCTTCCACCTAGACTCCTGTATCGACAATGTTTCCTATGATTTTCCCATCAATGCATCACTTTCTTCAGGGGCTTCTTACCCGTCAGATTTTACCGACATGGAAAACGTGTAAAAACTGTTCGGGAAATCCGATCGAAGATCATAAAAAGGGACGTCGGGATGGCTTGAAAGCCGTAATGAGAGAGTTTTGAACTTTTTGCCTGTTGTATGAGCATTACTAACTAATAACAAATGAGGCAATTTTGAACAACATTAAAAAGACCAACTGACCATTAGACATCCCTACATCAAGTAAGTTGACTTAAAGTTTCGCAATATATGTCACAAGGAGCATTTCCCCCTGTGCAACCGATATAGATTCCTTTAGAGCTCTGGGAAGTCATGAAAACCGTGAAAATCGCAATGAAGGTGGAAAAGCACATAATGTAACTACAGGTATTTATCTCACCCGCTTGGTTGGCCTGCAATGGTGATGGGCTTCCTTCAGTGTTGTTATATGCTGATACTGGAGCAGAATAAGGCAGGACCGATTGCTCGAAGGGGCGTCTGGTAGCAAGTGATGGTGCATGTTGAGCAAAGGTTGATAGATGGAAGGAAGCTGTTGAAAGGATTTAAAGAAAGAAGCTTTACCGTGTACCGAGTCGGAAGTAAATTCAGAACAACGATCAATGGACGGGAATTGAGCTGTTGGATTTTGTTGCCAGGGCTGAGTACTTTTTGATAGATAGCTAGAAGTGCGAAAGTATGGTCTGGGCATTTGTATAAACATAAATCCTCTGGAATTGCAAGATGAACAATTTCACTCATTTTTTGCTTTAATGTTAGTTGAATTGAATTCATTTGGTAAACAGTATTTAAATGTGAATGTAATTTATTTCCCTCTGTGGGGAACATTTTTGACTGCGAACAGTTTTTTACTTGTTTTGACAGGCACCTCTTTCAAAACTTACCATTTCACGGAATCATATCACTATTATTTTGAGTGATTTCCACTTGCTGACTGAAGACATTATCCCAGGTTTATTGTGATATTGAAAAAAGTAATTCATATATCTATCAGTTGTATCAAAAACAACCCATTTTTGGCCCTTCATGCAATGGCATGATTGGGATAATTAGTGGTTATTAAAGCTTGATCAAGTCTAACAGAGGGGAGAGCCCATTGCTGCCGGGCTTAGTTTCCGTGCTACAATGGGTGGTAGTACATATCATACATCATACATCATCATGGTGAAAACAATCAGTAGCACAATCGATTTGTACCATATATGATGCTAGCTTCGTATTCAATACCACATGCGCTGTCAAAATAACATAGCAGTTCTATAAAAAAGAATATCCGTGAATTGTACGAAAACAATACAGACAATGAAGTGTTTGTACAAAAACAAATGCTTTCTGGTGCTTATCGTGTTTAAAAGCTATGTTTTAACGAATTGAAATAAAATTTGACAAAAGCGAGACCGTGAGAGAGGGTGATGTTTTAAATAAATCTGATTTGGGAATCAATCCAGTCTTATTGGGGAAAGCTGCGACTGACCCGTGGTTGATCTCACTAGGCCATACTGACTTGAAAGAAGTAATGTGATTTAGGAGGATGTGACGCATTTGGGGCTATTCATAAACCACGTAGACTTTACTGCGGGGAGGAGGGGTCTAGCCAAAATCTATGGTTCATACAAAATTTCAAAAAAATGTATGGAAACAAGTCTACGAGAGGGGAGGAAGGGCCTGAGATTTTCAAAAATGAGTCTACGTGGCTTATGAACAGTTCCTTTTCATTTATATCGAGGTGAACCAAGGATTTTATACCTCCTCAGCCGGAACTCTAAAATGTGTAAATACGAGAGAAGAGGAACACTGATTGACTGATCGGAACAAATGTCATTTTGTACGTTGTATGAGAAAGGTGTAATGCTGGCATTTTGTGGGATGACGAGACAATACGAAGGTTTGTTACAATTCTTGAAGCATGTGTTGTTTGCACGAAAATGATGTTTGCAAAAAATGCGTAAGCAAATTTAAAATATTTTCAGTGTAGATATTGATATATTGTCTCTGTCTATTGAAAACTTAAAAATACATTCACGACTCCTAAGGTTCCCACCCAAGAACTGTTTTATTTATTTTTTAATGGTTGTTAATCTGCAGTACGGCCGAGCGTAGATGGAGGCCGAAACTGAAAACATCGCATTCAGTTAGGTTTCGAGTCAAAATAAATTGGGACGCCCCTCGAGCGCCGCTAGCACGGCTCTAGTGTTAGGAATCCAAAAACTCTGAGAATGGTTTGTTTACACTTCTATAGAGAACAACTGGTGCTAGTTTGATCAAAGTAATAGATCACGTTCAGAAATAACGTCAAATGGAACTTGAAAGAAGAAAAAAATATTGTGCACAAACACTTGGAAAATCCGGAGTTATCCGGTTCCAAGCTGGCTAAAGTCCTGAAGATCCCGAAAATAACAGTTTTTTGAGTGCTCAAAACCACACTGAGTGTGGAAAGGAATCAGCAGACCTACGAAAAAACTGGAACCAGGGATCGTCAACTGCGCAACAAATGGCGTTAAAATCAACCCCGGTCTTTCGATCCGAGATGTGGCCAGAAGGTACAACGTCAACTTTCAAACGGTGTGGAACATCCTTGCCAGAGAAGGATACAAGTTCAGTAAACAACCGAACCGGCACATGAAGCAGAATTTCGTGGCCAAAAAGCGTGAAAGAGTGCGATGACGAAACATACGTCAAACTCGATTTTAAGCAGCTTCCCGGTCAAAAGTTTTACATCGCTACTGTACGTGGGAATGTGCCGGGAAGATTCAAGCTCGTGTTTGCAGTCAAGTTCGCGAAGAAGGCCATGATTTGGCATGTGATTTGCAGTTGTGGCCTGAAAACGGAACCATCCGTCACATCCTTGACGATGACATTCCAAGTTTACATCGAAGAATGCCTGAAAAAGCGTGTATTGCCATTCATCCGCAAGCATAGGGGCAAATTCATTTTTTGGCCTGAGTTGGCCAGCTGCCACTACTCCAAGGTGGTTCTGGAGTGGAATGCTACCAACGAGATCGATTTTGTCCCCAAGCTAATGAATCCTCCGAATTTCTCGGGATTTTGACCAATCGAAAAATACTGGTCAACTTCAAAGCAGCTACTTCGACGAAACGGCGGTGCAGTCAAGGACATCCAGCAAATGCGGGCAGAATGGGAGAAATGCATGGATTCCGTGTCCGTTTCGACTGTGCGGGCGCTGATGGGCTCCATCAAGAGGAAGGAACTGGAGAAATGTAACCATCTGATGCTGTAGCTTTGATGTTTTAATAAAAGTACTGTAAAGCAACCATTAATGGATTTTTTAAACTTATTGAATCATGAATTACAGGTCTACCAATTTACTTTTTTTTCTTTCTTAGCGTTTCAAGCTTATTGCTTTCGCAATTAGCTTATTACTTTTTTTCAACTTATTGTTCTAAATGCACTCCACAGTTATTAATTAAGAGCTTTCGATGCCAGGTACCATTTTTGCATTAGTTTTTTTTTTTTTTGTCTTGATTATCGAGATTTTCAGCCTTGGGCTGGTTCATCTCCCGTCGTAGTTACTCAAATTCCCTTTTTGGGTATTTTTCGTAACTTGTTCGGAGGTGAGATTCGAACTCGTGACTTTGGCGTGAGAGGTATGGATGTTAACCACTACGCCGGGTTCGCCCCCATTTTTGCATTAGTATGATTGTGTGTCAAGTACAATATACCTATGGGGGGAGGGAGATTTTTTTAAAAAAAAAGAGAAAGGAAAGACCCCCCCAGGGGGGGGGAGTTTATTTTTTTTAAAGGGGGGAAAAAAAAAAAAAAAAAAAAAAAAAGGGGGGAAGGGATGCTTGTCGAATATATATTTTTTTGAAGGTAGAGATTTTTTTGCTACTCTTCGTTACGTCGTAAGGAAAGTATGAAATAACGTTTCAATTAATTCATTAATTAATGAAACTACTTGTTTATATTATTAAACAGTATTTTCAAATTATTCATTACAAGCAATATAGCTTGAAGTTGCTAGTGGATCGGGTGGGCTTGTCCAGCATCACACTCCTGAGTTATCTTCTGAGGCGTTTGAAACGCAGGCCATAGCATTGCAGATTTTCTACTGGTTAAGATTAGAAAAAAAAAACACACACACATCCTTCGTTTTCGGGAGCAACATCTCCCAACCCTATCTTCGATACTGCCGACCGAGTAGGTTTTCTCTCTAACGATCATTCCACGAAACCGAAACGCCCTCCTCTCAACTATTGAGTTCCAGTTCTGGGAGTAAAGTAGAAAACGTCTTTACGTTAGCAGGTTTATTTCTAGAATAACTAAATTGTATAATTGTCATAGGTAGACTACTATGATCGAGATATGTCAGCGTTGCTAAGTGATATAAATAAGGAACACTCCTCCTCAATGCTGGAACTCTAAACCACACATGGTTCTCATCTTCGTCAATTTGGTTCCTCCAAGGGGTTTGGTGAGCAAATCTGCCATATTCTGTCGGACAATAAACGAAACGAACCTCACCAGAGCATTGGATGTCCTTTACGAAGTGAAAATTGGTAGCAATGTGTTTCGTTCTGTTGCTGAATTTGCCAATGTCCAGCATCTTCAGGGCGCTTTGGTTGTCCGGATTTTGATGGTCATCACCGAAGTCACCAAGCAGACGTTTTAACCACAGCATTTCCTGTGTAGCTTCCGTCAAGGCCACAAGTTCCACTTCTGCAGTGGACAGTGAAACACATGACTGCTTCCTGCATGCCCAGCTGATCGTATCGCCGTTGAATTGGATAACCAAACCGCTGTTGGATTTTCAGTCCTCTTTGCACTCCGCCCAGTCAGCATCCGATTAGCCAATCAAACCAGTTTGACGAATGTTGTCACTAACACGCAACCAGTAGTCACACGTTCCCTTCAAGTATCGTGCAACACGCTTCAGTTCCTGCTAATCACTCTGAGATGGGTTGCTCGTTTTGCGACTCAGGATTGACACCGCTGCAGAAACATTCGGCCTTGAATTTACCGAAACGTAAAGGAGTTGCCCCATCAGCTTCTGATACTCTAAGTTGTTTGGCAGAGGTGAACCAGGGTCCTGCTTCCAATATCCTGGGTCCAATTGAATTTTCGAATCCTTGGCATCTTCCAAGCCACACAAACGCACAATCTCGCCGATCTACTGCTTTTGGTTGATAAAGAAATTGCCAACCTCATCACGCTTTATTTGATATTTCACCTAGCAAGCTGATGTTGAATATCTTCCGCAGAACATTAATACACCGAACTATGGCCTTTCCATCCTCGCACGCTACAATCAAGTCGTCGACATACACCAGTACATAGGACCAACGATTGCTTTCTTTTTTCTTGTAGAGGCAAGGATCAGAATCACACCGCTTGAACCCCAAGCGCTCCAGTTCAGCGTGCAGCACGCCGTTCCGCGATCTGGCAGCATGCTTCAGGCCATATAAATTTTTTCGCAACTTGCAGACTTGTGCTTCTTCCCCTTGCACGACGAATCCTGGAGGTTGCCGAAGGTATATTTCTTCGTCGAGATTTCCATACAAAAACGCTGTCTTGACGTCGAATTGTTGGACTTTCATACCTTGCTTCGCCACCTTTGCCAGAAGAGTCCTGAAGGTAGTTTGGCGAACAACAGGAGCACAAACCTGGCCATAATCGGTCCCGTACTGTTAGCTGAATCCTTGTGCGACCAGTCTTGCTTTGAAGCGGGCCACTGCTCCATCCGCGTCGTGCTTGATTGTGTACACCCACTTCGAGCCTTTCGTCCGGTTTGGAGGTTCACCAGTTCCCACGCTCCGTTCGAGTCAATGGAACGTAACTCGTCGATCATTGCTTCATACCACTTACCACAATTCGGGCTAGCCGAATCGTTCTTCCGCTCCTCCTGGACGTTTGAAATTTCTACCAACCAGGAGCTTACAAACCGCTGCACAGGTACACCTTTCGTTGATCGTTGGGTCTCCGTGGTACCTCTTCATACGAGTACCCTTCAAAATTACTCTCCGCTGTATCGACACTACCATCATCTTCTTTTTCAGATTCATGCGGTAGATTACATGGATTTCTGCTTTGTCCCTCAGTGTAACGATCACCTCGTCGTCACCGTCGCTGTTACTAACCGTATCATTGTCAGCTGCATCGTTACCCTGTAGCTCGTCGAATTCGGTATGACGGCTAATGATAATACTGCAATCTATCGGGTCGAGGAAACGGTACGCTTTCCGTCCGGCAGCGTAGCCCGTCAGTATCATTTTGCTTGCTTTCTTGTCCAACTTTCTACGTTTTTGATTGGAAACGTAAACGTATGCTGTTGATCCGAACACACGTACCTTGTGATCAAAAAGTTCCGGTAATTTTCAATTTAAAAAGGCCGCCTTTATTTTTTCGGTAAAATCTTTTTAGTGTAAGATGGCAACACTAGTTCTGATATTCTGTCAAAGTGTGAGAGCAAATTATCCATTAGTTTTGTTTTGACAACTGCTTTTGTTAGTCGAAAAATAGACGCTCGGCGATTTTTACCATGGATAAAAAATTGGAACAACGCGTTTGTGTGAAATTTTGTGTTGCAAACGGATTTTCTGCAGCGGAAACGCTCAGAATGTTGCAAAAAGCCTTTGGTGAGGACTCTATGTCACAAAATCGTACATTTGTTTGGCACAAAGACTTTAAAGAAGGCCGTGAAAGCGTGAGTGACATGCCGCGTTCTGGACGACCATCGACCTCAACTACCGATGAAAACATCGCTTCCGTGAAGAATTTAGTTATGGAAAACCGCTCAATTAGCATTCGGGAGATAGCTGCACTCCTTGATATCTCATTTGGATCGACCGAACACATTTTGACGGAAATTCTGGGCATGAAACGCATTGAAGCACGACTTGTTCCAAAAGAGCTGAATTTTTTGCAAAAACAGCATCGAGTTGAGGTCGCTAAACAGATGATTGCGAACGCAGATAGCGATCCCACATTCATGGAACGCATCATAACTGGTGATGAAACGTGGGTATATGAATTTGATATGCTCACAAGTCAACAATCGTCCGAATGGCGCGCCGAAGATGAGCCGAAACCAAAAAAATCACGACAAAGTCGCTCCAAAATTAAAAGTTTTACTGACCGTTTTCTTTGATTTTCGCGGTGTCGTCCATTCTGAATTCCTTCCAGAAGGTCGAACGGTTAACAAAGAGTATTATTTACAAGTTATGAGACGTTTGCGTGAGGCAATTCGAAAGAAGAGGCCAGAATTGTGGCGCAATAATTCGTGGATTTTACACCACGATAACGCTCCATCACACACCGCGCTCACTATTTGTGAATTTTTGGCCAAGAACTCCACCAATACCATCAAACAAGCACCATATTCACCAGACCTTGCCCCGTGCGACTTCTTTCTCTTCCCAAAACTGAAAATTCCGCTCAGAGGTAGGCGTTTTGAATCGATTGATGCGATAAAAAAGAATTCGCTGGAAGAACTGAAAGCCATACATTCATCGGCCTATAAAAAATGTATGGATGATTGGATAAAGCGCTGGCATATGTGTGTTGCCTCTAATGGCGAGTACTTTGAAGGCGATAATAAAGATATCAATTAAAAATTGAAATAAATGCGTTTTTTTTCAAATTACCGGAACTTTTTGATCACAAGGTACATCCATTTGTAGCATATTAAAAAGAAAACGGTAGATGCTTGTGGGTGAGTTGTGGGGAGTATTTGGGGAGAAAAAACAGTACGGTTGTTTCTCCCCCCAAATTTTTTTTTTTCTTTTTTCCGCCGCCAAAAACTTCTTTTTTCGGGGAAGGGGGTTTTTTGCCCCATTCTGCTGTGGGCTATATGGGGCCATTTGCTGCAGCAAGATTCCGTTGTCGGCCAAGAATTTCTTCAGTTTCCCACTCGCATATTTGCCACCTCCGTCAGCTCGTAGCACTTTGCAGATTATGCAGACATACTCTCGGATCCTTTCTAACGCTTCAGACTTGTACCGTAGCAGGTAGACCACCGTAAAGCGTGAATAGTCATCAACAAGCACCATGCTGTATCGATTTCTGCTAGGCGTAGCCACTTCAAATGGTCCCGACAAATCGGTATGCACTATAAATCACCTACCGCTTTGCTTCGTTTTTCAGCAGTCTTTGAGCATGAACTCCGGGCTATCTTTTCTTCGCAACATGTGCCGCATATCGTTTGCTCATCAGTTCCCGACTGGTCACGAACGATCCTCACAGTGGCATTCGTACACAGATGTCCCTAACGCCTATACCACAAGTGTGGACAAGGACTTCTCCGGGCTGTGCTTCAAATAATACAACCCGCCTCGCCGTTCACCAACGACTAGTGCTGCTCTATCCTTCATGATTTTGCAAGAGTTCTTCTCAAACACCACAGTGAATCCCTCATCGGCTATCTTGCTCACCGACAGCAGGTTACCGGTCAGTGCCAGCACATGATACACACCCTTAAGCTTCACTTTGACATCTTTCCCATTGCCATCGACACTCTGGTACACTCCAGCACCGATTCCATTCGCTTGAAAGTCGTTGCCATCCGCTAGACTGATGCTGTCCTTGAACGATGTGTCCAGTTCTCCCCGCAGCGATACCTTGTTGGTCATGTGAGACGTGGCGCCTGAGTCAAGGAACCACGAATCATGTTCCGCCAATCGTTTTTCAACAGCAAAACATACCTCCGGTGATTTGGTCGTAACCATCTTAGCCCGCTGTTGAATTTTCTTCTCTGATTGCTTCCGATCCCTTGCTAACTTTTTACAGTCCCGACGAATGTGCCCTTCCATGTGACAGTAGTGACACGTGATTTAAGATTTGTCCACCGATGAATTGTTTCCGGTTCGCAGAGCCTTTTTTTCCCCGGGCCGCTTCCTTTGGTCCGGTAGCTTCCCCTTCCGGTCCGGGAAGGTTGGGTTTTTTTCCGGGGGGCTCTCCGGGGGTGGGATAAAAGTGTTGTAAGTGGGGAGGGGTTGGAAAAAGGCAGGGCACCAATCCATTTTTTTTTCTTTTTTTCCCCCTCCCCGGTAGGCTGTTTTGTTAATTTTTTTTTTCTTTTAAAAAATTTTTCCCCTTCGTGCCGGGAATTTCAAGGGGTGAGTCGCTCAGCACAATATCTCTTGTGTCCATTTTTTTTAGTGTGCCATTAAGTGTTACGATGAGTCCTGATGCTCTGATCGTGGTGCCAAGAGGTGCCCATGTGTGCCACGGTAATTTGACAGTTCAATTGTTATGTTTTGGCTACGCATGGTAACCAGGTGAATAATTTGTTTTGCATTGCAAAACTTTTACTGCCGATTTGGGTCTTGGTAAATGTTTTTGTTGCGGAAACCACGTTATTGATGCTTTTGTGTTGAGATAACAACTTTCAGTGATGGATGGATAAAGAATGGAGCTCAAGATGCTAATCGCTGGAAGTAAGTGCGAGAATACTTATAAATTGTTGTGTATTTAAGATTAATAAATCCTCTTTCTCAGTAGTGCACGTACGCTTGCGAAACAATGAACGAGACGCAACCACGCAACTCCACCCTTTGACACCCTTTAACTGGCTTCATATCTGTTCAAATCAAAATGGCATATTATTTTGGCAACTGTAGATCTTAGTTTTATTTGGTTTTATTATATAGGTTACTTGATGACTTTTACAGAAGGTTTTCTCAAGCTTCTTAACCTTGAACACAGAACAGGTCAAAGTGGATTTCGTCGTGTATTGTATCACACACAGCATAAGAATCATCTACAATAATATTAAGTTATTAATAGTAACCGTTTAATGTAATGCGCGTTTTCTACATACCATCATAATCTTCTTCAATCCTTTCTTCTTGCATGGTCTCTTTTCCGCTCGAATCATTTGGCATGTCATTCTCTGGACCACGCAATAGTTCACAAGAGATCATATCTGAGTCGTCAGGGGTCAGGCAGCAGAGGTTTTGCTTTATCAAAATATTTCAAAAATGGGGTTCAAAGTTTGTTCTAAAAATGTGCCTATAATTTAGGCTGCAAAGTGATATTATGTCGCGGCTTAATTGTTTATTCACTTACCTCATCCATTGTTCCAATCAAGAATACACCTCAACAAACAGGAAACTCAAAAGTTCTTTTATAATCAATTCTTTCTAATTTTTTTGTGTGGCGTAGCGAAACAAACAAATCGAAACAACACCACAAAAACTTACGACGTCAATTTTCCAGGGCTGCTAGGTTATATCTTCAAAAAATACAAATGTCAAAAGTGTGCCTCAGAGTGCCACACATGTTCCGTTATAGTTTAAATTTTTTAACCATGACGTGCTTGGCACATTGTTCTAAGCGACTCACTCCTTGATAACTTTCGTAAAACCGTCCCAATATCCCGTCCACATATTTTTTTGGGGTTGTGGGGGGTTGGGGGGGGGGTGGGTGGGTGTTGTTTTGTTTGGGGGGGGGGGTTTTTTTTTTTTTGAGGGGGGGGGTGGGGGGGGGGGGGTTGGGGTGTGGGGGGGTTGTTGTGGTGTTGGGGTGGGGGTGGTTTTTTTTTTTTGTTTGGTTGGGGTAGTGTTGGTGGGGGTGGGGGAAAAGGGAGGTATTTTTTTTTTTTTTTATTAATTAAAATATTAATTTTTAACATTCGAAAAAGAGTTAGAAGAGAGGGGATATTTTGGGGGTTGGGGGGGGTTGTGGTAGACTACTATGATCGAGATATTTCACCGTTGATAAGTGATATAAATAACGAGCATTTACCACTACGGGCTGATAGTGACAGCGATCAAGGGAAATTGTTATCAATCACCTCACAGCATGGATCATTTGGCGTTGACGACTGATCAGGCTTGGGACAGTCAGTTGGCTCTTACTTTTGAGGACGTGGGAGGAAGCAAATCCATGAGCTTTTGATGTCTACGAATATTTGATGACGTGACTTTGTTCAGACTGTAGCGTTGCCACAAAACAAAGACTAATAACAGAACTAAAAACAGCAAACCACCAAAAGTTTTATGAACTAGTCATAATCAGTAACTCTAAAAAAACACGCTCAATGAACCGAAGGAGTGAGTAAATTAAGGATAAGAGGCAATGCAGTAGCAGAGGCAGTGTAAACTTATATGCAATTTCTTGATTTATTTTTAAATCTGTGTCTTCTTCGTCAAATATGCTGCAAATTTGATCGTTAATTTTTAACCGATGCTCCCAAATATCGTCTAAAAGTGTTTACACGGTTCGATATCTTAGAGCAAATCACAACGTTTTATTTCAGTTGTAGATAAAGCTTTAGCTGTAAGTTTATTTAAGTTTAGTTTTAGTGTAATTCAATAGATTTAAGGAGTGTATCGAATATAAGCTATCCACATACATTTGCGTTGTACGCATGTATTTGTGATGGTTTTTTATACTCTGAACACTGCATGCTGTGCGTTTGACTGTCAGCTTTCTTTTGTTTACTTGTTTGTGCGGTTCAAATTCTGCGTTTTCAAAATGTCGCGTATTGAAAAGGAAGTGAAAATTAAGGTTCTGGACACATGGCTAAGTGAGAAGGGTATGACTATGCGAAAATTGGCGAAGCGGTTTGGAATTCATCATGCGAGTGTTAAAACCATCATTAATAAGTTTGGGGAACACTATTCTTTGGATGAGCTACCAGGAAGAGGCAGAAAACCAGGTTCTTCCAACCCGAAACTGGAGCAGAAAGTGGTATCTCTAATCATGAAGAACAAATCAATGTCAATACGTGATTTGGCCAAAAAAGCAGGAACGAGTGTCGGAATGATCCAGCGTATCAAGAGGCGAAACCACCTGAAGACCTACAAGAAGCAGAAAATCTCGAAACAAAGTGCAGAACAGAAGAAGCGAGCAGCAACAAGGGCCCGGAAATTGTATTCGCGTCTTTTGCAGCGTCCGGATGCATGCGTTTTGATGGACGATGAGACCTATGTAAAGGAGGACGCAAAAACCCTTCCAGGTCCACAATACTTTACTGCCGTCGTTGGGGAGGATGTGAGCGATGCGGACAGGTCGATTCAAGTGGAGAAATTCAGTCGAAAGGTACTGGTATGGCAAGCAATATGTTCCTGTGGTTTGAAGTCAACCATTTTTTACACTACCGGAACTATAAATGCGGAAATCTATCGATCTGAGTGTCTCCAGAAGAGATTGTTGCCTTTATATAAGAAGCATAGTACACCTCCACTGTTTTGGCCGGATTTAGCGTCGGCTCACTATGCCAAAACCACTCTCAATTGGCTTGCGGAAAAGGGTATAGATTTCGTTGAGAAAAATATCAATCCACCAAATTGCCCTCAGCTTCGACCCATCGAACGTTACTGGGCAATCGTGAAGAGGGTCTTCAAGAAGACTGGTAAGGCAGCTGGGAACATGCAGGAGTTCAAAAAAATTTGGGCTCAAGCGTCCAAAAAATGCGATGCAACACTTGTCCGGAACTTGATGAAGAGCATTCGATCCAAAGTTCGAAAATTCGTGAAGGAATAACTTAAATTTCATCCGGTCTTCACTATGTTCAAGTTTAACCTCGTACAATAAAGGATCAATTTTTTGTATGAATAAAATATCGGTTTTCAACATAATTTGAAAGAAAGTTTGTGGATAGCTTATTTTCGATACACTCCTTAATTCACTTACAAAAATCGGTGTGCATGTGTATTGTAACACCACTTCTTTGAATAGACGTTTTTGTTCACTTTTTCTGCATGGTAATTCTAGAATTAGGTTAGCTTCAGACAAATATTATCAGGAACTTATAATTTATAAATATTTGCATGAACTTAGGTAGGAACAACGAATTATATAGGAATAGAAACAACTTCAACAGTAGGTAATTGTAAAATAACTTTTATCAAACTTTAAACAAAGGATCTTCATTTAGCGATTGCATGATGGTGAATAGTTTTTTGCATAAAGACGATGTCGCTCTTTTCACTCTATTTCTCTCCTCTTTTCCTGTTTGTCACCGTGGCAGTCTTTTTGACAGTGTTGTTGGCAGTTTCAGGCCCCTACTGTGTCTTCAAGAACAGTGTTCTCAGTGCCAACAACCGAACTTTAACAAAACTTAGTTAAATCCTATTCAAACAAACAAAGCATTTTACTCTTCTGGAACCTAATTAAGGTTGACCAATCATCATAGTTTTGCCACAACCTTAACCCTCACATATAGGATCACCATAAATCTAATAATATCGTTTAATTAAATGATGTCATTCTAGACGTGATTGGTACATTGATGAATAACACTTCTTTTGATCCTTATAATGAAATTGCCTTATCTATATTCTCCGACTCATTCCATTTATCAGCATTTCCGAGTGATATTAGTGAAAAGGTTCAGTTTCAACCTCTCCATCCTTTGCCATTCTAATAAATCAATTTTTTTTGCAAGTACAATGTTATGTAAATACCCATGTTTGTATGCATAAACATTTTTTCTCGCTTCATTTTCCCTCCGATCGGAACTACCAACTCCACTGCTGCACTTAGAGCAAATTGAGGGTGAAATCAAAACCCTTCTTCATCTTTATCAGTGTTCTCAAAAGTGATAGGCATTAGGCAGGTCCCCTTTTTGCCGTCTGCTGTGGCCTTTTTAGCTTCTTTCCATCGATATCGAATGACTTTATATGAAGAAGAAAAAAAAACCGTTGCTTCCACTTTTATAACGTCCCCTTCACATGTCATCACCCATCCATTTCGGATCGGGTGGTTGCTAAAGAAGACGGAGCACATTTTTCCAATCACACTTAATTGCCTCCGATTACAGCACGACTGAGAGCATTTCCTCCATCTCCATGCAATCGATACACAGGCCTTGCCCGCTTCTATTGCATATCATTGTTCGTTCATTTATCGTGTTGGATGAGGCAAATAAGAGCTAATTGCTTTATTCAAATTCAGCCCTATCCTGTCGTGGACGACCCAGATGTGGAGTTGCATAGCAAAAACGGATGCTCACTTTTCTTCCCTGCAGGCATCCTGTTCGAAGAAGGGGGAAGAAGAAGAATATAAAAAAAATCTTTGGAGGTTTAACTTTGATGCCCAGAAGGAATTTAATTTTAAGAAGGAAGTGAACTTCGCACACAATGCCGTGCATTCTTTTGCAATTCAAAACTCCCCCAACGTCGAGAATCCCATAACAAGTCGTCGGGTGGAAGTAGGAGGAAGTTTAAATGTTATTACTCATTGGTCGTGTAGTCATTTTTCGAGAGTTCTTGGTAACTACGGTCGCCCTTTTTCAGCTCTGCAGTCTGATAAGTGGGGTTGGATCATGCGGGAAGTCGTTTATTAAAAAAGAGGCGTCAACAATGGATTCAAATTATAGAGCACAAGGATGCAATTGGAGATGATCAAAACGATGTAATCGAAGGCGTAAAAGGGTCCTATCGAGCAGGATGCAATTTGATAGAGCAGGAATGCTGTTATTAAAATATTGATTTAACTAATGATCGCTAATTACGAGCTATGGTGATAATTAAAATCATTTAAATTTGGATAAAAAGATCCGGATGGCCGGAATTGTACATTCTTAATGATTTCTACATGAACTGAAGTGGAATATGATTTGAATACTTACAGTAACTCCCCTTCTTACGTATACCAACTGTGAAAAACAAATCATGAGCTCTACACATCGTTCTCATACCATGATATATAAAATGGACCCAATTACCAATAAATTACAAAGTTTATCATGGTAACCTGCATCAAAAAACTATCCTCTGAACGTTATCTATGATTTTAAAATTAGATCTCCCCACTCAAAGTAGAATGCTGTGCAGCGTCCCAAGTGTTTCCCATTCGACCAACCCAAGGCATCTCGTTAGACTCGATTTTACAACTGATGCTGGAAAACCCTCCAGCAGCGTTGGGCATCGCAATAAGAAACAGCCAACAACCACATCATACGGCATACATGTGGCTCCTAACGGACTCTCGAGCCAAGATAAAGCTATAAATTCCCTAACGAAACGAGTCTGCCTGAAAAATGCCAAATAAATATGTACATTTTCGTTTTTATCTCTCCAAGTAATCAAATTAGTATGAAATACTGCCCTATAACTACCTTTAATAATAACCATTACCAAGGCAGTTTTCTGCAGATATCGTACCTTTTCCAAGCCAGCAGAGGCAAACTTTCGTTCTGGGCACCGAACGACAAGTCGTTTCTACACAGATGGAATCCAAAAGTCGCCTTCACCGTCAAAGTTGACGGTTGGTGGGTTTGGATGAGGATTTCCCGAACCTTAACACACTCATAAGCTTATGTATTCATACGCTCAAGACACGAAAATGAAACAATTTCGACCATCGTCAACAACCTTACGACCAATGCTTTGATCATGTGGTGGAGGACAGAATGGGAAAGAATCAAATGTTTAACTGAATGATTCTTGGTCAGGGATTTCCTCTAGTTGTTTGCTTCAGATAATTATACCGTTGGCATAGTGATTCGAAATAGCATATAGAGCAGACTAAATTGTAGGAGTGGTGAAAACATCCATTTAGGAGAACTTCTATTTTACAGAGGTTAGTTGATTGTACAAAATGTTGTCTACAAAAATAATCGTAAGCAGTGTAGATAAAGTTTATAATAATGCACTATGAATCGCAAACTTATCGCTTGATGGAACTCCGCAAATACCATGATTTTGGAATATCGTTATATTGTATGATATACAAACTGCCACATTGAGGTTTATTTCACCCTATTTTACTTTCATAAAAAAGCCAAAATTTTATTAGAACTATCCTTCTTCTTCTGTAGCATTTCAAGCTTATTGCTTTCACAATTAGCTTATTGCTTGCTCTCAACTTAGTGTTCTAAATGCACTTCCACAGTTATTAATTGAGAGCTTTCGATGCCAAGTACCATTTTTGCATTAGTATGATCATGTGGCAGGTACAATCATACGGTATGCCCAGGGAGTCGAGAAATTTTCCTTGACGACAAATTCCTAGACCAGACCGGGAATCGAACCCAGCCACCTCCAGCATGGTGTTGTTTAGTAGCTGCGCCTTTACCGACTGAGCAAAGGGAGGACTCATTTTAACTATCCATTAGAGCTTTCCTCTAGGGTTTGAAAAATCACTGAGGTTATACTTCACTTTTTTGAAAAACTTAAAAAAAAACACACTAACACTTTAAAGTAGGACGTTTTTTTTTGTTACTAATACCTCACTGATTCACTTAAAATAAAATATTAAAAACTTAAATATTTTTCCATACTGTCACTGGTAAACATGAGGGAATTCTTATGACAGATAAGCCTATTTCGTCTGCGCCTTACAGATTTCTTCAGTGGTGAATGCTCGACTTGAAGAGAACATCGCAAATGGTCTAATATTTATACTAGATGTGTTTGCGTCTTTATGTGTGTGTTAACTTTACTTTTGCTGGTCCAATGTCCCTTCAGGACCGCACCTGCACCACAATGTTTCGCTAAGAAACTTTGTATAGAGTTGTTTGTTTTCAGTTTCTCGAGCGTCCTACAATTCCTAGGTCTAGCTCCACTTTGCCTCACCACCTAGCTCGATGCACTCCCCTGCGTCTTTACCAGCCGGATTCATAGCAAATACCAGTTTTGCGGGATGGTTTTCTGGCATCCTTACAACGTTTCCCACCCATTGAACCCTTCCAACTTTAACGACTTCCTGGATACTGGGTTCGCCATAGGGTTTCGCCAGCTCGTAGTTCATACTTCTCCTTCATACGCCGCCAAAGATGGTCCTACACACAGGTTCTCTTCGAGCATCGTCCATGATTCGTGCCTATAGAGAACTAACGGTCTGATCAGCGTCTTGTAGGCTACACTTAGTACACTTAGTACGGGAGTAAAGTTAAGCAGACCATAGGGTATTGTTGAGTCCAAAATCGTACTCTTCATGTTAGAGCCCGCACGTTTCATAACACCTTTTAGTGCAATGTTGAACAAGAGGCAGGATCATCGCCTTGCAAAGTGTTTTGCGTGTTTCAAACGAGTCCGTTAATGCACCCGATGTCTTCACACAGCACGGTACAGGGTGAGGAAATATTATCCGTGTTTTTAATCTCACTGTCAAGTTCAGATGCTGATGCTGAAATGAGCACACCTACGGCGTATTTTACCTTGGTTCATTATAAACAAAAGCACAATATTTCATACGAAAGCGTTTACTCATAGTGTCACAATGGAGCCAAATCCAATAGGTAGTGCGGTGATTGAGCTGTATAAGCAAGGAAACCCTCCTGTGTTTATCGCTAGGACATTGAAAATTCCAATACACACAGATCAAGATGCTATAAACCGATACAATGAGCTTAGAAATGTGGAGGATCGTTGAGGAAAAGGAAGAAAAAGAACTTCGAGGGCCACTCAGAAGAGAAGTACACTTCGTCAAAGGGTCAATCGTAATTCAAAATCATTGAAAATCGATGTGATAAAAACCCACCATCAGTGCAAGGATTACCTATGGCTGCAGGACAATTCTCAGCAGGTTGTTCCGAGAGAATAGCCTACGTGATGGCTTGTTGTAGCAGGGTCAGTCGATCTCAGTGAGTACCTTTGGAAGACTACGGCCAGAAGGCCGCATGTCTTCGCATGAGGAGGGACTGGTGACTCCACGAACCCTTGTCCAGTCAACAAATCCTTCGACTGCCTTAAGCTAGAACCCACCCCCTCCCCCCAATTCCCCGTTATATTGTTGTTATAGGAACAGTGGAAATTTTTAGCATAATGATGATTTATAAAAACTGTTTAAGATAAAAAAAAGTTTAGTTTTTATGTGTACTAGTAGATGTGCCGAGATATTGCAAATTTCTACTGTTCCTAATAAAATAGTTGTGAGCAATACAAAAGAGGAAAGATCTCACACAAAAAAAATACAATTGAAATAACTTACCATAAAAGCATATCAGTATCTATGTTGCATCAAAAAATCAAAGAATATTACTTTCAAACGCATCTTTCACTGCATGTTATTTGTATAGGACTCAGTATCAAATGATTCAAAAACTTAAATGCATATACTGTGCTGGTTCTTAACGAGGCTCACACAGACACAATTGCTATTCATACAAATTTCAAACTTGAATAATGTACATGGAATTTTACATTATAAAAATTAAATTACTTGACCATGCACAGGTTAAAAGAAACATTGAATTTTCTGCGTTATCTTATGCACAAAACGGGAATGCTTGATTTGGCAAACAATAATCGGATATTTCATGCAAATTAAAGCCAGATAACACCTGAATATAGCCTGTTGTATGAAAGATTGCAAACATTGTTGTATGGCGCATGAAAGATTTCAAACAATTTCGTTGTTTACGCCTCCTTTGGGTTCGCATTAAACAAGGGAAAATTTTACGCACTTGTTAAAATTAATTATTTTTATTTGTGTGTAAAACGCAGCTACAGTAATGGCTGGCCCACAATTGATACGTTGCGGATGCGTTTGCGTGGATTTGACAGTTTTCCCATAGGTTTTCTGTCAAATTTACGTCAACGCATCCGCAACGTATCAATTGTGGGCCAGCCATAAGTCAATGATCTTCCAACCGTTCACTTACCGACAACTCAACCTACCTCTTGTTGCATTATTAAAAGTCCTCGTATATATCAATTTAAAGTGATTGTAACAATCCTCTCAACCTCCCTCACGTCCTAACATAATAAATGAAAAAGCAAGCGGTTTTTAAATAATACAACACCATTAAGTTAAGCTAAGGTATTGAATAAAGAGCCATTAATTCATACTGTTGAAAAATGCAGATTTCAAAGTTATTTCGAACAAATGATTTTTAAGCTCTTGTTACTATCACTTTATTCTCAAGGCATAAATATGCTTTTGCTAATAACTACATTAAGTGTATTAGTCAAATTTACTCCAAGGTATTTCAAAAGCAACAGGTAACAAACTCCTTTCCGTCTTATCTTATCTTATCCGGAATACTTTTTGCTGCATTAGGTACTCTTATTAATATTTGATTTTTATTAGTACACAGAAAAAAATAATGAATTTTAACAAGCGCGTAAAATTTCCCCTCGTTTAATTCTAAGCCAAAGGAGGCGTAATCAATGAAATTGTTTGAAATCTTTCATATGCCATACAACAATGTTCGCAGTCTTTCATACAACAGGCTAGATTCAGGCGTTATCCGACTTAACTTTACATGAAATATCCCATTATTTTCTGACAAATCTAGCATTCCCTTTATGTGCATTAGATAACGCAGAAAATTCAATGTTTCTTTTTATCTGTGTATTATTGACAGTTCGCTGCCTGAGCGTTCATACCCTCACTGCAGTGTGAACGACGAAGAGTGAAAGAGAAAAAAAGGACTCCACCGCACTGACGTGAGTGAAACCTTGTTCTAAACATTAAGAAAAAATGGCTGGAAAACGGGATGAACGTTAGGAAATAGAGGCCTCAGATAGCCTAGTCGGTAAAGGCACGGATTCCCAGTCCAGTCGACGTAAAAAAATCTCGACTTTCATTGTGCTTGCCACACAATATACATATTCATGCATTGGTGGCTTCGAATGCTCTCAATTTAATAACTGTGAAAGTGCATCTAGAACACTAAGGAGAGATCCTGGCAATAAGCTTATTACGATAAGCAATAAGCTTGGATACGCCGAAAATAAGAAGAAGAATAACATTGCGAAATCAGTAACATAGTAAAAATATTCAAATTCAAGTGTTGCGGTATAAAACTAACAATGAAGGTTTTCACCAGGGTGACTCTCCCTGGTGAAATAATTCTGCTCTCTTCGGTGCTCCTCAGAGATCACTCACACGCTCCAGCCTGTTGTGTGACGAGGGTGCAAACGATATACACTTTGGTGTCACTCAACTTGGATATCTAGCAAAGAGTGGAAACAAAACAAAAATCTCTCGGGTGAGTTTGCGTTTGCCAATGTGCGGTGTAAATTTTCACTAAGCACCCTGTTTGCACCGAGGAGAATTGCATCCCTGCCTGGATAGATGCTGACCTATCCCTTGGCATGATATTCTCTATCCAAATTCTCCTCCAGACTTGCAGTAAATGATGTGCTGAGTTTCCATCTGCATACTTGAGGAACTCCATCCGAACCCCATCGGCTCCTGGAAATTTTCCGTTGCAAGAAAACTGGATTAATTTTCCCATCTCTTCGGCTGTCGGAGGTGGCGTAATAGGACACATATCTTGCTCCTCCACAAAAGTAATCTTCGGACCAGTACTAAGCATTAATGCCTCATTCCAGAGCTTAGCAGGTATATGAACTTTCCTAAATGCCTTCTTCTTTAGGTAGGTCCTCAAGAAGGCATAGGATTTTTTAATTCGTTCAGCAATATCAAAATCATCCAGATTTTTATAAAACTCCTTAATTACTTTTTCCTCGTGCTGTTTTACTGCTACTTGATATTCTTTCTTCCTATTACTCACTTAATATCTATATGTTATCATATAGGGTCTCTTGTTGTATAACATTAAAGATTTATTTAATCTATTCAACGCGTTTTTTCGTTTAGGAGTAAGTTGAACTTTAGACGTTTTTAAAGTCTCGGCTCCAGCCTTTTTCATTCTCTCAGCTACTTCTCCATAAAAGCTATGTGCTTGTGCATCCAAATATTGGCATATCTTTTTATTGGCTTTAACTACTGTTTCATTTTTCAATGTAACGTCCATAAAAATTAGTTTATAATCAGTTTTTACCGTAGACCAACATCCTTTTATGAACCTTATATTTATACGACTAGAAACTGCTTTTACAATATGATCTATTTGGCATTCTTGGTACTACTTTTCCAGGTCACTTCTGTGTTTATTCCAATTTTCGACGGTAAATTTTGTAATTGGTGTAACTGCCAAAAAATCTTGAACGCTTCCTCATTCTCATTACAATCATCAAAACCCATCTTCTTCCTGACAAACTTCTTATCGTCTACATCGACCGATTGATTCTTTTCCAATTTGAGCGTTCCAATCACCCAACATAATTATTCTATCCTTAATGTGATCTTTATGAATTTTTGTACCCAAATTTGAGAAAAAACTATACGCCTTCTTGTTTGGTCCATGAACATTAACTAAAATTATTTAGAATTTCGGTCCTATCTTAATCAAGGTAGAAATAGCTGATCTGTTTAATTGATTTATGTTATCATCGAAAATCGATCCCAAATCAGTACAAACTATTCTTCATTTAGGATTACGTTCGTATTAATTTTTAAAGAGCCACTACTTAAATGACAGGATGAAAGACAATCGGTAACGGAAAGCAAAGATTTTGTTGAAGGAGTTCGGTAATGGACGTCATCGTACAATTCACCGATGAGAACATTGTCACTATAGAGCAACACCACAACCACCATCAAAACGATCGGCATCTTTTGCCGGAGGGTTCCTCTAACCGTATGAATATAGCCAGATCACACCATCCCGCTTCGTTGATAAGAGGTGATTTGAGAAATAGAGAAATATTAGATATTGTCTTCAAAATTTGGTAGAAATAAATTATTTGTTGCCTGAAAAGAAACAAAATTAACAACAAAGATATAAGTAGAATCCTTGTAGTCCCCCGGATGTTTGAAGAGCTTAGCAATTTCTCTGAAAAGATACAAAGTGTTATTGTTGCGGGCTGTCGATGGTTGGTGATAACTATGTGTTGAACACTATTGACTGAACTGAGCAATAGTAAGAACATTCCATTGAATAAATGACTATAATACTAAGTTGTTTATTAAGCTGAAGCCCAGTCGAGCTATAGCTGATGAACTCTGTCGGCTGTTCTACTTACGAAAAACATGCCCACCGCCTAACATGCAAGTGAGCGGAATGTTACAACTTGGAAAAATTGGAAAAGAAATCGATGAATCAACCCTCTCAGATTTATCGCTAATATACTATTATGATAAATTTACAAGCTCATAACTGCATGCTAGTTTGTGAATTGAAAAATGTCCAGATTCATGAACAAAAAGTCCGGGCACCGATGCAGCACGGTATCCGAACTTTGGATTTGGAAACCTGCGTCACTTAACAAATCCTCAAACAAATGTGCAAAAGCACGTTGGCCAATATTTCGTGTCCAAGTTCCCCTTCTTTCAAACTCACCTTCAGTTCAATTTACCCATTGAGTAGGAAACATCACAATAGCAAATATTGTGATGGAGCACGGACGTTATGTTACTAGATGTTTGAAAAATACTCTATAACCTATTTAGAATTATATCTTAAAAATCCCAATTTGGCCAGCACCCACACATTCCATGGAATTCCCAAGTATTGTAGAATAATAAAAAAAATGTGTTAGGGCTATGATACATTGTCTGTTATTGGCATTATTGACACTCATACGAAATTTATTTCACCTTATTGTTAGCTGAAATTTCCATTGCTGCTTTGCTAGACTGCCATGTGATCAATTTTCTCTTATTATATAAACAAATATTTAGCTCTACCAATCAATAACAAACTTTGGACATTTTCTTATTTTCTTCTTTCATCTACAAACGCAAGGTGTCCTCCTTCATTTATCTCCAAAATGAGATAACATATTTAAATTGAATTAGTGCAATTCCTGGTCGTTGGCCATCGTCAAAAATATTTTAAGGATGCTAGAAGTTATCGTCATGTGCATATTAATGAATGTCATAAGCATATTAACTCGTGCTACGCTGCGTTTTTATTTTGCAAGTCTGCATCTTTAATTTGCAAGCATAACAATAACGTGCAATGAAATTTAATCTGTTAATCGCCAAGAGATCTGCCAAGAGATTTTAAAACGAGTGCTCACCGTTCAACAAAATATAACGGTGAGCACTCGTTTTAAAATCAAATTTTATTTCTTACCTTGTTGTGACACGTGAAACCGACTGCGATCAAAATAGGTCTGATGTTGTTATAAAAACCCAACACAACGATCATGTAAATTTCAGGCTTTCAAATCTCAGTATTTAGTCTAGTGGGTATTTTTTTTAAAGCATTGCGTACTTAGATTTGAGGTTATCAAATATATTCTAGAAGTTGTTGTAAATGTTGCATCCGGAAAGTGATTTGGAGTGTGAAAGTATTTCTTATTTTGGGATTCAAGTTAGGACTTAACAAGACATTAAATAGAACATACAATTGAGGCATATTTATCATTGAGTCTATAAACATTTAAGTGCAACAAGGATCACATCACTCGTGGTATTAATTATTTTCAAGAGTGTAGTTTCATTGCGGGTTCTCTAACAACTGGATTGTTTTTTCCTGAACATAAGTATCCTGATATGAAAACGAATATTAGTGTACACACACTTAAAAATTATGAATTTAACACGAGACGTAATTCATGTTTGTAAAAAGTCGGGGAGCGTAAACAAAGATTTCGTGTTAAACTATTGTCGTTTTCGGTTTTAAACCTGGGTCAGGTCTGACTCTGACTCGCAATTACCGAACGAAAACGGATCCAGAGTCGAGTCAGTATGATGGTATTAGTGCAAAACATAAACATAAACAAACATGAATGTGTGTTGGTGAACCCAGGTAGGACCTCGAAAATACTTGAGAGCGAACCTCATCGATGTTGGGTCGGATCCAGAGCGGATCCAGGTCCGACTCGATTCAATAAAAAAAACCTTTTGACAGCTGATAGGACGGACCTAGGGCGAATCCAGTTCCGCACTGGCAATAACCGAAAACGACATATAACTCCTGAAACTGACACATACGCAATTCGACGAAAGATGTGTTTGTTTGAATTTATTTCCTCATCTCCTTCAACTCATTCTTATGTGCTAAAGGACGCTTGCATGTGTCGGGCTTAGGAGACAGATATTTACATGACATTTAGGTGGTGTGCAGGAAATGGAAAATTATTTTAATACAAAATAAAACTTATTTCATGCCAAGAATGTATGAATTCAATTCAGTTGAGTATTTCATGAGATGTTTACTATTCGTGTAAAAATAAAGTTAAATGTAATTTTCACCTCGAGTAATTTAACATTCGACTGCGATTTCAAATCTTTTTCAATGCTCCAATAATAACATAACAAGAAAATAACGAAAAAAAATTGACTGTGTATGTAATCAAATCGTTGAATAAGTCGCGTGAAAATCTCTTGCCTCCACTAAGAGTTTGTTTACCTATCTCCTGAAATGCAAACTCATTTATTTCCCGACTTTGAGAAGTTGATAGATCTACATGCTTGAAAAATCTGTTAAGCATGGCACATTCTATTTCATGTAGTGCTGCAGATCTTTTTTTTTTTTTTGGTAAGTTGTTTCATTACTGACGACATAGAAATGTTACTTTTCCACTCAGTTATGGATCCGTTTTTTTTGTTTTCCTACAAAAACTAACAGCACATTATATTTCTGTTTCAATTAATTTGCCACAGCTTGTGAGAATTTGTAAACCCATCTGCTAACTGCTGTTTTCCGTCGTCCTAACACTATTATTCATCTGGTTTTTAAAACTCCAGCAATTAATTTTTTCCGCGTTTTCGTGGCACATAAAAAACCGCCACATGGATCTCGCAAATACATGCAATGGTAAAACCGGACACGGTATGCTCGAGATGTGAAAGTAAAAATTTAAAACTCCCTCACACGTTTGGTACTGGGATCGTACCGGGACGAATTGTTGTTCCAGAACACTAGAAAAAAGAAAAGGGGATTTTAAAAAGGGACTTGCGAATAGCCCTCATGAAATGTTTTTGTTTTAAAACAATTTGTTGTGAGATCCTATCAATACTTTACGACCAGTGATTTTAAAATCGATCATTTACGACAAACATCGTTTATCTTTTCTTATTGTGTGATGACAGAGATTAAGCAATTAAAACAACAATGTGTTGCATTTTTTCCCATTGATTGTTTTTTTTTCCTTGCTGGTCACTTGTCGAAGCGTATGAATGTAAGCTGAACAGAAAACTACAAGCTGATGGAAAATGTGGTTTCGACGGTTTTTGTTATTATTATTTTGACAGTTCTGACGGTAAAACACAGCACATCACTATGCTGTAAAATACAGAGGCAAGTACCATAGTGATATTTTTCTAAAACGCTGAAATTTCTCATTCAAAAACTGGCAAAAAAAGTTCCTTGAATCGGTAGAGTAGCATCAAGTGAGTGTGATGGCTGAACAGATCAACAAAATACGAAGCTCTTTAAAGTCAGTTTAATTATATCCGTTAAAATCTGCTCAATCAGTAATTCTTTTATTTGTAAGTTTGTGTGTATCTAGGGAGAGGTAGCTCATCGAATCTTCTGGTCCGCCTCTAAGCATCTTGCTATACCATGTACTAGGTGGAGACACACCAATTGCCTGTCAATCTGCCAAATATGGGAGACGTCTGCATTGAGTTATCTCAAATTATGATATTCCGCCCCCTATGTCACAAAACTTTGCGATTGGTTGAGCGGATTGGAGATAACGAAATCATTGGGTAGTCTCTCCTGATTGGAGCTAAACCGATGAGCGTTGAAATGAATAGAAGCATAAAGTTCCCAGGAAGCACGAAAGGCATCAAGAGACTCTAACAGTAATTTTAGGTAGATTATAATAGATTGCTATTAAGGACGTTCAACTGACTTGATACGTATATTAGTTCCAGCCGTAAATTTTTTTGTACAATGTAGTTGTTCAAACTGAAAGTTTACAAAAAAAAAAATAACAAAGAATCAGCGTCGAGCATCGGCTGTGAATAGTTCCCTCGATTGTTGTTATCGGGCTCAGCGCGAGGATTCTTCGGTCGCACGAGTGATCGGGTGAACATAAAAAAAACTATTAATCTGCTTCCCGGTGGTTGGCGGAATGTGGTGGGATGGTGGCGAGGGTCATAATTAATTGTGATCTATATTATTCGTTCACCGAGTTTTTCATTTTGTGATTGGCTCGAATAGCATCCTTACTGTTGGTTTAATTGGCCCAAGTCGGCTTTCTAGCATCATTTAAATAACCTTGTTTTCCCAATTAAAAACCCTAAATAAATCACTTAAAATCGGAAATCGTTACTGATATTTAAATATTTGACTTAAATTAACGTTAACCAAAACGAACCCTGCTGCCACCCAATCATGTTATGTTCTGGGATGCTTTCAGTGATTTCTCGTGGAAGTACAGAGGTGTTGTCGGCTTCCAATAGAGCGAGTATCACGTCAACATACTCCTATATTTTCCTTATTTGACCTGCATTCGGGTGGGGCAAGTATTGCCTTAGTTTGGGATCACCAGTTTTTACACATTGAGGATGAATGTTAGTCCCAAGCATCATCTATTGGTTCTCTGTGTATTAACAGCTGATCTCACAATAACGGAGTAGCAACCTCGGGTGGTCAATCATGCTCATGCTCATGTCATGCTCAATTGAAAGTTTGTGTTTCCATAAATTTATCTGAACAAGCTAAAAAAAACTTGACAGACATGAATATTTCGTCTACTACTGGTAAACCTTCTATGTGTCTCGTAGAACAGAAGAATCCATTACATATTTCCACCTAATATACTAACCTCTACACCCAAAAGTTGACATTATGGTTAAAAATGCGCTACGAAAATGTTCTTCAAAAAGCCACATGATTCGAAAAAGGCAATATTGCACATCATGATCCACAAAACGTTTTATGAAGTATGAAGTCACGCAGGTGTGTGCAAGTGACAGGTTGAACAGCAACAGGTGGAAAACAAATTCATTTGCCTTCATTGATGTACCGCTGAGTGCCTCGACAATCGAAGCAACTGTAGGGTTTTTATATCATTCATTTCATCTTGATGACCATTCACATTGAATGTTTCAAAACAAATTGATGCGTTGCATTTTTCTCGCAGCCAATGTTGCATATTGTTTCTCTAAGTTTTGATGATCCATTGCGAGAAATGAATCAATATCATTTAAAATTGCCTTAAAATCTTGCTTTATTATTTTGGGTGTAGGTAGAGACCGCATCCACTAACTTCTAAGTTAGACTTCTTTCTACGTCAAACTATTATGCAAAGTACAGATCTATTATAAATTTTCATGACTTAAACTCACTTAAACAACTTGAATAATACAGGCACCGTAATATCAAAACGTCTCACAATTCATAGAGAAACAATGGTTTGTTTCTGTAGTTTTATGTTCCACTTAATGTTCTCAAAAATTTCATCGGGAATCATAAAATACTCCCTTAGCTCAGTCGGCAAAGGCGCAGCTACAAAGCAACACCATGCTTGAGGTGGCTTGGGTACGAAAGTGACCCCGCTTGCTTCTTACCTCTCCCGGACAACATTTGAATAGTGGCACGATGCTAGATCCAGCCAAAAGATCGTAGGGCCTTCGTGTTGCTTCAACAGAGGAAGCAGACGCTTCTGTAGGCACTTCTTGAGGTAGATCTCCCCGTTTACAGTCCCGGTTGTCACGAACGGTGCACTCCTTTGCTACATGAGCAGATCGCTTGCCAAATCATTAGTTTCTTGGCAAACTTTGAAAGTTTCTGCTTTCACTTCATAAAACTTGTGCTGGTCGGTGAAGAACGGTAGCCCCGGAAGCTGCCGGAAGTCCGCCTTGACGTAAGTCTCATCATCCACGATAAGAAAATGAGGCTTGGTCAGCATCTGGGTGTACAGTTTCCGGGCCCGTTACTTTCCCATTTTACCCAATTTTACCGTTCCTCACGATTTGGAACCTTCTGCACTTTGTACGTATGCAGTACCTCCCGGTCTTTGGCTCTCTGAACGAAAGATTTGGACCGCTTCAACTTTTTGGCCACATCACTGACCGAATCATTGGGATTCCGCTTAAATGCTTTCACAATACGCTGGTGATCCTGAGCACTAATAGAACATCCATTCTGAACGCATTTCTCCATCCGTTCGATGCTCAGAGTTTCGTAGTAATGTTTAATCACTCGTCTCACCGTTGACTGCACGATTCAGAGTTGTTTTCCGATGTCTCGATAAGAGAGTTGAGGATTTTCCAGGTGCTGGCACAAAATCAATTCGCGACGTTGCTTTTCGGGTGACGCCATTTTTTTTTCAATTTTCGAAAAAATGACTGCGATAAAAATACAATAACAAAAAAACACTCTAAACTACTTCTACCCAAATTTTCAAGACAAAATACCCAAAAAGTAATTTTCTACAGCGTTTTTTCCGCTATGCAATTTGATGTTGGACGCCCTTTGCACCCATTCCACCAATTGGATGCACAGTAGTTTGAATTTGACAATCTTCGGCAAGCGTCAATTTTTATTTCTCGAGCGGAAACGGTGAATCGCGGTAAAATATTCATAATAATTTTGGTTATCTGCATAATTTGTGGCATTAAAGGCGAAAACCAAAAATGTTCGATGAAACATTTACGAGAGCATACAAATTTGTCAGTTTTCGACTGCCCAGAGATAAAATGTGGAAAACTTATTCTGAAATCCTTGACGTTGTTAAGAAAACACATAAACCAGAACGAAATTGAAAAATACTGTTCCCATGTGTTGTGTTTCGTATAACGCTTGCATTAAAAAAAAAAACCGAGACAACTTTCGGCCGGAAAACCGTTAAAAGATATCAAAACAGAACGAATTTTTATTGACTCCTGTATTGATAGATGATTTTACAAAAATGACTCACGTCTCTGTCACGCGGCCTTGCGGCAGCGGACTCGAACTTTGGCCATAGCCGTCCAAAAAACATTTTGGCATATTCTCCAACTACTGGTTGCCATATTGATACCGCAAGTACCGGTGAATGCTTGGTACTGTACAATTCCCCGTTGAAAGCTAATTCCAAAGAACAGAAGAGCGGATTTGACATCCCCTTCTTATTGATTGTCAGGTATGTCTTGTCGTCCATGATCACAACCACGTTGCGGTTCGCAGGAAAGACATCCTTGATGAGCACATTCATCCACTACTTTTCTTCTGCAATGTGCGCTACCGAAATGGCCAGCCTCGACTTCCGATTTCTCATAATGATGTCCATGTTGGCCAAATACTTTGAATGTCTGGCCGGTCGCACTTACCTGCCGGTCCAAGGCGCGAAAGGATTTCACCACCTTGCCTTTCGTCTTTTGCTTTAGCGCTTGCTTCTGGTCACGACAAATCGTCAGACGGCCGGAACGCGTCTTGCACTCGATGCTCTCACCTTTCTCCAGGAGAGTATCCGGACGAAACAAAGTGCGGCACGATGACGGACTTCTTCGCTCCGAGGTAGAGCCAGCGGTAGAGCAATTACAAACCATAGAACGTAGTTGCCTAACTGCTTTCGCCATGGCTCCCATAATTTTCTTTTTTCTGGACATGGCCTACTAATATTTATTGAACCCTTGCGTTGAACTGGATAGCTTGACGTGCCGCAAGGGCTTAGTAGGGATTCTTTGTCAAGGCCCGAAGCTAAGAGTCAGTTCCATTGGGGTTAGACCACATACATCAGTTTTTCCACTGTATTTATCCACACACTTTTTTGTATAATTACCGTAGTAACATATTCACTACAGGTGATTGTTGCTATGCAGGGAGGCGAAGCAGCGCGTCGAAGTTTTGGATATACTATTTTTAATACGGTATAATAATTTCAGATCATCGATGGAATTCCCGAGCGTTGTATAATAGTTTTAAATTATTTTTTTTCCCTTCATGCCTATGATACATTGTCGAAACTTTCAGGTTCACCAAGCGGCCGTCTCCAATTGGAGCAGGTCCACAATCTGCAGACAGGCAGACATTACAAATAAAATTATTGTTATATTATTATAACTCCCCTTCACAATGTTTTATGCAATTTCCAGCTTCGCATTTATGCATCTATGTAAGTTTTAGCCCGCCTAACCCACGTTACTTATCTAAAAAGATAAGAAAGTTTTTTACGTGTTTTAGAAAGGCTTCCAGGTGATCAATTTTCTTTCATTATATAAAAAATGTTTTGATCCAACAATCAGACTTTCCAACTACAGACTTTGGAAGTTTTCGCCTTTTCAAAGGTCCAATCATCTAACACCGCAACGGAAGAGGCAAAAAGCTGCATTTTATTACTATACGTATACTATGTTGTATTCTTATTACGTTATCGTATTATTTCCTTCACGTGATCATTGTATATAATAATAAACAAATTAAAATTATTATATGAAAAAAAAATAATAATCATGAAATTTTATCCGTTTCAATGTTAAAAGAAAGGTGATTCCAGATGGTATAAATATTGTACTGCATTGTATCTTAAGATGTGTTTCTACTAATTCAGATCAATGGATGTAATGAATATTAATAAATGCTCTTAAATTTCTCTGACTAAATATCGATATGTAAGGAATACATACATATTTTTTATTGTTTCATATATAATTAAACGTTTTATGGATATTTATACTTCACTGAATTGGCACCTGGCTGCATATTATAATCTTATGCCTTTTATTATTAAATATTGAACAAATATACCCATTCCACAGATTTAATTTTGAAAATCGCAATTTTTTGACGTAGACTACGTCTTACGGCAAGGGTAGGGTGTCAAATGAAAATCTAAAATATTGCGACCGTCACGAAAAACCGTTTTGTACGCGAATATCTCATATAATCCACGATAGATTTACATGATTTCTTTCTCAATCGGTCGGAAATTTTACCGCGCTCCAATTCAATTGTCAAACATTATTCTCAAACAATAGTAAACTATTGAAAATAACGCAAATATAAGGTGATGTCTTATAATGCCATTTTGCAGAGTAAATTTACCAAATTTCCTATCACAGTTTTCAAATCGAAGCAAGGAACGTCTTGCATCATCTTCTTCTTCTTTGTATTAGAGAGGGACTTTAACCAATCATGTCATTCGTCTCTCCATGTACGTCTCGCATGCAGCTGAGAACGGTATAAAACTCACACTTAGGAAAAATTTGCCTCATTCGTTTGGCAGCATTGAAGCTGTGTGGAACTGGTCGCTGCGAGCTGGTCGCTGCGAGCTGGTCGCTGGTAGCTGGTCGCTGGTAGCTGGTCGCAGGCAGCTGGTCGCAGGCAGCTGGTCGCAGCTGCTTCATTCGTCCGGCAGCGGAGCTGGTCGCAGAGGCAGCTGGTAGTAGCGTAGCAGAAGGTGGTCGCGTAGCAGATGGTGGTCGCGTAGCAGCTGGTGGTGGTAAGTACCAAGGCTTTCCCAAACAGCGATCGTCGCGATGAGGTAAAATGGCGGATTATGGGGGCGCACAATCGCGTCGGTTTGTGCAAGCCGTAATCTTACCTCATCGTGGCGATTGTTTCGCCGCGACTTCGAAAACGCTGTTGTTTAAGGGAAAGCGTTCTTGGGGGCGAGCAGCAGTAGGTGAACATAATCTGTCCTTTTGAGGACATTAAATTAAAATAAAAGAGATGTCTAATCTTAAATTTAGTTCGGTGCTCGATGGAGGGCGAGCCGTCGGTAAAAAATTTACCAAGCTGGTTGGCGCAATCCATAAATTGATAATCTGTCCTTTTGAGGACAACCAATTTAATTAAAAGAGTTGTTTATACAAGAAATAAACTTTTATTTCGTTTGGTTTGTGCGCCTAATATCATGGTGCCAATTCGTTCGCCGCAACTGCAAAAACGCCTCCATGGAGGGCGAGCCGTCGGGAAAATTTTACCCAGTTGGTTGGCGCAACCCAATAATAAATAATCTGTCCTTTTGAGGACAACCAATCCAGTTCAGAGAGTTGCTTGCAAAAGAATTAAATTAATATTTCGTTCGGTTTGTGCGCCATTTAATCTAGTGCCGATTTGTTCGTCACCACTGCAAAAACGCTACTGTTTGCGGGAGAGCCTCCATGGAAGGCGAGCAGGACAATTCTCCGTCGGTGAAAAAAATTTCCTAGCTGGTTGGCGTAACCCGCGATGAATCAATAAATCAATTCAATTTCTAATTTAAGAGAGTTATTTGAATAAAAGTTTATCTTACATTTCGGTCGATTGGCAGTCATATTGGATCTCGGGATTTTCGTTTCAAATTGTTGATTGGCAGCCAGTGGTATTAGCAAAACTTGTTTTCCCTTCGTCGCATACCTTAAACCACACAAATTCCCTATCACGGACACCATTTTCGATGTCGAACATGATATTCCGAACCAACATTCTCTGTAAATTCCAATTAGTAGTGTGTTATAAACAGTTGTTCTGTTGTGTTAACGATTCGCGTTGAATAGAGTCCTACCTCTAGGAAGAAAAACTTTTTGAGAAACATAGTGAAAGTGAGAATGCCTAACCGATTTGATCCAGAACGCTTGTGCAGATTCAGGAAGCGCATAAAGAGCGAACATACGGAAATCCTCTGAAACGACCATGCACCGATGCCGAGCAAGCTCGTAGTTATCGGGCGAAATTGAAAGCAGCAAGAGGTAATGCGTTGCCAACTACTAGTTGGGACGCTGGAGAAGGTCCTTCAATTCGAGGTAGGAAATTGATATTTATTAAATTTAAATCAATTTGACAAAGTGCATGTCATCATAGCAATTGAATATCTCTCTATGTAATCGCTCCCTGTCTTAATAAATTTCAACATAGTATTAATTGCATTCTGGTGATGACATGCGCCGCGTGCTTTTACATCATACGAACATACAAATGATATCGATACAAATATTGTGCTGAACATGTTTTAATGCGTGATTATTTTCTCAGGTGTTTATTTTATATTTATAAGAATTCATTTTATATTAACCAACCTTTTCTCCCATACCCATAGCAAAGAATAATGATATTTTATAAAACTCACTCTCTTTTTTCTGCGAGATCTAATATATTTATATATATTTCGATTTCCTCAATGTTTAAGCCATAATGGATTCACTAATTTACCTGATATTCACATAGAAACATTAATAATAATTTCACAAGAAAACCATAGACCATATTTTAGGTACGCATTTAACCTTATATTCTCAACTGTGGCCTAATGTATTCATCACATAGTAAAATGTAGAATATAAAAGTTTTCAATGGAAAAGTAAGAGTGAGCGGTTGAGTATTTTTCGAAGGGCTTATTCATACTAACACCTATATAACTAAATGAATATAGTGGGAATTTTAATGTTTTGAAATGGAATGGCCGATTGATCACATGAGAAAGTCATTTAGATGATATTAACTAGCTTTATATTCCGTATAGTATACCGAATACAGCCGAATGCCCGGAGCGATAAAATAAATAAATGCCCGGAGCGATGAAATAAATAAACTTTACTGAAATTCGTTCGAACAAGAATCCTTAATGATATTATGGATTAAAACTAGTCCAAACTATAATTAATTTAATAATTTTATATTCCCTAACAGATCCTCAACTATCTTCTAGGCCTTAAAGATAGTCCATCGTAAAACGTGCAACCGTGGCCGTGTCATCATTGACACCAAAAGGCCCTTTTCAGGGCCACCAAAGAGTTATAAAGAGTGTACAAGAGAATTTTCCTACATACTGACTTCATAAAACCAAACGGCCCTTTTCAGGGCCACCAAATAATATCTCAAGAGCGTACAATAGAATTTTCTTACATACTGGCTTCAAAACGCTGGTCTTATGTCCCATAAGAGCCGAACCCGTCATATTGTGACTTAAACTGCTTCTATCGGTAAGGGTATGCGACCGGCACGAATAATTGAGAAACTTTTAACGCCTCACAGAATCTCCCTGACATTATAATGCATCATTTGGTTTAACGTAGTCTACGTCAACCGGTCGTGTCTTTTTATTTTCTGATTTTTTATCTCTTGAACGTCTATGAAGGTAATTTGGGTTCGACAATAGATGTCAAGACAATTAATGATCGCATTAAAAAAGCGACTATTTTCGGATACATGGTAAAAAGAACCCAAAGAGATATTTTCACAAACCAAATTGCATTTTATTCATAAAAAATCAGTGGGGTTGTGTATAACACACGACCGGTTGACGTAGACTTCGTTAAACCGTTTGATTAGTACTCAGGTACTGTTCTAATGGGACCTTGGTTTAGCATAAGTAAGTGAGAAAGTATGTAAGAACATTCGCTTGATTCGCTTCTTAGTAACTATTTGGCTGCCCTGGAAAGGGACGTTTGATTTGAATGTTGGTATGATGAAAGGGCAACGGTTGTGCTGGCTGTAATGATTGTGTTGATATGACCGACTAGCTGAAAACCATTATCCTTTTCGCGTTATAGATTGTTCATGGTCTGTTTGGGAATTCTAAGTCAACACTTAATTATATTTTTGATAGCTGAAAGTCGCGAAAATCTCCAACTGGTTGAAGCAAAAATCTCGAAAATCTATTGAGAAATGATAAAGCGTTCAAACTATTTCAGTTATTTTCAAATTTTCATTTGACATCTACCCTTGCCGTAAAGCGTAGTCTGATAAAAAAGCATGGGTGTGGTCCAAATAGATCGTTAGACCAGCATTAGATAGTCATTATGTTAGAACATTCTCTTGTACACTCTTTAGAAAGCATTTGGTGAAGAATCAAAACGTTGTCCGTGATAAAGAATTTCGGGATATTTACCGGAACGCAACATTTATATTACAAATATATATTTGTACAAATAAAATGGTAATCGTTAGACCTTTAGGTTGGTGCAAACATCTCAAAAAATAAATCAATTAAGGAACGATCGAATTACTAGCGTACGGTGTTTCAATGTTTTGTGACGGCAGCCATTTGTATATTGTACACAATTCTCAAGGTATGCAACGAAGAGAAAACTAAAATTATTATAGCCACCACTGCAGTGCACTGTCTTCCAATTGATTAGAACTTGTAATTTTAGATAAATTCAAATCATACAAACTCTCTTGAAACTGAATTCGTCGTCCTGAAAAGGACGGATTCGAAATGGTCCGCATTTGAGTTCAAACCTTCTCGGTCTTTTGATTAATCAGGTTATTTCACTCGTTGCACGTTGCGCCTTACCAAAAGATGGCTAGCAGCAAAATCACTCACACACACAAGCACCTTATTTCGCTCGTCATGGCTGCACCCACCGGTTGGCTACAAATAAATGACTGGCTTGGGCCTAGCAAACCTTTGCATAATTTATGGCTGCGTAGCAACGGTTGCCTAGCCAACGGCCTGCTAGCAACAGCCTGCAGCGCAATCTCCAATGGTTGGTCGCCAGTGCACCTTCTATGGTACTTGCTACAGTCAGCTGCCACATCCACATTGACGCCTTGCCGCTCAGCACTGCCGAATGCACCCTTCAGGGTACATGCCATCGCCAGCTGCCAATCCATGATGGCTCGATGCTCCGCACAGCTCCAGTACTGCAACACGAATGAGAAAATTTGCGAAGGTGTAGCTGTTTTACATCGTTCACTGTTGCATATGAGACCTCCCTTGCTCGCATTTGAAATCTGTGATAGAAAGCTACTGTTTATTTATTAAATTTAGCCTGCAAAACAGAATAATAAGACATCACCTTTTATTTTCGTAATTTTCAAAAGTTTGAAATTGTTAACGGATATTGTTTGACATTTGAATTGATACGCGGGAAAATTCCCTACCGATTGGTGTAAACATTTTGAAAATCTATCAAGCATTTATTAAGATATTAGCGTTTAATTTGTAACGATATTTCATGACTGTCGCTAATTTTTAGATTTTCAATGGACACCTTACCCTTGCCATAAGACGTTTCAATTTTTCATGACGCAGCCATTTGTAAATTGTGCACAATGCTCAAGGTATACAACGAAGAGACAATTATAATTGTTTTAGCCACCGCTGTCTGCCAATTGGTTTCAATTGCTCGTGGCGGCAGCCAATTTATAAATTATGCACAATGCTAAAGGAATGCAACAAAGAGAAATCTACAATTGTTTTAGCCACCATTTTCTACCAAGTGGTAAGATAAATTCAAGTTAAACAAATTCTTTCAACATTGGATTGGGCGTCCTGAAAAGGACGGATATTGAATAATCCGCATAAGAATTGAATACTTGTCAGTCTTTTCACAAAGCTGCCGTGCACGTTGCGCTATACGTAAAGATGGCTACCGAAAGAATAACACACACTCAGGCAACTTATATCGCTCTTCGTGGTGGCGCCCACCGGCTGGCAACAAATCATCACCAGCTTGGGCAACCGGCTGCCTAGCACACCACTACAATTTAGTCGCTGCCTAGCAACGGTTGCCTAGCCAAGGGCTTGCTAGCAAAAGTCTGCAGCGCAATCAGCTACCTGTCCACTGGTTGGTCGCCACTGCACCTTCTATGGTACATGGCACCACCAGCTGCCAAATCCAAACTGGCGTCTTGCCGCTCCGCACGAGGCTTCGCGCCATCGAGGTTGCCTTCAGAGCTCATGCCATCGCCAGCTGCTTATCCTTGATGGTTCGTTGGTCTGCCCAGCTCCAGTACGGCGACACTTATGCGTAAACTTGCGAAGGTGTACCCGTTTTATATCGTTCACTGCTGCATATGAGACCTCTCTTGCTTACATTTGAAATCTGTGATAGTAAAATTGAGTGCATTTAGTAAATTTACTCTGAAAAATCGGCATTATAAGACATCACCTCATATTTTGGTTATTTTCAATAGCTTGAAATTATTGGCGGATATTGTTTGATAATTGAATTGATACGCGGGAAAATTTCCAATCGATTGATGTAATGATCTTGAAAATCTATCAAGCATTTATTAAGTTGTAAGCGTTTAATTTGTAACGATATTTCGTGACGGTCGCTCGTTTTTAGATTTTAAATTGACACCCTACCCTTCCCGTAAGACGTAGTCTACGTCAAAAATTAAAAACTTCACAAAAATACTTATACTATCTGCCTTGCGGCAATTAGACGGTACTTTGGCCATAGATGAAAAAAGAGGCATAAGATATGCTTGTAGGCATATTCTTCAGTTCTTTGGTCGCCTTTTTGATCAAATCATCCGTCGTTTTGGCCATGAAATTATTTGAATATACTCTTCTCATCAAATTGGCCCAGAACTTCTTGATTGGGTGGAGCTGGGGCACGTTGGGAGGGTTGGCATGCTTGGGTACCACCGGAATGGCAAACCGCTCCATTTCCTCCAGCGCCCACTTCGAGTAGTGGGCCGACACTAGATCCGGCAAAAACACCAGAAGGTGGCAACTTCAGGTAGTACGAATACTGTAGATTTCGCCGTTCACTGCCAGCCCCAACAAAAAGAAGAGGGGACGTGACATCCCCTTTTCAGTGGTTGTCAGCCTCGGCTATAGCTTATTTGGGAACAACGTGTGCGCTTTGTACATCACATCGCTGATAATTTCTTTTGTAGGGGAGGTGAAGTAGCCTTTGGTTTGCCAGTCGTTGCCGTCCAACGTAAGGTACGTCTCGTCGTTCATAATCTTCAGCCGCTGTTACTGGTTTTCCACTTGGTTCTCCGGCACGGCTCGCTTGGACTGACGCTTCCGCGTGTGGATATTCATTTTGGCCAAATACTTCTTGACCGTTTGGCCTGTCGCACCGACCTCCCGGCCCAACGTATGGAAAGAAGTGGCCACCTTGCCTTCCATCTTCCGTTTGAGCTTCTGCTGAATCCTCCAGTCGCTAAAAACGGTCGGACTTCCGCTCGATGCACTCTCCCTTCTCCAGAAACGCCTGAATCTTGTAGATGTTTCCGCGATCGCGCCACGAAGTGGGCCAAGATGGCCCACTTTTTTAGGCCCGGATGGAGCAGGAAGTGTTAATAAACCATAGATCGAAGTTGTTTCACTGTTCTCGCCATAGCTGCCGTAAACAAACTGATGGAGCTGTCAAATTTTCACAGGATATTGGCAACTAGTATATATTGAATACTGACCGGTGGACGAAAGGTGGAGGAAAGATGAAAAAGGGAAATTTATTTGTTTTTTGGGGGGGGGGGGGTTGGGGGGGGGGGGTACACTGAGGCAAATGCACATAAGAAATTCAATAAAACCCCTTATGAAGTTCAGTCACAAGTTATTTTCATGAATTTCAATGCGGTACCTTATGAAACAGATTTTCTGGATGAAATCATAACGTAAGCTTTTCATAAGGCATTGGAAAAGAAATCAAAACAATGTAGAACATAATTCATATGGGTGCCTTATGAATTTTTAAATTAAGAAATCAGACACCTATAAGTCCGCATTATGAATTTTAGTAGGCACGCTTATGGAAAACAAAAAGCATAATTATAACATTTATATATTTTTGCATGAAATTGAAAACGTATTTTTATGGAATACAATAGGGCAAATGACGGATTCGGCAGGACTTATCGTTTGTCTTAGCCTATTATCGTCAGGGGGTAAATGACGTCCTTGAGCACTGAGTTTTTGTATGAAGGTACATCATGTTCCAGAGCAACGTTTTGCAAAAATATAGCTCTCTACGACTTTATTTACCCCCTGACGATAATAGGCTAAGATAAACGATAAGTCCTGCCGAATCCGTCATTTGCCCTATGTAGTTTTTAAAATATTAAACTAGATCTCAATGCATTTTTAAAAGATCGCTGCCGATTTTTTGAACAATAGGAGATCAAAGGCGGCCCTCTGTGATGAGTGGCGGAACTAGCATGTTGAAGCAGATTTCAAATTTCTCCATGGTGCGCAATGGGGGGTTTCATTAAAATGCTTGTAATAAATTATCCAATCCTTTAAATTAAATTTGGTTTCCACAACAGGGGTCAAAAGCTAAAGTCTATCAATTTAAGCAAAAATTCATAAAAAAAACAAAAAAAAAAATGTTTGCTTTAATTGATAGATTTTAACTTTTTAACCTCCGGTGTGCAAACCAAATATAGTTAAAATGATCTGATAATTTACTAAAAGCATTTTAATGAAACTCCCCCATTGCTCATTATGGAGAAATTTTAAATCTGTTTCAACATACGAGTTCCGCCACTCACCACAGAGGGCCGCCTTTGATCTCCTATGACGTCAGCCGTAGATTTACAGTGACCCCTCAATTGCGAATCACTTCGGTTGAATTAACGTGGATGAACAATTGATAATTGAAGTCTATGTCCAAAAAATCGATAATGATCTCTTAATCAATTTCCCGTTTTCAGATTAAAGACAAGAACAATAAATACTTGGTGTTTATCAGTAAAGTAATAACAAATTTAGAGTATCATTTATTTTTTCTCAATCTTACATAAACTAGCTTATAATCTATATAATCATATAAACAAAGTTTTTTTTAGGTTTTCCTACAAAAAGTTCTTATTAATTTTAAAGAAAAATATATTGTTCATATCGTGAATATTAAATGCAGATCCAGCAACAGTGCTAAGATCAATCATGCTCATTACTGTCCCTCTCTCTTGAGCTTCATGAGCTAAGTAATGGTCAGAAAACAGCCCAACAGTCCAATTCCGGCAAACAACAACGACGGGACGAAGTTTGCGGGGTCGGCTATAGTTATTAATATTACTTACCGTTCAGAAACGTCAAACAGTCGGCGGGAATTTCGGTAAGGAAATCCTGTAGCAACGCTTGCTCTTCGATGATGACTTCCATCTTGCTTTTTTAGCGCAGGCGCAGAAATGATGATGTTGATTTTTTTTTTCAAATAAACACTGTCGATTTTCAAAACTAGCCTTATGAATTTCAAATTCGTGACTCATGAATGGCTTACGTCCAAATAGTGAAAACCAAGGCGTCTAATATGAAACGCATAAGTGACTTATGAAACAAAAAATTCCTTCGGTTTTGGGTTTTCATAAGTTTATCATTTTGAATTTCTTAAGTGCATTTGCCTGAGTGTATTGGGAAATACTTCCCAAACCTATCCGTAAACACACTGTCAAGTGTCCGGATACCATCAAACGTGTGAAAGAATGAATTTAGCGGAATCCTGGTAATTCTGGCTGGAAGATGACCAAAGAACTGAGAATGTCGAAGTCAACGATAAGGAGTATTTTGAAAGACAACCTTAGATTGAATACATACAAAAAACAACGGGTGCATGGTTTGAGTGAAAAAACAGAAGAATGTAGGAGTCGAAAGATGTCATAGTGATTGTGAAATTCTGTTTTCAGACGAAAACAAAATTTCAGCTACAGGATCACCACAACCAGCAAAATGATCGGATGTATGCATGATCTCTCTGATATTCCTCGTGACAAAATAGCAGTTAAAATTTACAAGAATGTTTCAAAGGTGATGGTTTGGGGATGTTTCTCCAAAACTTTTAAAGTTCTATTGCTGTTCATTGAACCTGGTGATAAAATCAACAGTAAATATAACATCAATTATGTTTTGAAGAACCATTCCTCGTGACAAAATAGCAGTTAAAATTTACAAGAATGTTTCAAAGGTGATGGTTTGGGGATGTTTCTCCAAAACTTTTAAAGTTCTATTGCTGTTCATTGAACCTGGTGATAAAATCAACAGTAAATATAACTTCAATTATGTTTTGAAGAACCATTACTGTAAGGGAAAGACCTTTCGTCAAGAAACACAACAAGCATGCACCATGCTGCTCCAACAAGATTCTGCAACTTTTTACCAGGCAACAGAATACACAGGATTGGTGTGAGGACAATTTTCAGTATTTTATTTTGTTGAACGAATGGCCTGCCTCTTTACCTGATTTGGCTACATGCTTGGAAAACTGGGCAAAACCAAAAGACTAACCGTGGAAACATTTAAGAAACATTTGGTGAAATTATGGAATGACATGCCTCAAGATATCGTGCGTTCCTGCTGTGACGCTTTCCAACAACGCATGCAGCTGGCAAAGGAAGGAAATTTTTTGACGTAGGACTACGTCTGTGTTTTTGACACTGAAGTACACATTCAAATTGCGAAAATTTGGAGCGTCACGACAAACGATCAGGTTTTGAACGTTAATTACTAAGTAATTTCACGATCGATTTCCAAAATGTTTAAAGCATTAGGTTAAAACATTTTCCACGCTTCGATTCCAATATTTAAATCTATTGATTTTTAACATGCAACTAACAAAATTAACGCAAATATGAAGTGATGTCTTATAATGTCGATTTTTTCGAGTAAATTTACCAAATACGCAGTACTTTCCTAGCACAGACTTCATTTTTAAGTAAAGAACGTCTCCTAGGCAGCTATGGATGTTATATGAGGGGACACCTTCGCATTTTGATTTAGTTTTTCAGCAGTCGTGGAGCTGTGCAGAGTAGGATTTGCAGTTGGATCGTAGTTGGCGGCAGCACTGGTGAGCAGTCGTTGACTAGAGAGGCGTTGGGGCAGTTGGCTATTGTTGCCGATGCTCCCGTCAACCTCGCTGCGAGAAGAAGGCTGCTGAAGCCTACGAGTTGGCGGGGAAAATCCGCCCGTGACAACGAGACAAGAATTATCCCACGTCACCTGTAGATGGCTCCCGCAACAACGAGGAACTGAACCAAGAATACCAAGAAGAAAGCCCAAGTTCAATCGCGAACCATGTTTCTCAACTAAATCCATTATTTTCAGGCAACCAAATCAATTTGTCAATTAAAGAGTTTGTTTGAATTTTTCTCTTGTGCTGTTTGAAATTTCCATTACCCGACTGATCATGGCATTGCTTTAAATGCCAAGTCCCGGAGTAAATGGCAAAGTGCGTTGAACAACCAACAAACCAACAAACCATCCATAACTATCTTCTACGCGTTGAAGATAGTGGCCCTCTCAACCATCGTAGAAAATACAACCGGGGTCGTATCATCATTTAGAGCCACCAAATGCTTTCTAAAGAGTGTACAATTGAATTTTCTTGGCCCTTTTCAGGGCCACCAAATACTATCTAAAGAGTTTATAATAGAATTTTCTTACATATTTACTTCCTAAAGTTGGTCGAACGTTCCATTAGCACTTTTTCGACCTAGACGTCTTTCGGCAATAATAGACTTTGAATTCCCAAACAGACTACAACCATCTACAACGCAATAAAGATAATGATCTCCAGGTGGTCGATCATATCAACAGGATGTGTTCTTATGGTGCATTCTCGCTCCACCATCTCGGAAGGCAAACAGTTCCAGTAGCAAAGTTCGGAAAAAGAAAACGTATAGCACCACATCTACTGGGTGCTGAAGCATTTTAAACTTATACTTTCCTCCAAAGTGATAAGCATTATGAACAGCTTCGTCTTTGATATTTCCGAGCGGATTGAAAGCGTAGCTTCCCGACTGACTTAAATCAATTGGCGGATGGCCCTGACGTCTCTGGAAAGTGTATGTGAATTAGATTGCTGGGTAGACCTAACGACTGTTCCAGAAAGTATAAGCACACCTTATTTTAACGGTCACTTTGAATATAATGAAATATTTCAACATGTTTTGGCTGCGTCCTTTTGTTTGCACATTTCTGAATGACATAGCATCAAAAAAGTGATCAGTTTTGTGTTACGTATCAAAATGCGAGGTCTTACTCCGGAACAACGAAAAAGTATCGTGCACAAATGGTGCACTGTGAGCGGACTCTCCTTGAGAAAATTGGCCAGTGTACAGTGTACGTTTGAAGATGCGCCGAAGAGTGGTCGGAAATCCGGTCCTGTTAGTCCGGATATCGATAAAAAGATCAGAGATGCCTACAAGCGAAAACCAGCGACTTCAGTTCGGGATGTTGCGAAAAAAGAAAGACTTGGGCTAAAAACATACCGAAAGCAGAAAAAACCCAAAACAGGCCGCGTCCGTGAAACCACAGGCCCGCAAACTCTACGATTCGTTATTGTGTAGAAATTTTGGGTGTATAATAATGGACGATGAAACATATGTGAAATACGTTAAGGAATGTCTCCAGAAGCGATTATTGCCGATGATCAGGAAGCACGAAGGTCAAGTAGTGTTTTGGCCTGATTTGGTGTCATGTCATTACGCAAAGGACACTTTAGAATGGTACAAAAGTCAAAATGTATGTTTCGTGCCGAAAGACATGAATCCGCCGAACTGCCCGGAGGCACGGCCAATCGAGACTTTTTGGGCTTTAACCAAAGCAAAGCTTCGAAAATTCATAAAACCAGCGGACGACATCCAAAAATTTAAAAAGATTGGCCAAAAGTGGTCAAAATGGTACCAAAGTGGTCAAAATGGGAAGTACCACTGTGCAGAAGCTAATGGGTCATGTTCGAGGAAAAGTTAGGAGTCTTGGCTATGATTAAATATTTTGATTAAACGAGAGTGAAATATCATGTAAAACACATATAAAAATATGATTTGCCAAATAAAATTATTTAAACTAAAAAAAACTTGACTCTTTTGCTATTTTGAAAGTGTGCTTATACTTTCTGGAACAGTCTATACGTCACCTTTGCGCACAACCCCATTGGTTTGGTTTCCCTTGATTATCGAGATTTTCAGCCCTGGGCTGATTCATTTCCCGTTGTAGTCACTCAAATACCTTTTTTGGGTATTTTCGTAACTTGTCCGGGGGTGAGATTCGAACTCGGGACTTTAGTGTGAGAGGTATGGATGTTAACAACTACGCCAGGTTCACCGCCCAGGGAGAAAGATTTGAACTGAACTAAATTGAGACAAATGTTAGAGATGTACCAAACAAAAAAAAACCTTGATAATTAAAATTCATGCAAGCTTCTCATTTTTATGACCATATACTTCACTGACAGGAATTCCTACTCACCCTGTACACGGTGATTTACAAGAAAATATGAACTTCCAAGGAAATTTACCACCTGATGACGGCTATGCTTCTGTAGGAGCTCTATTTGGTAGCCTTTTTGTCAAGCTCAGCTATCAAAAGCACATTCCGGATGTAGCTGTGCAGGCGATAGTTAGGACATTGGAGGAAGTAACAATTGCACGGGAAAAGTGTCCTCAGAACAAGAAGCTAATCGTGCGCACAATTGGCAGTGAACATATTTTAGATCGACTTTACTGTTTCCGATCAAAATGTTGTAGATATTCTAAAAACACAAAAAAAGGCTCAAGCGTCCAAAAACTGTGAACACTTGTCCGGAACTTGATGCAAAGTGCTCGATCCAAAATTCTAAAATTCGTGAAAGAATAATTCACAGTGTTCAAGTTTAATCGTGGATAAAGGATTAATGGTTTGTTCGAATGAAATATATTTTTTCACATGAATTTAATAAATATTTGTTAATCTTCTTTTCAATATAGTTTTTACTAGCAACAACAATTCAATTAGTAAAAATTTGAATATAAAATAAGTAATTCTTACCAAATAATAAAGCCATTTGAAGCCATCTTCAACGATCTTCTTTTACGGTTAATTTTTTGTGTATGAGTCATTGGTCTAAAATTTGGACATTGTTCGAATATCGAACAAAGAAAGAAAAAATACCACACACCGTAAGCAGATGGCGAATCATGATAAAATGACCATCCATTATGTTATTAAAACGAAGCAATGAACTGTACTGCAATTGCACTCATGATCACATTGACGTAAATAAGCAGAACAAAAAACAACAAACAGCCAAACTCATCAAAAGCTTTGTGTGGTCCAACAGTTCGGTTTCATTTTTTTTGCTCTCCCAGACGTTTTCTCCTCTCAAATTTTCCACGAAGCGAACCGGCAACAGGTAGGTAGGCCTATCTGGCGCACTGATTGCACTGTGCATGTGATTGTTTAAATGCGCTTCAAAGAACGGCAATAAATTTCAACATGATTGATGTAATTGCTCGACGATGAAGTTTAAACGCAAACAAACTGCCATTAGACTCTCGCTCTCGTTTCTCGGTAAATCCACTTTGAATCACATTGCCGGCCGTCGTCCTTTTCTGCGCGGATTGGTCGATTCAGAACTTGAAACCTTATCCCGATCCCGGAAAGCCATTAGGGGCACATTTCCACTGAAGACAAACAACTTTTGTTCAGAGCTTACATCGAAGAAGAGCAAAAGATAAAGCAATTGAAAAGACACTGTGGGTAACAAAAGCAGAAAAACTCCACTCTAGCAGAAGGATTATAACACGAAAAGTTATATAATAATGATTTATTGTTTAATAAACAATTGAGCGCGAAACTCGAGCGGAGAAACTTTCGGAGAGTTCTTATCCAAGCGGGAATAGTTCTGCCGCAACGGTTAATCTATTCACAGCTTCTTTTTTGTTCCATTTTTACTTATGTTTTATGAACGAACAAGTAATAATGAACTTTTGCGTTCAGAAATCAAAACATTTGAAAAAACCAAACAACTCTTAGTTGCGCTAATGATCCAGTCAAACGATGCCATTCGATTTGATGTGGCATCGGTTGTCGATCGACAGATGGTTCGTCGGAGTAATTAATATCGGTTTACCCGAAGAAGCTTCTTTCGGCTGCATTAACCACATCCACATGAAACGTAATTGCTGATATAAATTAATTTTAATCAAATAATTTACGCAACATAATGACGCTCTGTATTATGCATACTGATAAATTATGCTTCAATTATTTTGTCGGACTCTTCTCGTCGCGAGTTTGACACCGTCACGGACCAAAATGGCTCGCACATTCCTGTTGATTTTTTGCAGGACCTGCCGGGTTTAATGTTTTCCTCTGCCTGCCATTTATTTGTATGTACTATTTATTAAATGTTTATGACGACAGCTAGTTACCATTATATGTGCGTGAATTTTTCACGCTAAATAACAATTACAGTCATTATAATTGTCGTACAAATAGTGCGGTGGCTACACCTACAAACAAATACGGCTTGGATACAGTTATGCGGTGAGTACATTACCCCACCACTTCTGAATGAAGTTCATGTGCGGAACGAACGCGTGCGGGTTTTGTGGTTTTCCAGGCATCAGAGGTCTGACTGCGGGACCCAAAATGTGATGCTCGCCCGTCGTCCTGAACCGCGGTGGTGGGTGGAGCGAGGTCAAACGCGCTAGTACCAACGTGTGTCTGTGTGGTAAAAGCTTGCAAACAATTAATTTGCATCCTGGCGCTAAGTGGTTTTTCGGGTTTTGTAGACCTCCGACTGACGGGCGGGATTTCCGGGGAACTCATGGTATACATGCATTATAACTAGTTGCACGGAAGTTCTGCCTTGATAGTGGACCAAAAAATGGAGGGATGCTGTGCAGGTTTAGTGCGACATGTTTGCACATGTTCGATTCAAGTATGCGGTATAGTGTACAGTTGGATACATTTATGTTATAATCGGAAAATAAGTTCATAAATTAAATCAAGTTTGATTCTTTATATACTCTTAAGGCTGCACAGTTTGCCATTGGATATTTTAATTTTTTTTCCAGGATATCTTTATATTTCTAATACTGTTTCGATCAAATTTTAATATTCTTTAAAAATTATTCAAATAAATCCTCTCGATTTATCAGAAATTCATTTGTTTGCTTACATTATGACTAAAACTGCAACTTTACATTACTATCAAAGAAATGATTCACAGGTCCATAAAGCAATGCAGGATCGTAGGGATTTTTTAATTAAATTTTTGCTCATTGCAAATTATTGTTGGTTAAAAAGAAAATCTACAGACTTAATCACATAATTTCATCTTGGGAAAGTAAAAGTTGGGATTCCAACTCTCCCCATCCAATTTGCATCATTCAGGTCCCCCCCCCCCCCTTATATCTGTTGTATAATATGTAATAATACGATAGAGAATGTAATATATGTATTTACAAAATATATCTGACATTCACTCGTTTGTTACTGAAAAGAAAAATATTTTGTTTCAACAAGTTCATTTATTTCATAGGCTCAATTGAATTCACTTTATGAAGCTGATAATTGATTATTTTTTTATAATAAGATGGCTTAATATATATATCTAGGGTTTTTTTTTTCATTAGGGCGAATCTACAAATGTGAGATTCTCTCCGGGCTCGCTCTCTTTCATTCATTACAGCGCCATTATAAAACTTTCGAGGGATTCTTTAGTACAGATCGAAACACAACAGTGCTGGCTAGCATACTCTACAAATAGTAGAATGAAAACCGTAAAGGTGATTGGTTTATGAATGAAAGAGAGCGAGCCCGGAGAGAATTCTCTCTATTGTAGATTCGCCCTAATGAAAAAAAAAACCTAGATATATCTACAAATATAAAAATGAATTTCTGTCTGTCTGTCTGTCTGAAACTTATAGACTCGCACACTACAGAACCGATCGGCGTGAAATTTTGTATGGAGAAGATTTTGGGACCAGGAAAGGTATGGAGAAGATTTTGGGACCAGGAATAAATGGTGAAATTATAGTTTTCCGAGTGCTTTGCGTAGGACGATGTGAATGGAATCCCTCTCATAGTGTGTTATGGTCGTGTTTCTTAAGATGGGTTGTTTTTTCCCATTTTTTTGTGTTTTAGTGACCCGCTCCTTCATCCGGACGAGCTTTCCAGCATCAGAAAAGGAACATTGGTGAGGTCGTTTCAAATTATCAAAAATATTCCTTAACTATATACACGCCAGGATCAAGAATTTCCATTTTTGATTCTGGAAGTGTGAAAATTCTTCACATATCCATTTGATATGTGAAGATTTTCATGCGAGGCTTATTGTATATGAAGATGACCTCAGAATGTACGTGTATGAACATGCATTCTTGAAATGGGTCGTTGGATTTTCAATAGAGCTATCACCTTCAATCTCCAGGGCTAAAAATGTTTTCACATAGTGATCACATATGTATTACTGAAGAACTGCAGACAAGTTTCTTCCATAAAAGCACTGCCGGTCAGTGGGAGATTGATTGTAAAGCCCCCCCCACACCACACACACACACACACACACACACACACACACACACACACACACACACACACACACACACACACACACACACACACACACACACACACACACACACACACACACACACACACACACACACACACACACACACACACACACACACACACACACACACACAACTCGAGAACTAATCAAGCAAATGTGGCTTTTGGGATTTTGAAGGTAAGAAATGTTTCTAGAGTAGTTCGAGACCCCTCCTCTCTCTGTTAGGGGGGAGAAGGTATACAAATGCAACACAAATTTCTGCATAACTTGATGGTTGGTGATCCCATATGGCATGTGAAGTTTTTGGAGGCAGAATTTTTTTTTCTATTATTATTCTAGACCCCCCCCCCTCTGGAAAGAGGTGGGGCCTCATACAAATGAAACAGAAATTGAATCGATCAGCGTGGAAAGAATACCATAGTAGAAACTCCGGGAGGGTTAAATTAAAAACACACACCTCAGGGGAGTAACATAGGCCCTTTGTTATTTCTGTTGTTTATCAACCAACCTGGGAAATTTAACGGCAATCGCCTTACTCTGAAGCTGACTAAAACTAAGTACATGGTTTTCGATTCGCCAAGGAAAAAAATCACGCCACAGTCCGATCCAATTCAGCATTGCTGCAGATTTTACTACGGTTTTTCTCATAGTCAATACCTAATAGGTGGGGAAAGGAAAATTTAAAAAACCAAAGGTGGAGAAAGGGGAAAAAATTCTTCATTTTCCATTTAGCATAGCATAGCATAGCATTTTCCGACCATACATAATCCTGGGTTGGCTGTTGTAGAGACGATGGAAGCGCCAGAAGAGCTGCCTTGGGTGTGACAGGCTCCTCATCCATCGATTTCTTTGCACAACACCGGGCCAGGTCCTTATGATCAGCATGGGATGGGAGGGAAGTGTTGATTAGATGTCTACTTAAGAAGATGCTGAGAACTCATGCTACCTTCATAGACATCTGGAGTTGGAAGTTGGATGGGATTGTGAGGGAGGCTTTCCTTGGCGAGAAAGCATATTTCTTTTTATATGTATATAGGTCGTTGGGAGTGACGAAGCTAAGAAAGTAAATGCACTCCTTTGCTGTCCGCTTTTGTGGGCTGCAACACAGGCAATTCCTATTTGTATCCAGGCTCTTATTGCGTGGGAGCTTGTCTGTCGGTTGGGGCATGAGCACTAACTCTTGTCCTAGCCTTTTTGGCATATGGTTATAGCGCCATTACTCGCTTTCTGAAAAGAGAAAAATGTTGCATAGAGACCAAATCACGCAACACACACGCAAACACACACCCCCCCCCCCCCCCCCCTCACACACACACACACACACACTCGGATATAGTCTTTGGCTCGGGAAGCAATTGCACATCGGTCCCAAGCTCAATCCGCCCCAAATAACGCAACTCACACCAGCACACCCTCAAATACTATGTCTCAACCACCCTGCGAATCAAAACAAAAACAAAAACTCCAGCACCGAAATGCACAACAATGTATTGCTGGGTGCAGACTGCAACGCGCACTCTAGATCGAGGGGCTCTACAACAGTGAACCAATGTCCAATCGCTACTTTCATATTGATTGTTGATATCATCTTATTAGGGTTTCTTATAGACATAATTTGTGTACCCAGGTTTCCTAGAAATTTGGCGTATCCACGACTTGGGGCATGGAAATTGAAAATTGTTAATGTGTGGTATGTCTGCCCAAAGGACATGAACCCTTCTAATTGCTCGCAAATTCGACCAGTTGAAGATTTTTGACGAAGGCACATCTTAGGAAACATGTCTCGACAGCAGATACCATTCAACACTTTGAAAAAGATAGTAAAAAAGTGTCAAAACTTGTCGCTAAGAAGTTTGTGCTGAATCTTATGAAGAATGTCAGCTAGCATACAATCGCTAGATTGCAAATATTGAGAGCACTAACCAGATGTGTTAATTAAATGTTGAAAGTATATCTAATAAAAATTGAATTTCCAATAGTTGTGTAATATTCTTACTGAGAACTGGATGCGTTCATACTGTCTGGGGCAGTCTTTAAGGCAACTGTAAGGATGCTGCTGGAGCCACTCACGAAGAGTAATCGTGGCTTTTTATTGGGAAGACAAGGAATTTTTCAACACTGCATGGACACCAATTTGGAAAGTTGGTGATGATTTGTCAGGAGAAATTTAGCTGACCGGACAGAAGCTGATTTCCTTTATCTCCGTTCGAAGCTGCATCTGTTCAATAAACCGTGAGTTTGAACATCAGATCTGAGATCAATGGGTCGAATGTGGATTGGCTATTCACGTGAAACCAAAAATTGCAGAGTTTTGGTGAATAAATCAAAAATTTGAAATGGATAATATACATTTAAAACACTTTCTGCACTACGATTGAAAACTTCAAACTTTACGACGTCAACGCGGTATATGAGAGTGAGACAGAGGCGAAGCTCGCCAAGTAAAATAAAACCCAAAGTTGGGCCTGAACTGCATCAATATATTCAGACCTTCAATTCCACATGTTGTACAGCCCAGGTAGTCTGGATTATCTATGTACATCTTAAATATAATACTTAGCTGAGTTTTGCTGGATCCTGTATACCATTTATGAGAAGCAAGCAGACAACCATTTCCATAACACTGCGAAGCCACGAACTTACAACGTCATCCGTCGAAGAAACACACGAATTGGGTCGATGAGCCACAGAAAATTTGCACAAGTTAAAAAATGGACCGTTTTGTTCTCCGTGTTTTGTTCTTTGTGACTTTTTGATAACGTTTTTCTCCAATCACTCAGTCAATGTAAGCCCTGCTATATTTTTCACCATTTATAGAATGTTATTTTCACGATCCACAAAATTCAACGACTACGACTATTTTTTATCGAATAGAGAACGCGACCGGTTTTGGTTTGGTTGACTTCCAAAACATTGCTTCATCACAGTTAATTTCAAAAACTACTTTGGATACTACTGTTAGTTGTAATATCAGTATTTTTTTCTAATTTTCAATTTGCTGTTTTGCAGCGAAAAAACAAACGTCACGTCCGCTCACATGCACAGCCTTGGCCTCCGGAGAGGTCGTAATTATGGACAAAAATAAAAAGGTAACACAATAAAAAAAACCCTGATCGGATCGGATACTACCGTTCAATAATGCCCTCCGCTCGTTTTCAAACTTGATCTTTCAATTTTCAAAGCCTGCCGTTGCCCTATACGGAACTATCAATACACTTTCTCTTCATGTCTATTTCGTTCTAGCAATAAATTACTGTCCACTCCTAGCGCTTCGCATGGAGATGATAAATTATCTACTTCTGACAAACTTCATCAAAAAAAAACCGTTGCCCATCAATAAACTTAATGAATATAAAAAAAAATGTTTTGCAAATACCATGCAAAATGAAAAAAAAAACCAACATATGGAGTATATGAATATATAATAATAAAACTAGATAACAAAAACCCCTTTACTTGGGACAACAATCGGGCATACCACCGTACTTAACTTTTTTCGTTTCTCCAGACTTCGGAGGAGATACAGACGCTCATGCATCGGGGCAAAATTTCAGAACAATTTTAACTGGGCTTGAAGAGCTATTCAAGTACACGTAGCACATTTGCCTACTGCTATGAAGCAGCTGGGTTGAGAGAGATCGACAGTTTATTGCATTTTGATATCTGATGCACTGCGTTGCGATAAACTCGGTTTATGCAACGAGCTTCCGTGGCACTAGAACGCTATTAGCTTACACTGCGTTTTAATGCTAGGAAAAACAACACGAGAGAAAAAAAACCACTTGTAAACGAGTGTTGTGATGAGCCATGGTACATATATTCCGGCTCTGCGCTCGATACGGAAAGAAGAAAAATTCAATTTATAATAATATTTCAACTGCCCTGGAGAAGCTGAAAACAGAGCATATCATTTCGATTATCATAGACAAACTTTCAATCAAAAGAAATTTTTTTTAAGGAACAGATTATTCGATTAGATGTGTTTTCAAAAGTTTTCTTTTTACCGTTCTAGGAATATATCAAACATAGATATTTGAGTGATCACTGAGCCAAATTTGACGATTTCTGGAATAAATGGATCATATTATCATAACACCACTAAACACACATGCTTAAATATATTCTCATACTTCTTATTCAAGCATGCCAATATTTTATGAAAACAGTATTTGAAGTTCAGAGAAAAAAAATTGGTGAAAATGTTACGCTGAAATACTGAAAATGCAATGAACATTTAACGTTTGTCATTTTACGCCGAGCTCTTAAGATAAATAGATTGCAAAGATGACCCCTACGCCTGCTGAAGTTGGAAAATATGCAATGTTATTTCCAGGTACACGATTTTCAGTCACACACAAGGGCCTGGGAATAAGGCCCGCCTGACTTTTGTTTTGTTCTTTTCATTGAGATAGTTAAAATGGTAGAAATCTTACAAATTGTCGCAGCTGTAAAATTTTATTTTCAAGTTAATTGAGTTTGTTTTGATTCAAGGTAATAGTTCGATTTTCAATGGATAGTTGAATATGTCAATATCTGTTTAATCCATTTAACTGGAGCAGGTAAGTTAATATGATTGATTAACGGACTTAATTATTACATTCTCGTATTTTTACTAACTTTAAAGGTCACAGTCGAGGCCACAGCAACTGATGATATTAATTGCAAATACCGAAGGGATTACATTGTGTATTTTTGTGTATCACTCCACGATGCTCAGGACAAGACCAAATTACGTGATCTGCGTCCTGGTAACCTTGTCCACATTTACAGCGATTGCTGTCGCTCAGCTCAACACGGTATAAAGGAGCGTTCAAACAATAATGATTGAACATGAGGTGAGACATCACACAAATGAAGCCTCGACCCACATCCATCCCCGAAAACTAAGATTTCTTTGACACCTTTGGGATGATAGAATGTGGCCATCGCCCCAAATCTCCTTTACTGCATTAAAACTGCCACTTAATACTAATAAATATGAATACTGTCGATCGTTAATATCGCCTTCCATAGTGCCCATATTTGTAAGCGAGTCCGCTCCCAGAATCGAACAATGAGAAGGGACCCATACAAAGGTGATGATATGATAACGTGAAGAGAAATCATAAGAAAATACGAGAATTCATAAGAAAATACGAGGAGTGCTTTACTGACATCAATGAGCGAATAGCATCTATAGAACTGAGACTATCCGTGAAAATAAGGAACTGATCCGGTGTTAGTGAGGCAATCATATCTAGCGTAAAGTGTATTGCCACTAATTCAGCGAAAAACACGGAGCAATGAGCTTGAAGTTTACCAAAGCTTGCTGACTTCTCAATCAATGATGGAAGAACGAAAACGACTTGGCCAAACTTTGCAGCAAATATCGACAGGACAATCATCGGGCGATGGTGCTCAGGGATCGTAAAAGATAAATCAAAATAAATTGAACTGCCAAAGTCGGAGAAGCAAACACGATTGGAAATGTTCGGCGAAGGGCTGACATCCTGTGTTATGTTCAAATGGTGCAAAGCCATGAAGCGGTTTTGAGGATTCAACTCAGAGAGCTTCTCAAAGCTTTTTATTGCGTGGGGGTTCATAACTAACTTCACACCTGGTGAGGAGCCGGAGAGATAATTCTGAAAACCGATCCGAGAGTGGCAACATGCCAGCCAGCACTTCAAGACTCATGGTGTGAGTCGAGTGCATGCAACCTAACGCGATACGAATACACCGATACTGAATACGTTCCAGTTTGATGATGTGCGACCGAGCCGCTGACTGAAAACAAAAACTACCGTATTCTATAACCGACAAAATCGTTGTCCGGTACAACGTTAGAAGATCTTGCGGATGCGCTCCCCACCAGGTCCCGGTAATTGTGCAGAGAAAGTTGATCCTTTGCTGGCACTTTCGCTTCAGATACTCAATGTGGGATCTCCAGGTGCACTTTGAATCGAACCAGACCCCAAGATATTTAAAGGACATTGAATGAGTTATCGGTGTACCCCAAATTTGAAGCTTCGGTTGTGCAGGGTTATGCTTCCTAGAAAAAACTACCAACTCAGTTTTCTCCGTAGAGAATTCGATACCTAGCTCGAGAGCCCAAGTAGACAAATTGTCTAAGGTATCCTGGAAGGGTCCTTGCAGATTGACCCTATTGGGTCCCGTGACAGACACTACGCCGTCATCTGCAAGACAAACGTCAATGTCTTTGACATAAAAACTATACAAAAAGGGGGCTTAAACATGATCCCTGGGGGAGACCCAAGTAGCTAAAGCTGTAGAATTTCCATGAGAAAATCTCATATGTTTCTCTGACAGCAAATTGTACATAAAATTATTCATTAATGGTGAAAATCCACAAACGTTCATGGCTTGCCAAAGATTTTCCGACATGGCTTGCTCGTGGGAGCCTATGACGCTCAACCACTAAGACAATCAACACTCACATATAACAGAACAAAACTTAAAGCTAAACACACACAAATAAAAAACAATGAAATTAAAATGTATTCAAGAAAGAAAGAGAGAGAGAGAGAGAGAGAGAGAGGGGGAGGGGGGACAATAAACTTATCTCATATGTATCACAGATCTGCTGCTGCAGACGAACGTCCACCAACTAGAAGTGGAGGTCAACGATGATGACGATGATGATGATAATGATGATGGTCAGGGATAGTAGGTAGATGAACGGATGCACACAACACAAGATGGACTGATGGAGTGTGTGTGCACGGAGAGATGCCGTGCAAAATGACTTGTTGATTGCCAATTGCAAATAATTACGTGTTTGTGCTGCTTAATCTGCACATTTTCGTCTTCAGAGGATTAAAACTCGATTCCGACTGCGGTGTTAACAATATTGAGAATAAAAAAACTGAATCTCATGATAGCGACTTGTGAAAAACTCCAAAAGGAATGGATCACAGAAAGAACGGACTTCACCGTTTGCTTGTTCATTGACGGTCCTACGGTTGTTCACATCAGAAATCTTCACAATCTAGGAAAATTCAACAAACATGAGGCTCACGCACCGGTATTGGTGGCGCTGGTATTGCCTTATTTGTGGATCAACAGTATTTAAACATTGAGGATGTATCTTAGTCCCAAGCCCCACCTGTTGATTATCTGTGTTGTTACAGCTGATCTGGTAACAAAAAAGTAGCAACCTCAGGCGGTCTTTCATGCTCATGCTCAGGCTAATTCTCATACAGCCTTACTATGGAATATCTTAGAAAAAAAAGATTCAAATTCCCTGAAAAAAGACAACAAAATAATGCATTTCATTTGAAAGACTCTGACAGAAACATTGTTTTAGAATAATTGACGCTTTTAAATAACCCCAATTGAATAATTTAGCTCTGTCCTTATGTTAATGGATTGAACCATTTATTATGTCAACAAAAAGTTTTCAAATTATTTTCACCAATCCCAATGGCAGTAATTCTGGACAATTTCAAGTTTATTTAAAACATTGGAATGTGTCGCGAAGGTTGTCGAGTACCGCCACCTTAACAATCGATCGACTGTCGACCAACCGATATACTGCCTGTAATCTCATATCAGTTGGTCAAAGGGCACCCACTCGGTTCGTTCCTATGCGGGACGCTTTGTTGTGAATATTTTATTTTAGAGCAATCTATTTAACTAAAATTTTGCGGTTCTTGGCAGCCTCACGTAAAAGGCCGGGTACAGTTTTGCTGCAGCGATCATTGACGAGTCATGGCTGAATGGGCGTTTAAAAATTACCTGTTGTGGTTTTCGAGTAGTGGCGAATATTTCCAGTTGCAGTCGACCCTCCCCAATGGTGGTTGGGAGCAATATGTTTCTAGTCAATGAACCTTGGTTGGGCTGAAAACAAATCACGCGTGACAAATTGTGCGGTTCTTGATGTTTTGTTAACAAATTAAACTATTTGGTAATGAGACAGCCACAGAGCGCCATCATAACGAAACCCAGTCAAGGGGAATGAAGTGAATAACCATATGATTGCATAATCGAAACTTTTGACATAAACAGTAGCAAAAGCCCAATCGCTGTCAGTCAGAACGCAAATCATCATAAAGTCAATTTCAAACAGATTTCCCAACAGAAGAAGAAAGTTCCGAGAAGTCACCCGGTTCGCTTCGCTGCTTGTTTTTATTTGTCTCCAAACAAACAGAAACCAGTCAACCATTATGAAATATGAAACATATTTGATAAATTTTTATATTGCTTCGGAGAAAGTTTCATTATTTTCTACCCGTTTCGAACGGTCTCTGGAGTGATCTCAAGATGGATACTGGACAAGGGTTACAACTCAAACGCATAGCGCAGGAGTTTCAAAGAAACCAAACTAAATCATTTACTTGAAAAGTGAGCATACTTCATCCCTGAAGAAGGGAATTGTTGACCAACAAAAGTGAAGTGCAGTCCGAAAAAAAATTCCATATCAAGAAAAGTCAGAGGAATATTGCAGCATCAAATAGCTAAAAAAGCAACTTTCCGCCCGTCTGCACTCGCAACTATCCACTGAACAATATTTTGAGGAGCAAAAACAGCACAACTAACGGGAACTTTATGACGAGAGCAAGCGGTGCAGCCACGGTGGAGATAGTTTGAATCCTTATCCATTCTTCTGGACTGACGTCCGAGTATTGCAAGTTGAAATGCCAACCCATTAGTTGCGAAATAATTCGAAGAAGCATATGATGAGACAAGTACAGATGTTCATTGGCATCGAAAACATGCGAGGGTTCGTTGATTTGCTGATGTCTGAAGGAAAGGTAGGAAATTGTTTTTTTTTTTTTGAGAATGCTTAAGCCATAAGATGCTCGTAAGAGTATCGTTCTAATCTAATCTTATCTAATACAAACGCAACCACTACGGGAAAGAATGTTGGAAATAGTTGGGTTGGATGACGTCTATTTTTTTGTCAATATTGATGCATGCAGCATATCAAAGACATGTTACAAGCGTCCAACCGGCCTTTTGCGTTGGAGTAACCACAAACATGATTCTTTAAAATGAGTTGTATTCCAATGAATAGATTTGAGGCACAACACATTTTTTGATTCTAGAGGGGAGAAAAGATGCATGGACATACCAACAATCAATATGCAACTAGCGATTTTGAATTTGGTTCACTGTTGTAGAACCCCTAGTTCCGAAGCACAACTTGCATTCTGCACCTTGCAATACACTCTTGCGCTTAGTAGTATATTTCGGTACTTGTATCTTTGTTTTTGTTTTGATTTGCTATGTTATTTTGACAGAACATTTGAGGGTGTGTTGGTGCGAGTTGCGTTATTAGGGGCGAATCATTAGGCGTGGGACCGAGCTTGGGACTGGTGTGCTAGTGCTTCCTGAGCCAAAAAATATATTCATATTCTTCATGACTATTCAGGCGCTGGACATACCGTACCATACGGTCAGATTTAAATGTATGTTGTATAATAAACAGTATTGCAAATGTGAAACATAGTAAACATATAGAAATAATAAGCAGTATAACATTATTTTTTATTTATTTCTACATTCGAAAAAATACAATGATTTTGCTTAAGGGTTAATTTAAAACTCATTTACATCAAAATATTATTGTTCGGACTTGTTATATCCGTATGCTCTAACATTTCGTTTGATACCAATTGCATGCAATAGACATGTGGAGTACAAGTCTTCACAATATTGACGGAGCAACCAGCGGGTGGATAGTCATGAAGAAACCGAATACTTTTGTTTTGGCTCAGGAAGTACTAGCACACCGGTCCCAAGCTCGGTCCCAAGCTTAATGATTCGCCCCTAAGACCGTAACTCACACCAATACACTCTTAAATATTCTGTCAAAACAACATAGCGAATCAAAACAAAACAAAGATACATGTACCAAAAGGTACTAAAAAGCGCAAGAATACATGGCAAGGTGCAGACTGCATGCAAGGTGTACTTCGGAACTAGGGGTTCTACAACAGTGAACCAATTTCAAATCGCTAGTTGCACATTGATTGTTGGAGCAACGGTGTTAAGATCCAGAACTCTCAGCATTAGAAGGAGAATTCTCCAAGGCGATACCTTTAGCCCACTGTGCTTTTACCTTGCAATGAACCCCCTCAGCAACCCACACCTTCTACATGGATGACTTAAAGCTGTTTGCCCAAACAATTGGAAAGCTTGCAGCTTGTAACGGTGTTCAGTAAAGATATTCGGATGGAGTTTGGAATCGATAAATGTCGAACAGTCAACCCAACAAACAAACGAAAGCAGTAAATAAGCATACATCTTTTATTAAAGCTGAATTACGACTTTCATAGCTGAATAAACAATCTGGCTGAAATATGAGCTACTAAATTTAAACAGTCCAACAAAGAGTTGAATATCAATTTATCTATGCGTTGCAACATTGTTTATATAGCCTAGCTTATGAAACCTGATATTGAGTTGAATAATAACTGTACTGTACATCACTGTTCAATTGGACCAACAATGAGCTGAAGAAAAATAATGCAAAATAAATTAGCTCTATACAGGTGTCTGAATTGACTTTTATTCAACTACTTCACTATTAGTTGAATTTCCTTTGCTAACTAAACCTTTTATTACGTTGAATAATAGCTGTGGGTAACAGCAATATTCAGCACAATAAACTTCGATTGAAACAAAAGTCGTTTAAATGCCGTATAAAAGTCTCCGAAGAGTTCGGCATTTTGGATGATCGATATTTTTTCTTCAACTTAAAGTTATGCTGGATAAGTAATGCTTTATTCATTGAATTCAGTTGTTTTCAAATGTTGAAATCATAGGTTAGAATAATGAGCCTATGCACGCTGCTATAATTGTTTTGTCTTTGTGACTTTTACTGTGAGCCGTGTCTCACAGGACGCTTGAAAACATGGCTCACAGTAAAAGCCAAATTTTCTATAGCGTGCGCAGGCTCATGGAAACTTAAGGCCGTTCACACCAAAATCCGGACACACAAAACATATTTTAGAAAAACAACAGCATGTTTTTGATTCATATTATTTATTTCATTTTATAGATAAATGTGATTCTCAACACAAGCTGTTGCGCGCACTTTCTTATACACTCCTTTAATCAATATTTGCACGGTGTCCTTGTCAATTTTGACGTAGGACTACGTCTGTGTTTTCGATACTAGGGTACACATTCATATTGCGAAAATTTGGAGCGTCACGAAAAACGATCAGGTTTTGAACGTTAATTTCACGATCGATTTCCAAAATGTTTGCAGCATTAGGTTTAAGTCATTTTGTACGCTTTGATTCCAATATTTAAATCTATTGATTTTTAACATGCAACTAATAAAATTAACGCAAATATGAGGTGATGTCTTATAATGTCGATTTTTACGAGTTAATTTACCGAATACGCAGTACTTTCCTAGCACAGACTTCATCTTTAAGTAACGAACGTCTCCTAGGCAGCCATGTATGTTATATAAAGAGTACACTTTCGCATTTTGATTAAGTTTTTCAGCGGTCGTGGAGCTGGAGTAGGATCTGCAGTTGGATCATAGTTGGCGGCAGTACTGTCGAGCAGTCGTTGCCCAGAGAGGCGTTGGGGCGGTTGGTTATTGTTGCCGATGCTCCAGTCAACCTTGCTGCGAGAAACAGGCTACTGAAGCCTACGAGTTGGCGGGAAAAAGCCGCCCGTGACAACGAGACAAGAATTAATTATCCCACGTCACCTGTAGATGGCTCCCGCAACAACGAGGAACTGAACCAAGAATACCAAGACGAAAGCCCAAGTTCAATCGCAAACCAACCGTCAACTTAATCCGTCCTTTTCAGGACGACCAAATCAATTTGTCAATTAAAGAGTTTGTTTGAATTTTTCTCTTGCGCTGTTTGAAATTTCCATTATTCGACTGAACATGGCATTGCTTTAAACGCCGCGTCCCGGAGGAAATGGCAAAGCGCGTTGAACAACCAACGAACCAACAGATCCATAACTATCTTCTACGCGTTGAAGGTAGTGGCCCTCTCAACCATCGTAGAAAATACAACCGGGGCTGTATCATCATTAAGAGCCAGCAAATGCTTTCTAAAGAGTGTACAAGAGAATTACACGGTGTTCAATAAGTTCGGATACACTTTCAAAATTTGTTAAAAAAATGAAAACATGTTTTTTTATTTTTTGGATTTATGTTATTGAAAGCTATGTTTACAAGGAACGTTTACAACATTTCTCTTGGAATGACCCCCCCTTTGTACTCCTTAACGAGCTTCAAACGTTTCTCGAACGCGTCGCAGGCGGCACGCACGGACTGCATGGGCATTTCGTCCCAGATTTTGAGAATTACCGTCTTGAAATGATCCAAAGTGCTGACCTTGTATTCGTTCAGCTTCGCCATCATATAGGACCAAACAAAAAAGTCGAGAGGATTCAAGTCCGGGAGCTGGGAGGCCACAAAGTTTTGTCCAGAAAGTCGGTTAAATTGTCCCGACACCAGGCTTGAACCACATTTGCCGTATGGGCTGGTGCACCGTCCTGCTGGAACACGTAGTGCTCATCGCCGTAGAGGCTTCGGAGACTGGGGGCAACAACCTTTTCCAAAACCTCAGTTTTGTAGTACGCCGCGTTGATTTTGACGTTTTTTTTCAATAAACACCAAGGGTAGCTTACCACGTTTGCATACTGCCCCCCAAACCATCACCGACGCGGCACTTTGGAACCGAGGGATGTTTATATTGGATTCAGGAATGCTGTCCCTCGATGGCGCCCACACCCGGTCATTTTGCACATTGTGCGGCTGCTGCAGCACGAACAGTTTCTCGTCCGAAAAAACAAACTCCTGACCAGCGTGCCGAGAGAGGATCCTCTTAGCTCGATCCAACCGCTTTTTGCTGGTAGCCTCCGAAACGCCATGGACCTTACGTTTTTTGTAAGGCCTGAAACCAAGGTCCTTGGTGAGTATGGTGTGAGCGGTTCCAATGGAAACGTTGAGATCTGCAGCCGTTTTCCGGATTGAGCGGTTCTTTTGCGCCGAATTCGCTCCCTCACGATCTTGATGACCCGTGGCGTCCTCGCTGAACGCGGCCGACCGGATCTCGCACGGTCATTGGTCGAGGACGTCTCCCGGTATCGCCTGATGGTCGTGTAGACAAAGTTCCGCTTGACCCCATGCGATTTCAGCAGCCGGAATATATCGCCGGGTCGCTCACCGTTCAAAAAACGCTTAATTACGAAGTCCCGATACTCTTTCATCGCGCGTAACAAACAAACAACAACTAACAGAATGTCAACACCGCGCACATTCGGTAGCGTATGAATGAAGCTAAAGCTGACACCAATACCAATGCAGAATATGTACATGGCGCATACCTACGCAATGATGAAAACTTGTATTCGAACTTATTGAACACCGTGTA
>JAHHFK020001471.1:0-314209 GCA_024533555.2 Aedes koreicus
CAATCTGGCCTAATTATAGCCAAAAACGAGAATCGACCACAACAATAAGTCATATCGAGTTGGGCTGAAAAAGTCCTGGATCTCACATATAGAGTTCTCAGCGCTAGTTTTGTAATTCTTCTCTTTTCAGCTAGTTTCAACTCTAAGAAGACAGCATGTCAAAATTTCATAACATATTGTTCATTAGTTTGTGAATTGTTGTGCTAAGAGTGATGCTACTTTTTTTGTTTTCAAAAAAAAAAAATGGATGAAACACTATTTTGTATTTTAGTTTAATACTGCTTCTTGATGGTCAAAAATTTCGTTTAAACAAATCAATGGCTTCAAGTATTATGAGGAGTTCACATCATCAGAAACAACAATAAAACATTGGTTTATGACTTCAAACGTGGTCGTAGAGCAACCAATGCAGAACGCAGTGAGCGTCAAAATGAGACGGTAACACCAGAAAACATCAAGAACATCCACACAATCGTGTAGTTGCGTGAGTTAGCAGACATCGTAGACATATCAAAATAAAGTGTTGGCTTTATAGTGCATGAGCATTAGTCCATGAGAAAGCTCTGTTTAGTGGGAGCCGCATTTGCTCACCGTTCAACAAAACCAACAACGTGTTGATGACACACTCTCACGCCCAGTGAACAAGCGAACGGAACAGTTCGTTCGGTCAGCTCTCCGTTGCTTTGGAAGCTTTTCACAAGTTGTTTCAAGTCTTCAGCTCTAATTTTTTTTTTCTGAATCGCGAGTGAAATCGAGTCTTAGTTTTCTGAAGTAGAAAACGTTGAGAGTTAAACAGTGCAACAACGCCATTCATTGCAATTAGCGATCTTGCCACGACCTAAAAGCCATATTGCTCCGCATCTATACGGCACGTACACCAGCAGTCCATCGTGTGTAGCGTGCAGTCGATCATCGGCTAACCACCACCGACCAGCAACATCATCATCGTCATCATTATCATCATCGTTCAGCTCAACGTCTAGCCGGCACACGCGGCCACGGATCGTCGTTCGACAGCAGCACATTCGTCGCCCGGCTGCAGAAGATCAGTGATATATGTAAGATAAGCCTTTGTTCTCTTTCTTCTGAATATATTGTTTTGTATTGTGTGTGAGAGTGAGTGAGAATGTGTGAGAGCGTGTGAGAGTGTGTGAGAGAGTGTGCTTAGGTTAAGTTTGTTTATCTGTGATTGATTGTAGATAATTGCGTTCGTGGTTGAGCGTCACAAGCTCCCACAAGCGAGCCATGGATGATTTATCGGAATATGAATCATCTATGGCACGAAATGATGAGGTTGCTCATAGAGTTACCAGATCACGTGCTTATCCAGCTGATTCGGCTGGTCCATGGGTTGTCTATTTTCAGCCCAAAACGAAACCACTGAACATATATCAGATTTCAAATGATCTGACAAAACGATTCTCAGCCGTGACCGAGATAATTAAGGTGAGACCCAATAAACTTCGGGTAGTTGTGTCCAACGTTAAACAAGCTAACGAGATTGCTGTCTCCCAGTTTTTTACACTGGAGTATTTAGTGTACATCCCAGCTCGAGGTATTGAGATTGAAGGGGTGGTCACCGAAGCGAGCTTGACCCCTGAGATCCTGATGAAGCAGGAGGTTGGTTTCGTGTGACTTTTTCTGGTTCAGTCCTCCCTCAATACGTCGAGTTGGGAAAACTTCGACTAACTGTGCGGTTGTTTGTACCTCGGGTCATGATCTGCGAAAAGTGCAAGCAGATGGGACATACGACCTCCCATTGCAGCAATAAGGCCCGCTGCTCTAATTGTGGGGAGAAACACGAGGATGGCGCCTGCGCAGACAGCACACCAAAATGCGCTTTCTGTAAGGGTACTCCTCCTCATGCTCTCTCGTCGTGCCCGGCGTACAAACAACGCGGGGAAAAATTAGAACGCTCGCTAAAACAGCGTTCCAGGCAATCTTTCGCCGAAATGGTGAAAAAAGCCTCACCATCACCCGATGCCAATACAAATCCCTTTGCTCCTCTGTCAGATGACGAGTCTGACTTTGATTCGGCTGAAGAAGGGGAACATCGTTCACTTTTCCGGAAGGTGCTTCAAGGAAGCGAAGACGCGTCCGCCCACGGAAAGTTTCTGAAAAGAAGCCCGAGACCAGCTTGCCCATTTCAAAAAAGAGGTGGAAAAAAGGAAAAAAACAATTCCTCCTGGTTTCCGTAGTACTAACTACACCCAGGACTTTCCATCTCTCCCGGGGATATCCAAAACCTCTGAAGCCCCTATTTTAAGAACAGAAGCCCCCTCCTCAAGTGGGCTGTTCTCATTTGATGACATTGCCGAAGGTATCTTCAAGTACCTCGAAATTTCTGACCTTCTCAAAAGCATTGTATTGGCAATGCTTCCCACAGTGAAGACCTTTTTAAAGCAATTGACAATCAAGTTGCAGCAATAATTTCCTTCGATGGATAATTTTCCAAATGAGGTCGGGGATTTGATCACTGTTCTGCAGTGGAATTGTCGAAGTCTTGTTCCTAAATTGGAATCATTCAAATTTTTAGCTCACAATACCGGTTGTGATGCATTCGCTCTTTGTGAAACATGGCTCTCTTCCGAAATCAATCTTCCGTTTCATGATTTCAATATTATTCGTCTTGATCGTGAGGATTCGCGTGGAGGGGGAGTACTTTTGGGGATCAAAAAATGCTACTCCTTCTATAGAGTGAATTTTCCTCCTATTCTTGTTTAATCAGTTTCTGGAGCTTAACATTGTACCGGATTATTGGAGACGGGTGAGAGTTATTGCCATTTAAAAACCTGGTAAATCCGCGTCCGACCACAACTCCTATCGACTCATCGCGATGTTATCTTGTATTCGAAAGCTGTTAGAGAAAATGATCCTCTTTCGCCTGGACAAATGGGTTGAGACGAATAACCTGCTTTCAGATACTCAATATGGTTTCCGTAGGGGTAAGGGAACGAACGACTGTCTCGCGTTGCTTTCGACAGATATTCAGTTAGCTTTTGCTAAAAAAAGAGCAAATGACTTCTGTATTCTTGGATACCAAGGTGGCTTTTGATTCAGTATCTGTTGAAGTTCTTTCAGATAAACTCCACGCTTGTGGCTTTTCACCATTAATGAATAATTTTTTGTACAATTTGCTGTCAGAGAAACATATGAGCTTTTCTCATGGAACCTCTACAGATTCCCGATTTAGCTACATGGGTCTCCCCCAGGGATCAAGTTTAAGCCCTTTTTTGTATAATTTGTATGTCAAAGAAATTGACAGTTGTCTAAATGACAACTGTACGTTGAGACAACTTGCAGATGACGGCGTAGTGTCTGTCACGGGACCCAATGGGGTCGATCTGCAAGGACTTTTACAGGATACCTTAGACAATTTGTCTACTTGGGCTCTAGAGCTAGGTATCGAATTCTCTACGGAGAAAACTGAGTTGGTAGTTTTTTCTAGGAAGCATAACCCAGCACAACCGAAGCTTCAGATTTGGGGTAAGCCAACAACTCATTCTATGTCATTTAAATATCTTGGGGTCTGGTTCGATTCAAAGTGCACCTGGAGATCCCACATTGAGTATCTGAAGCGAAAGTGCCAGCAAAGGATCAACTTTCTTCGAACAATTACCGGGACCTGGTGGGGAGCGCATCCGCAAGATCTTCTAACGTTGTACCGGACAACGGTTTTGTCGGTTTTAAAGTAGTTTTTGTTTTCAGTCAGCGGCTCGGTCGCACATCATTAAACTGGAATGTATTCAGTATCGGTGTCTTCGTATCGCGTTAGGTTGCATGCACTCGACTCACACCATGAGTCTTGAAGTGCTGGCTGGCATGTTGCCACTCTCGGATCGGTTTACAGAGTTATCTCTTCGGCTCCTCACCAGGTGTGAAGTAATGAACCCCCAGGTAATCGAAAATTTTGAGAAGCTTCTCGAGTTGAATCCTCAAACTCGCTTCATGACTTTGTACCACTTGTACATAATACAGGATGTCAGCCCTTCGCCGAATATTTCCAATCGTGTTTGCTTCTCCGATTTCAATAATTCGGTTCATTTTGATTTATCCATGAAGCAGGAGCTTCATGGAATCCCAGACCATCATCTTCCTATGATTGCTCCGATGATATTTGCTGCAAAGTTTGGCCAAGTTGATTCCACTAAATCGTTCTTCACTGACGGGTCATTGATAGAGGAGTCAGCAGGCTTTGGTATATTTAATGAAATTTATAGCGCCAATCGTAAACTTCAAGCCCCTTGTTCCGTATATGTCGCTGAATTAGCGGCAATACACTTTACGCTAGAAATTGTTGCCTCACTTACACCGGATCAGTATTACATTTTCACGGATAGTCTCAGTTCTATAGAAGCTATTCGCTCCTCGAGACCAGGAAAGCACTTCTCGTATTTTCTCATGAAAATACAGGAGCTTCTAAGTGCTTTATCTTCGCGTTATTTTATCATCCCCTTTGTATGGGTCCCATCTCATTGTTCAATTCTGGGCAATGAGAGAGCGGACTCGCTTGCAAAGGTGGGCGCTATAGAAGGCGATATTTATGATCGACAAATCGCATTTAATGAATTTTTTACTATTTTTCGTCAACAGTCACTCGTCAGCTGGCAGTATAAATGGAGTAAAGGAGATTTGGGGCGATGGCAACATTCTATCATCCCAAAGGTGTCGAAGAAATCCTGGTTTATGGGGATGGATGTGGGTCGAGACTTCATTCGTGTGATGTCTCGCCTCATGTCCAATCATTATTCTTTGAACGCTCATTTATACCGTGTTGGGCTGAGCGACAGCAATCTCTGTGAATGTGGAAAAGGTTACCAGGACGCAGATCACATTATTTGGTCATGTGCTGAGCATCGTGGAGTCAGATCTGAGCTTTATGATTCCCTTCGGGCTCGAGGTAGACAACCCAATGTACCAGTTCGAGATATTTTGGCTGTACGTGGTCTGGAGTTTATGAAACTCATTTATGTGTTTTTGACTAACATTAGCCTTAGATTGTAGTTAGTTTAACCTGTATGTTTACTTTAAGTTTATTTTTTCTGTGTTTGTGTGTGTTTTTTTTTCATTCTTAAAAATGTTAATGTCAAAAGAAAACCTAAAGTTGTATAGTTATAAGTTTTTATCCAATTCCGAATTTAAAATAAACGTGCTTTGTAAACCACACTTCAAATTCCCGCCTATCTTTCCATCCATACAATTGTTATTCCTATTAACCTCGAGACGGCCGCGAGTAATCGGTTCTATCTCCTTAACATTAATTTTAAGGAAATTGATGTATATAAATATGAAAACTTTGCTCTGTAAAGTTGATTCGATTGAGCCTGTACAAATAAATGATTTAAAAAAAAATACGTATATCTATGGAAATACATTGTTCATTGTGTAAAATCAATTTTTGGTGATACTACATGCTTTTAGATCGAAGATGGCGTCGAAAGATGAGCAAGTGCGAAAAGCAATTGTGTGCGGTCGAAATGAAAATCCGGATCTGTCAGAAAGAAAACTTGCAAAAAAGCTTGGTTTTCCTGCAAGCACTGTCCATAACGTTCTTATGGTTCTTAATCTTTCGATACACAACGATTTGATACGATCCCGTACAAAATTTCACCAGAAAATTTACATGTGAAACATCCCCTCTGGAAACCCGGAATATCTTCGGTATCCAGGAGACGTGGCCATTCCCGTAACCGTATTATAAAAATACATTAATTCCCCGTTGAATGCTTCTAAGAGAATGGAAATCGGTCAATATTTCGTGAAGTAAGAGCACTCCAAAGTTGACCATATATTTGCTCATCCTAGTTATTTTGTCTACCCCCTGTAAATCAATCCTTACTCTCTCTTTGCCTCCTCCCCCAGAATCCAAGATGAAATGACTACCTCGGAGGGTGGCTGTGCTCATACACTTCTTTTCAGAGCTCAGCTCCAGAGCTGGCTTTCATCGCAAGCGCACTTCTGCTGCTTGAAGCTTTCACAACCACCCTCGTGAGACACCTACTTCTGATGTAAGCACCGACGTTGCTGGACCGCTGGTTTTGATAACTTAGAGCTGGCTTGCTGTTGTCAGCCATCAGCTCCTACATGCTTCCTTTAGCTCTCATACTCGACACAATCGACTCGAGTGGTGCCCGACGCTGGATCTACCCTACACCGACGGAGAGTTCCCCGCCAGTGAAATTTCTCCCGAAACCGGACCACGGTAAGCCCTTTTCACTACTATTAACTAGTCCCTGGCGGTAGATCTGCCCTACAAAAACGGAGAGTTCCCAGGAGGTGGAACATCCCCCGATACCGATGATCTTCTGCTTTTTTCAACCGCTCGCTTGATCTTCACGTCATTTACGATGCAGAGCCGTCATTATTGGAATTATGACTTCATTAATCACGTTCCACGTATTTTCATCGCGACACAAACTATGGACGACGTTATCTAGGCTGATGTCGCACTTCGTATTGAGCTGAACCGTGAGCAGTCGAAAACCACGTGCTTCGGTTTCTCTTCGACGTTTGTATATTTCGGACAGAGAATGGACACCACTTGTCCGATTCGGTGTAGGTACTTCCTGTAGCAGCCATGAACTGACTGAAACTGCGTTGAGTGAAAGCTAACCTCGCTATGTTTTCTATTCACCCAGGACGACAGAACCGGTATCAGTCTGAGTGTCCGTTTTCCACCGTGTTCCACTCTTGTTGCCACTTCGTCATCGACACCGCTCGCACAATCTTCCTTACTCCTCTGATTTCCTTCCGCTTGTAGCACTCGCTATCCTCCGCTGGAGTAATGCCGATAGGAATCATTTCTGCGATGACGAATACTGCGAGATAGCCTTGAAAGTGCTAACGACTCACATAGTCATGACATGATATGTCCTGTTCAACTTCTCTTTTTTTTTTAACGGGAAGGAAAATCTGCAACCAGACTCCTGAAGAACTTAGGATGTGGGGTTGAGGGTGCCAACCCCTCGACCAACTAAAAGCCCTCCCGTGCCTCTAGCCATGGCGCCCCTTCCCGGAACCACCTTTCGGTATCACTTAGGGGAAGGGCTATTGTGCTTTAAGCACACACTTATGTCAAACTGTCCCGGTCTTGACACATTCTCTAGACAAGGTTTTCCGGAGTCGTGTCCTGACCGCTCACGGCCGTCAAGCCGTTTCTCGCGTCATTGAGGCGAGGATAAGCGAAGAACACATTTTCTGCGGTTTCCTCGTCATCCGCGCACTTGGAACACGCGGAGGACTCGGCGGGCCCGTACTTGTGCAGGTATTGTCTAAAGCAGCCATGGCCAGACAGGATCTGCGTCGAGTGGAAGGTAACTTCCCCGTGTCACTAAACGACCCATCCAGATATCTCCGGGATTAGTCAGTGTGTCCACTAACCTTTGGTGGAATTATTCCATTCCCTCTGCCACTTGACCATTGATGCGGCTCTGGTGGTCTTACGGATACCTCTCGTGCCGAGTTGTTCGAAGCACTCTACGTCCTCTACCCTTATGGGCATCAATCCACGCAGACGCGTGTCACTATGCGCTATGCACTGACCACTATTTGACACATTTGTGTGTGTGCATTTTTGATTTTGTCGTGTGAGGGGGGGCGCGCGGGGGGGTGTCATCTTTGTGTGGGGAGGGGGGGGCGGGCCGGGGGGTTTGTTTTGTCCCCTTTGCTGCGGGGCGTAAAGGGCGAACACGAAATTATTGCGACACCGAAAATGTCATGCCAATTTTCTAATAATGTTTAGAATCAAACCAAAATTGTAGGGTAGTTTTATAAATATATTTACTTTAAAAATCAAAAGAAAAGTTAATCGATGGAGCTTTGAGTGTAAAATTGAACGCATTTTCGCTTGATGCCCTCCATCAAAGTCTTTACAGTGTCATCCGGTACCAGCTTCTCAGTTTTTTTTTTTTTCATTTTCTTAACATGTCATTCTCGTCTTTGACTGTCTTCTTGCTCTTCCGAAGTTCCCGCTTCATCATTGCCCAGTACTGCTCCACCGGGCACAGCTCCGGACAGTTTGGCGGATTCATGTCCTTTGGAACAAAATGGACATAATTGGCCACTCCAGGACACTTTTAGAATAGTGGCATGATGCCAAATCTGGCCAAAATAGCGGAGCTTCGTCGTGCTGCTGCAAGAACGGCAAAAGGCGCTTCTCGAGGCACTCAGATTTGTAGATCTCGCCATTTACTGTGCCCTTTGTCACGAAAGGCTCACTTCTCAGTCCGCAAGAGCAGATGGCCTGCCAAATGAGATATTTGGAGGCGAACTTCAACATTTTCTTCTTCTTAAATTTGTCTTCCACATAGAACTTGCTCTTGCCGGTGAAAAACTCCAACCCCGGAATTTGCTTAAAATCGGCTTTTATATACGTTTCGTCGTCCATCACACAGCAGCCATATTTTGTCAGCATCTTCTCGTAGAGCTTCCGTGCCCGAGTTTTTGCCGTCGATTGTTGCCGCTCATCGTGGCTTGGGAAGTTCTGTACCTTGTATGTATGTAGTCCAGCTCTCTTCTTTGCATTCTGGACGTAGCTCTGCGACATGCCGATCTTTTTAGCCATATCACGGCTTGAGACGTTGGGATTTGCTTTAATCATCCGCTTCACCTTTCCCTCCGTCTTTTTGTTCTCCGGTCCCGGTTTTCTTCCAGCTCCTTTGCCGTGGTCCAACGTCAACCGCTCCTGGAACCGCTTCAACACTCTGGAGACGGTTGAATGGTGAATGTTCAACATTTTTCCCAACTGCCGGTGCGACAGGTCAGGAAATTCCAGGTGTTTGGAAAGAATTTGTTCTCTCGACTCGCGTTGGTTCACCTCCATTTTCGTTGAATCGAAAAACACGACTTCGAGTTTGACAGCATGTAAACAATACACATCAATGAGAAAGTGTGCAAAATTTGGTTGATTTTTACCCAATGGTAAAAAAGTTATGCCCTGTTGAATGTGTCGCAATAATTTCGTGTTCGCCCTTTATTCGACATCATACGGTATAATACCGATATAGCCATAGAGGCTTTCTTGCAGGCGTGGTTGACGTGGCTGATAAAGGACAGCTGATCGACGATCATAACCCTCAAGTTCCTTAGGGACCGCTTTGAGGTGATGGTGCAGTTTTGATGTAGCACTACGTCTGTGTTTTCGATACTGGGGTACACATTCAAATTTCGAAAATTTGGAGCGTCACGAAAAACGATCAGGTTTTGAACGTTAATTCCTAAGTAATTTCACGATCGATTTCGAAAATGTTTGCACCATTAGGTTGAGACATTTTCTACGCTTTGATTCCAATATTTAAATCTATTGATTTTCAACATGCAACAAATAAAATTAACGCAATTATGAAGTGATGTCTTATAATGTCGATTTTTCAGAGAAAATTTACCAAATACACTGTATTTTCCGTCCTTTTCAGGACGACCAAATCAATTTGTCAATTAAAGAGTTGGTTTGAATTTTTCTCTTGTGCTGTTTGAAATTTCCATTACCCGACTGAACATGGCATTGTTTTAAGCGCCGCGTCCCGGAGTAAATGGCAAAGCGCGTTGAACAACCAACAAACCAAAAGATCCATAACTATCTTCTACACGTTAAGCATAGTGGGCCATACAACATTTTTTTGGTCGGTCGCACGAAAAGGCGAAGGGCGTTTTGTCACGAGTTTGAAAAGTTTGGGAAAAGTTAGCTCTGGAGGAAAATCGGTGGAAGTTTTTGTGGGAGAAGTGCGTCACAGTGTATGGAGTTAACCGGATTTGTTATCGGGCATTGCGCGTAATGTATTGTTTCTTTGAATAATTGTTTGGTTGCGAACAACTGCGGCTGTAGCGCGGTATCTATTGTTTTGGGGCAGCAGGGTAAATGCATCCTTCTTTTTGGGGAAATGCTCCTTAAACTTTGGAAAAATGCTCCTTAGATGCGTTTGCCCGGTATAATGCAATCGGAGGTATTTACCTTCTGGTAAGCGCTTGCCGGTTGTTTTGACGGGTCTTAAGTTTCTTCAAGATTGTATAGCGGAGCTTCGCTCTGCAATCTTCGAGGTAGTTTTGACGGGTTTAAATTTCATTTTGACGAGTCTTAATTTCATTTTGAAGAGTCTTAATTTTGTTTTGACGACTCTTAAATTCAGAAACTTAAAACCCGTCAAAACTATACAATCTTGAAAAAACTGAAAACTTGTCAAAACACCCAGCAAGCGCTAACCAGAAGGTTAATACCTCCGATTGCATTATACCGGGCAATCTAAAGAGCATTTTTCCAAAAAGAAGGGTGCATTTACCCATTGCCATTGTTTTGGTAGCATATTGTGTGGAGATGTTAAATTTTCCAGACTGTACGGAATAAAGATCCGTGGTAAAGTGAAGTGCGGAATAATGATCGGCGCTGTGCAAACATGAAAAAGACTGAACATTGTAAAGAAGACATGAAATAGCATAACTGGAGTGATGAAGAGTATTTTGAGGCCCCAAGTAAGTTTAACAGTGTGCGTGTGTATGAGAGAGAAATAGAGAGCGAGAGAAAGAAAGAGAGAGAGAGAGAGTGAGATGGGGGGGGGGGAGAAACCGTAATGCGGTGCGGTTGACTTACTTGGTTTTTAACATTTCAGCGGTACATTTTTACTTCCATTTCGCTTATAAGAAGTATTACATTTTACTTGAATAAGTTTGTTTACGTTTTTTCAAACTCAAACTCGATGTTTTTAAGTATTTCTGTATTTTTGTATAAACAATCCACACTTGTGCGTGGCCCCAGCAGCACCCTACTGTTGGTTTAAATCGGTATCAAAATTTGAACATCTTTTAAGTGCACCTCTGTACAGTGAATAAACCGGGAACATAGTTAAATATCTTATTCACTGTCGACGTCAGTTTAATGAAGCACACCGTTTACCGAAAAGGATCCATTTTATCCCACATCCCAGTGATTTCTCGTGGAACTGCAGAGGATATCTCGACTTCCTTCAGTAGCACGTCAACATATTCCTACCTGTTTCCTTCTTGGCCTGCATTCGGACGAGGCCGGCGCCGGTATTGTCTTAGTTTGAGATCACTAGTTTTAACACATTGAGGATGTATGCTAGAACCAAGCATCATCTGTTGGTTCTCTGTGTAATAACAGCTGATCTGGCAATAACGGAGCAGCACTCTCGGGCGGTCAATCATGTTCATGCTCATGCTCGGCGGCTCCACAATGACCAAGGAAAGGATAGTTTTGTGTTAGTGAAACAGGTTATTTTTTGATCATTGATTCACAGTGATAAGTGATGCGTATAATAAAAGCGCGGTAGACTGCTTTTTATTTTAAATCTGCAATGTTTACCCTCAAGATGGATCTTTTATTGAACACAAACTCTTTCAAAGACATAACATCACCAGCACTAAAGGTATATTAGTTATTTGCTTTATCTCATTTTGTCATTCTGGTGTTGTCAGGCAGATGATGCAAGCCAAGGGTTGTTAAGTGTGAGAAGCCAACACTAGAGATATATACTAGCTAAGCCCAGTGCGTGCGCTGCTACGCTTGCAATTAAATGAAGGAAAATTTAAAATAACTGGCACGTTAATGGTTGTTTTTCGGAATGAGTTTTTTTTTTCTTGACTTAACAGAGGTTCGAACTTCTATCAGAACATGCTTCATACCCGAGATATACACGTTTTGTATTTTACTAACCTGGATAATTCTCATGTTTGGTAGAAATTTGTGTTTTATTTGTATGGGAGTCCTCCCCTCCAGAGGGGGGTGGTTTCTCAAACCACCATACAATCATTGCCTTCAAAACCCCCCACATGCCAAATTTGGTTCCATTTGCCTGATTAGTTCTCGAGTTATCATAAGAATCATAAGAATTTTCTCCAGCCTCAAAAACCCCTGCATACACATTTTCACGCTGATCGGTTCAGAACTTTCCGGGTCTATTAGGGTTAGACAGACAGACAGAAAGACCGAAATTCATTTTTATATTTATAAACCCTGCCTCCAAAAACCCCAATATGCTAATGTGGTTTCATTTACTTGATTAGTTTTCGAGATATTCAGAAATTTGCGTTTATTTTGTATGGTAGCCTTCGCCCCCCTTCAAAGGGGGGAGGGGCCTTGAACTGCCATGAAAACTTTTCTTGCCTCCAAGAACCCCAACATGCCAAATTTGGTTTCATTTGCTTCATTGGCTCTCGAGTTATGCTAAAAATTGTGTTTCATTTGTATGAGAGCCCCCTTTATAGAAAGAGGGGGTTTTGAGTCACCTTATAAACATTTATTTCCTTAAAAGTCTCCACATGCTAAATTTGATTCCATTTTCTTGATTTGTTCCTGAGTTATGCCAAAATTTGTGTTTCATTTGTATGGGAGACCCCTCTTTCAGATGGCGGAGGTGTCTCAAGCCACAATAGGAACCTTTGAAAACCTCCACATGCCAAATTTGGTTCCAGTAACTTGATAAGGTCTCGAGTTATTCAGAAATTTGTTTTTCATTTGTATATGAGCCCTCATTTCAGAAAAAGAGGGGTCTCGAGTCACCTTAGAAATATTTCTTGCCTTCAAATACCTCAACATGCCAAATATGGTTCCATTTACTTGATTTGTTCTCGAGTAATGGAGATATTAGTGTTGCATTTGAATGGAACCACCCCCTCTTCCAGATGGCTGAGGACTCCAACTACCTTCGCTCCTCCAAAAACCTTCACATGCCAAATTTGGTTCCATATGCTTGATTAGTTCTCGAATTGTGCACACATTTGTGTTTCATTTGTATAGGAGCCCCCTTCTTACAGAGGGCGGAGGGGTCTCAAACCACCATAGAAACATTTCTTGCCTTCAAAAACCCCACTTGACAAATTTGGTTCCATTTCCTTTTTTAGTTCTCGAGTTGTTAATGAAACAAATTCAGCAGGGACTGGCCGCTACGGTGACGAGCACAACAACAAAATGGTTTTTCATTCCTCCTTCTTCTCCTCATATGGGCGGCGCATGGGAGCGCATTGTACGTTCCGTAAAGCTGGCGATGTTGGGGCGTACAGGAGCGATCAGAAGTTAGACGATGAATCGCTGAACACGCTCGTAATCGAGGCGGAGGCTCTCGTCAACAGCCGTCCCCTAACTTATCTTCCACTGAACGCGGAGGAAAGCGAGGCACTATCCCCGAACCACTTCCTGTTGGGAAGCTCAAGCGGAGTTCGGCAGCCCGTAGCGGAACCCACCGATAGCTTGGAAGCCGTGAAAAGTTCCTGGATTATGATTCAGCAGTTTCAGTTTCTGGAGACGCTAGATTAGAGAGATGTTACCTATGCTGACTAAAAGAACAAAGTGGTTTGGAGAAGAGAAAGCTGTTGCGGCTGGTGACCTAGTGCTAATCGTGGACGACGGAAAGAGGAACAGCTGGATCAGAGAACGCGTGATGGAGACAGTGCCCGGGGGTGATGGTCGAATCCGACAAGCCACCATAAGAACTGCGAGGGGACTATTACGGAGACCTGTTGCTAAGTTAGCTGTTTTGGATGTTGGTGGTAAAACTGGGATCAGTGTCCAGTGTTACAGGGGCGAGGATGTTGCTGCCAGCAATGCTAAGGGCGTAAAGGCAACTAAATAAATCTGCCGTGTCAGATGGTGTTGCAAGGGCTGACACGTCAAAAATAGAACTTGACCGATGACGGGTCGGAGGCCATCATTCTGTCAACAACCGAGAAGTAACAACAAGTTCACGAATTAAAAATTATATTCTCCGATTGAAGTTAGTTTTAAGTGAAGGTTATGCAAAAATTTGTGTTTCATTTGTATGAGAGCCACCCTTATAGAGAGGGGAGGGGTCTCGAACTACCATTGAAACATTTATTGTTTCAAGAAATCTCCACAGGTAAAATTTGGTTCCATTTACTAGATTAGTTCTTGAGTTATGCAGAAACTTCTGTTTCATTTGTATAAGAGACTCCTTTTCCAGAAAAGGGAGGGGTCTCAAACCACCATAGAAACATTTTTTGCTTCTAAAAACTCTCACATGCTAACTTTTGTTTCCTTTGCTTGATTAGTTCTCGAGTTATGCAGAGATATTTGTTTCATTTGTATGGGAGCCCCCCCCCCCCCTTGCACAGATGGGAGGGGTCTCTTACTACCATAAGAACCTTCCCCGGTCCCAAAAACTCCTCCATACAAAATTTCACGCCGACCGGTTCTTTACTCTCCGAGTTTATAAGGTTCAGACAGGCAGACAGACAGACAGACAGAAATTCATTTTTATATGTATAGATAGATTACTTAATGTTCGGCCTTAGTAACTATTTTTTTTTTGCAGAAAATGAGTTTCAAGTTGAATCCAAATTGCACACAACGTCAAACTACACGCACCCAATTTACTTTCTTCTGGCTTCTTTCCATGGAGTTCTGAAATGAGTGATTAACGCTTCATATTGGGTACTTTTTTTCTTACAGTTTATGTTCAACAACTTAACTGAACTCGTACCGTTTTCCATACAAGATCAGCCCCTTATAGACAGTTGCTCTCATATTCATTTTTGTTGCATCACTAGTCAGTTACGAGTTGCTATTTACGATGATGGATTTATCAATGATTGATGTTCGATGAGGTCATTGTAACGATTGCAGAATGAAGGTGCCCATGATGATGTCATGATTTATAGCTGTTCCGATGGATTTTGCTAAGAAGCTAGAATGAGCAAAGACACATCCTGTTGCTTAACAACTCGGTAAGAAAACGTCAATCCTGAAACAATGCATACGTCGGCACTGAAGCTGATGGCCATGATAATGATGAACATGATTAGCAGCGGATGTTGCAATGAAATGACCCAATCCTAATATTGTCAGACCGATGAAGTTGATTTACGAACACATGACAGATGGATTAGGGCTTTGCTTGCTTTTCAATGTTGATTTTGATGTTCATATTCACTCTGCTGTGCATGTGATTGAGTCTTCCGGCCAATGAAATTCCTTCCGGTGGCGATAACAGGAAGATGATCAGTTTTGACTTGCTTACGTTGACGCTGACAAGACTTTGAATACTAAATGCCTCCTAGACTGATGCCTATAATGCTGAATCTCGATGATTATAAACCAATGAAGATCTTGCAACCACAATAAATCAATCAACCAATTAGGAAAATTTCCCAAAGTGTGCCGATTATTCGTTAGTTCCAATTACACAACTTTGCAAGAATGATAAATGTATTCATAAATCGGTTTATATGAATCACACCGTTTGCCAGTACATCGTACCCCCAATACAATTTCCCTAAAAAAATCCTGCAATAATCCTCGGAGACCTCACATCAGTACTGAGCTACTATTCCATCTCTCAATCACATCCATTAGCGAGTAAATTCCAGCAAGCATCAGAAAGCACTTTCCCCAACAACCAACCGGCGGATCTACAACTGAAAGCCAAAATCCCATGAAACCGTTCGTTCGTTTGCTCAATGCGTGGCTCCCGTGCTGCTCTCTTCTATTGGGAAACGTGATTGTCATTTCTCGAGTTTGATAAATTGGTTTGGGAATATCTGGCTCCGTTCTTCAGCATTTCACTGGCGGGAAAACCCCGCCACCACTGCCTCAAGAGACGGAGAAGCCTTGCATTCGCGTACTTTGATTCCATCAGGTTTTTCGGAGAGCAAAGGAAAACTTTTCCCACGTAAACGTTGAGCCGTGAAAAGTACTTCAAAGTTGAGTTCTTTCCTTAACTCATCCACCTACACGATGCCAGAGAAGAAGCCAGGTGCAACACTTGCTAATGCCAAAGTTACAATCATAGCTTTGCCTTTTATCTGAGGCAGCAGCTTTTTTTCTGTTGTACTTCATTGCTCCCGAAGCCAAACTCGAAGCAACCCGATCCAGCAGTCGACGGATCTAGTAGTCGGTTGTAACAAATTACACCTTAGTGACGGTATGAGCGTGCACCTTTTTCGTATTCCGAGTGCTACTGTAGGGGTGTAAGCGGCGGAAAAACTATTTCGTTTTTGTGAATCTATGCATTTCCTTTCCATTATGACTAATCGATATCCAGAAGGGAATCTTATAAACGGGAGTGACATGGCAATCGGTTGAGGAAGAGAGGAATTCAATTGAAATGAAAACTCGTCGAGACGTTTTCTTACTAGCTTTAATTGGTAGTTTACGTTTTTCTGTACATCGATTGTCAGTTGGTGATTCGAGCATTTGTGGTCGATGGCAACGTACGTACTGCTGAACAGGATCGATTTGTGAGGTTTAAATATCAAGCAGAGGAGTCTTCGTAGTCACAAAGGTTAGAAAAAGCTGGGATCCAATCAAATAAATATCAACATTATCTACGGGTAACATGTGGCAGAAATGATTTTATTGGGTGTCGTTAAATTTAATTCTGATCAATATGGAGCTGGCAATGGGGATGTGGTCGAGTCTCGATTGAGATGGACAGCCGTTAAATGGATATTTTACTTGCTTGAAAGTAGGAGCATAATGGTTTACTTTGGACGGAAGTTTGTGAATCATTTTTTTTTCATAGTCTAGTTAGTAAATTTACTATATTTTTAATCTGAAGAGACTTCTGTGTTTTCGGTAATTGTCAGACATTTGCCTCTTGAAAACGAATGAACACCCTCGTTTTCAAGTTTCAATTTTCTTCACATTTTCCAACATTTTCTAGATGTTGCTGTTCTTATTTCTGGTTTCCCACAAGAAGGTTATAAAAAAACTAAAAATTACGTTTGACAATTTTTTTTATATAAGTAATATACAGTATGCAAAAAAAAAGTTATCCATCCTCAGTGAAAAATTATATTTCTTCCATAAAAAAAAAACACTAGAAAATTGAAGCACGGTTAATTGTTGTTCAGTTTATTATAATTTATGTAGAAACAAAGCCAAATCATGCGTGTTCCAAATAAAAAACCCGAATTAATCCACCGATGGTGAGGCTGACCCCTTCTTACACTTCACCAGAATTACGAACTCAAATGTGGCCAATATTGTACAAGATACATATTTTCATCAGAAATTCCAGGAAGAACCAGGAATATTCGGTATGTCATATATTAAGTTTATAAAATGAACTTTTTATCAATCCTGAACGTATTGTTCATCGATGTGATTAAAAAATTGCTATTAATAGTCTTTAATGATCTGTTAACTAACATATATATAAAAGCGGAAATTACTTAAATATTGAAAATTCCATATAATCAGTCCATAGAATGAATTATTAGACAATCCTTAGCGTCAATTTTGATTATCGATATAGATTCAACATGCTTAATAAGTGCATGTTCGGTGAAAATTGTGTAGTTATAGTAAATTGAGACTTTGTGTAATTTTCGAATATACTCGTAGCAGTTCAAAACCAGACCACTCAAGCCAATCGATCCTACACTAATTCTATAGAGTCACATAGTGTGGCTAGTCCGCTGTATGTGCTATACAACGCACCAGATGCGAAACAATAGAATGCAAGTGGCATCGATTGGGGTGAGTTGTGTTTTCCGGTTTTGAACTGCAACGAGTATATTTTCATTTCACAATTATGTGGTCTCAGGTATTGTCTTGGTCATATCTCCATGAGGAATTATCCAATCATAATGAAATTTTGACCAGTTATTTGAAGATTTTATAACTATGATTTGGCATTAACAAAACTTATATCGGTACACAAATAGCTCGGAGACTAAACTGTTAGATTACTATTATAATATGCCGTAAAGTACTGTTTTGTTCATATCTTCGTAACGAAATGTCCAAATGAAAAACATTTCAATAGCTTTCGATGGGAATGTTGTAGCTTTCATTTGTCGTCAGCAGAACTGAAATTCACAAACGGCTGAGAAACCGATGTGACATTATTTGTAATGCACACACACACATACCCACATACATACACACATACATACACACATACATACACACATACATACACACATACATACACACATACATACACACATACATACACACATACATACACACAGACATGTGCTCAGTTCGTCGAGCTGAGTCGAATGGTATTTAACACTCGGTCCTCTGGGCCTCGGATAAATTGTCGAGTTTTATCTTTTGGTGTAAGGAGGGTAAAAAACAAATGCTCTTGCATTTGAGACATGATGGTAAGAAAAAAAGTTAAAAAATAACGCAAAAAAGGTATATCCATCCCTCTGGCTCACATACTTTAAGTACATTGTGTGACCACCTTTGGCTTCAATAGCTGCTCGACATCGTCGTTAAATTGACTCTACAAGCTTAGCAGTTGTTTTCAGAGTGATTTTGCCCCATTCAGTTGAGATTACCTGCAATAATTGCTGGATGCTTTTTAGTTTTTGCTCCTGGATTTTAATTTTCGAAATTGACCAGAGATGCTCGCTCCGATTAAGGTCAGGAGACTGTGCTGACCACTCCATAATCTTGATACGCTTCTCCTTGAAGCACTGCGAAACCAGCTTTGAGGTGTGCTTCAAATCTCCGGCTTGTTGGAGCGTATATCTGCGCCCCAACTTTAGCTTTTGTGCAGACGCTGGTAGTTTTCGCTTCAAAATGTCCAAATATATCTCCTTGGTCATGATTCCATCAATGAACTCAAGCTCTCCAACGCCAGACATAGCCATAGATCCCCACACCATGACTCTACCTGCAGAAAAAAAAATCAAAGTCATGCTCAGTTGGTTGAAAAATCAAAGTTGGTAAAGTAACTCACCACCGCTTGACTGTAGGCCGTAAACACTCCTTTTTCAAACTTTCACCTGTTCGCTGCCATTTGCTTGTGATACCTTCAGACTCAAATAGCATTACTTTCGTCTCGTCTGACCAAATCACCTTATTCTAGTCATCACTGGTACATGTGGTCCTGGGTCCACTTCAATCTTTTTTTTTTCATATTTTTTGCGGACATCCATGGCTTCTTAAGAGCTACTCTGCCCTTAAGACCTTTCTTATAAAGACGATTTCGAATGGATTGTGATATCAGTTGTATGATGTATGATGAATGATATGTACCACCACCCGTTTTAGCACGGGAACTAAGTCCGACAGCAATGGGTTCTCCTTCCTGTTGGACTTGATCAAGGTTTAATAACCACTGATAATCCTTTGAAGGGACAAAAAGGGGTTGGGTGGATCGATAGGCAACATCGCCTATACGTTTCCACAGGGATATAAAGAATCTCCTTCCAACAACAAGACTGAACAATTGGTCATAAGAGCAAGCTATCTAACATGAGGATGCCCCAATGGGCGGGAAGAAGAGCCCGCCCTCCATTCACAAACTGTTAGCAATGGGGAGTTGGCATTCCCACTCTCCCCATCCAGAGTGCTTCAATCGGGTGCCCTGATGGTCCTTCCCATTCCCATGAAATATTTATATGATAGTGTATATATTTATATAAATGAAAAATACTACAAGCATTCGTATCTATAATATATGATCTTCAATCGGTTGATTCGGAAATGAGAGAAATGTTGTAAAGTGTTCAAGTATAGAGTTCTGTGGTTCCGCGCTTGAGCACGCTTTTGTTTGTTTTCAGCGATAGCAGCAATTCACCAAAATCTTGATTTGAAGTATCCTGAAAAAGTTTGTTAAATCTTTTGAAATTTTACAAAACTAACATTTATTCTTTTTTCTTTTTTTTTTCCTTGGTCGTTATTTGTTTTTTGATGTTGATTTTTTAAAAAAAATCGGTTTTTGGTTTGGTTGGGTTTTTAGTTCCTTTCTTTTGGTTGGGGAAACGGGGAAATTTAAATTAAAAAGAGGTGGAGAAAAAAAAAAAAAAAAAATTATTGTACGAGTTTAAACTTGAACATTATGAAGACCGGATGAAATTTAAGTTATTCCTTCACGAATTTTCGAACTTTAGATCAAATGCTCTTCATCAAGTTCCGGACAAGTGTTGCATCGCATTTTTTGGACACTTGAGCCCAAATTTTTTTGCACTCCTGCATGTTCTCAACTGCCTTACCATTCTTCTTGAAGACCCTCTTCACGATTACCCAGTAACGTTCGATGGGTCGAAGCTGAGGGCAATTTGGTGGATTGATATTTTTCTCAACGAAATCTATACCTTTTTCCGCAAGCCAATTGAGAGTGGTTTTGGCATAGTGAGCCGACGCTAAATCCGGCCAAAGCAGTGGAGGTGTACTATGCTTCTTATATAAAAGCAACAATCTCTTCTGGAGACACTCAGATCGATAGATTTCCGCATTTATAGTTCCGGTAGTGTAAAAAATGGTTGACTTCAAACCACTTCAAACATATTGCTTGCCATACCAGTACCTTTCGACCGAATTTCTCCACTTGAATCGACCTGTCCGCATCGCTCACATCCTCCCCAACGACGGCAGTAAAGTATTGTGGACCTGGAAGGGTTTTTGAGTCCTCCTTTACATAGGTCTCATCGTTCATCAAAACGCATGCATCCGGACGCTGCAAAAGACGCGAATACAATTTCCGGGCCCTTGTTGCTGCTCGCTTCTTCTGTTCTGCACTTTGTTTCGAGATTTTCTGCTTCTTGTAGGTCTTCAGGTGGTTTCGCCTCTTGATACGCTGGATCATTCCGACACTCGTTCCTGCTTTTTTGGCCAAATCACGTATTGACATTGATTTGTTCTTCATGGTTAGAGATACCACTTTCTGCCCCAGTTTCGGGTTGGAAGAACCGGATTTTCTGCCTCTTCCTGGTAGCTCATCCAAAGAATAGTGTTCCCCAAACTTATTAATGATGGTTTTAACACTCGCATGATGAATTCCAAACCGCTTTGCCAATTTTCGCATAGTAATACCCTTCTCACTTAGCCAAGTGTCCAGAACCTTAATTTTCACTTCCTTTTCAATACGCGACATTTTGAAAACGCAGAATTTGAACCGCACAAACAAGTAAACAAAAGAAAGCTGACAGTCAAACGCACAGCATGCAGTGTTCAGAGCATAAAAAACCATCACAAATACATGCGTACAACGCAAATGTATGTGGAAAGCTTATATGCGATACACTCCTTAGATACTTCTTTATCATAAGAAAAAAAAAAAAAATAAAAAAATAATAAATAAAAAAATAATATTTTTAATTAAATAAAAAATATTTAAAAATTTAAATAATAATTAATATTTTAATATAAAATAAAAATAAAAGAAAAAAAATAAAAAATGGAAAATAAAAAAAAAGATTAATAAAGAAATAAATTAGTAAATAAAAAATTAAAAAATTATATGAATATTACATATAATGAGGAGCGGATATTTTTGGAAGAATAATTTTAGAAAAACATATAAGATAATGTATATAAAGAAGGGATATTATAATATGAACTGAAAATTACATGTGTATTGGCTGCTGTTCTTCGGCAATTGCAGACAAACCTGCACATCCCCTATGAACTAGAAAATCTGGACAATGTATCAGAGCCATGAGAAAAAAAATGAATTTGAATTTTTAAATTATTTTACAATACCTGATGATCGATTGGTCGAAGTGTGCTTTGCTAGACGATGGAAGCAAATTTTTTTCTCCCGTCAAATTTCCGAATTTTAATCCAATTTTGTTTATTATCGGTATTGTTTGTCCAATTTGAAGAAAGCCGGAAGCATGGACTGCGATAATCAGTGAATCCAAAAACAAAATATTCTAACGCAAACAAAATAAATGGAAAATTGGTGATACAAGACATGTTTCGGTACCTAAGACAAATTAGATCTGAACGTTGAAGTTACACTCACGGGCGTTAAAGTGCGGTTAAAGGTTAAAGTCTCAAACTTTAGGCAGAAGGCAGGTGCCCAAGCGCGCAACCAGACCATTGTTTCAATTTTTGTAGTGCATTGGGTGTGTCGCTGGACAACAGTGTGAGAATAAAGCAATACGGTTCAAAGTCTGTTGGTCCTTGGGTTAACGAAAAAGTGATAAAATGCGCGAACGCCTTTCTCGAAGGAATTGGCTATTTTCAGGTGGGAAAATTATATGCATGTGATAGTGCGCTTTGATTCTGGAGTTTTTTTTTGTTTTTTTTGCTTCTCGCGTGTGTAATTATGCCAAACTGGATGAAAAGATAGTGATTTAATTGTTGTGGGGAAATATAACAACAGCAGAAAAAGAAGCATAGTAAATTGCCAGAGAATTGTTAGACTTCTCTAAAAACCTGACAAGTGGATATTTTCAGAGGCGTAAAATCATGTTTTCAATTAATTAAAATGTTGTAATAAGTGCAAGGAAAAGTGCAGTTTGCTATAAAAATAATTAAACGTGGATTTATGCAAGCAGCTATAGACGTTTCCAACAACCCGTGAAATGTAATAACGGAAAAAGAAATGATTGGTGACGTAATGTGCATAAATATTATAAGATTTTGACAGAAGCAGCACTATAACTCTATTACAGCTGGATTTTATTTATGGTCCAATTTCGAGGTAAGAGCTTCCCATCTGTTTTTTTTTGTTTTTGTTTTTTTTGTGCAGCCTTTATGTTTTTGCAAACATACTATCATGGGCGACAAAACCATTGCTATCATGAATCTATCAACAACTCTAAAAAAAATCTTTTGTGTGAATATTTGGTAGGTATTCTATGATTTTTATACTAAATAGGATTTAAGTATGTGTGTGCTTGAATAAGTGTACGTGCGTACGTGTGTGCGTGTGTCCTTCTTCTCTTTTCAGAAAGCGAGTAATGGCGCTATAACCATAAGCCATATATGGCTAGGGCAAGAGTTAGTGCTCATGCCCCAACCGACAGACTACCTCTGACGCAAGAAAAGGCACTATATCCATGGCTTTGGATCCTGGATACTAGTAGGAAACGCCTGTGTTCCAGCTCAGAAAAGCGGTCAACAAAAGAGTGCATTAACTTTCTTAGCTTCGCCACTCCCAACGACCTATATAAATATACATATGCTTTCTCGCCAAGAAAAGCCTCCCCACAATCCCATCCAACTTCCAACTCCAGATGTCTATGAAGGTAGCATGAGTTCTCAGCATCTTCTTAAGTAGACATCTAATCAACGCTTCCCTCCCATTCCTTGCTGATCATAAGGACCTGGCCAGGTGTTGTGCAAAGAAATCGATGGAGGAAGAGCCTGTCATACCCAAGGCAGCTCTTCTGGCGCTTCCATCGTCTCTACAACAGCCAACCCAGGAAAATGCTATGCTATGCTATTTTACAATACCTGATGACCTGGAATACCTGAAATACATCAAGCAAAGGACATCATGGATCATGGAAATTTTGTTGGCATACTGTTTAATACGGTAAGCTGGCATTGAAACCATTGAACATTTTAATGGTAAAGCAAAGGCGATGATGGATACATATTTTCGTAGAGACACCAATACGTGGTAGATCTGTATGATTATCTATAATTTTAGTTCATTTGATAGCAAGTAGCGTATAACACCACAAAATGAACATTTTAAGTTATTTCCAGGTGTATGATACAAGCATTTGATAAATCGTCATTTATAGGCATTTTCATGTTCATGGAATCTGTTTCAGTTCCGAGCGTTAATAATTATGAATATACTACAAAAACTAAGCAGGATTAAAATTTGCTGTAACTCTGAAGGATAATTTTTTTTCAAAATTACTAAACAAATTATAACATGGTTAATGGGTTCCAAATTAACCATGTAAAAATTTGTGGTAATTTGTGCTTTACACTATAAGAAAATTTTGTAAAGAGTTCATACCAAAACACTATCACAACCTTAGAAAAATTTGCTAAAACCTCACAGACAATTAAACTTCCTTATGGTTCAATTCACTTATTGAAAAAATAGCACTTTAAAAAACAAAAACGTAAAGCGTATAAGCAGAACTCAATATTAAATTCAATTTGAAAGTGCCAAAGGAATTTTGTCATTTTTTTTCGTTCTGGAGTTTGGAGTTTATTCAGTAATCGCTAAGATTTAAATTATTCAAACACTTCAAAATATTCCACAAATTCTAATTTCTAATCAAAGACTGTCTGTCTTCGATAAAAACCGAACTGCATCTGGTAACTAGCTTCTAGATTAACTAACTGAGGTCAGCTGGGAAACTACGCTATCCTCCGTCGAATAAAGGGTGTACGGAATCAAATTGCGACACACACAAATATTCGGCAAAATTCACCCGTTCAACCAATCATCTTCAAACTTTCAGGGAGTAAAATTAATCATGTTATAAATATTTTCGCATGTTTGTTTTATTCAATTTCAATTCCATATCCAAATGCACGAACCTTCTTCTTTACACTACTCATAAGGTCTCGTACAACATTTGGGCCAACTGCCTGGCAATCCATTTTTTCTTCATATCTTCCTCCGATATCACTTCCTTAGGATGCTTCCGAAGTACTTGTTTCATGATGGTCCAGTACTTTTCAATTGGCGACAGCTCCGGTGCGTTCGGGGGGTCGAGATGTTTCGGCATGAAATTGACCTCCTTAGCCTTGTACCACTCCAAAACCTCTTTCGAGAAATGACACGATACTAAATCCGGCCAGAAAATCGTAGGACCATTGTGTGACCTCAAAAGAGGATGTAGACGCTTTTGGAGGCATTTCTTTAGGTATACCTGCCCATTGATCGTTCCTGTTGTCACGAATGGGGTGCTCCGCTTTCCACACGAGCAAATTGCTTGCCAAATCATATATTTTTTGGCAAATTTTGACATCTTCTGCTTTCTAACGTCCACACGGACATCGAATTAATGATGAACAGTGAAAAACTGGAGCTCCGGGAGCTGCCGGAAGTCTGCTTTTACATACGTCTCATCATCCACAACGAGGCAATGTGCTTTCGTCAACATCTGGGTTTAGACCTTCGGTGCATGTGTTTTACCTACCGTATTCTGCCGTTCATCGCGATTAGGGGCCTTTTGGACTTTGTACGTGTGTAGTCCTTCACGTTTTTTCGCATCTTGCACGAAAGTTTTGGTTAGATTCAGTTTCTTCGCCACATCTCGAACTGAACTGTTGAAAGCTTGAACTTCCCGCTTGTGATCCTTAACACTATACGGAGATTCATTTTGCCACGTTTTTCTTTCCGATTGATGGTCAAACGTTCGTGGTACCGATTTAAAACACGAGACACCGTAGAATGTACCATTCCTAGCTTCCTGCTGATGGCACGATGAGAATGATCCGGATATTCGAGGTATTTGCGCAAAATTTCTTTGCGCCGCTGCTGTTCTTCCTACTCCATCTTCGCAACGATTGCACATCTGCTAGTGAAACTTACACAACGTAAACAAATACACATTGAACTAATTCCACCCAAAATTTCAATAGAAAAAACCCAACGGGTAAAAAGCCATTTTAAAGTGGTGTAATTTGATTCCGTAAAACCGTAGTCACGTCCCAGTGACATGAATAATACAAATTAGCATCCATCGTATATAATGGAAAATTACACGACATTTTAGCAAGAAATAAAACTTTTCCAACGGTAAATGCTTCACTTGTTATAAGTGCAATCGAAAAAGAACGTCTGCACATCTCAAAAGCTGAGCAATAACTATTTAGCAGTATCATTCAAACTATAATCAGATTGATCTCACCGCAACTTTTTGCTGAGGTTCAGTCTTCATTTGGTCGGATGCATTTATGTTTTTACAGGAGTAATAATCCACTATTTGGCAAATATTTTCACATCATCATTTTCGAATGGAACAGCACGAATACAATTAGTAATTCCAATCACAATTCACAATCACGAAAGAAATAAAAATTCACAGCTCTCTCTCTCTGTGAACCACGTAATGAGTACATCTGAAATTATATGCCAGTCACGCACGTGCGCGTGCAAATGAGCTTCCTTCGTTGCTTCTGACCAGCAAATGGCCGAATTCTACATTGCAATGGTTTTCTGTTCTTTTTCGCTCCAATACAAATGATCAAAATCACCCGTTATGCGATGATTCTATATCGACTTCAAAAATGTCTACAATCTTTTTCACTCGAAAAAAGTGGAAAAATACTTTGATTTAGTCATTTATGCCCGGGGGGCACTAACAAACAAAACTAAGCTGATATAACTCTTTCCCCGGAGGCGGGGACAAAGCCCAAAATAAAAACAAACAAAAAACGAGGAAATACTACCGACCATCACACATTTTGGGAGGGAATCACCAATATTCACTACGTCTTACACAAAGCACAAGGCATTTTATGTTTATGAGTTGAATTACGAATTTTTTTTATTTTTTTTTTTCTTCGTGAAAACGAAGCAGCAAAAACAAAACACGTGCAAAGACAAAACTTTTGAGTAGTGCCCTTTTCTTGAAATTCGAATATTCGATTCTGATTGGCACCCTAATATGTACTCAATAAGGAGCACAAGATTGGGCATGTAAAAATACTGAAAATGTGAAGTCTTAGCAATCACATGCATTTTCCATTTTTCTATCACGGAAAATCGTAGACCTATTGCATTAAAATTTTCACACATAAAATCGGCAGCATCATCATACCTTTATCGCCATCTTTCGGCATGAAGCCTGGTGTCGATTTGGGGACGAGCTTCTGCAGTTCGTATGATCTCAAAGCTTTCCTACTTGGCTTTTGCCGACTTGCATGACTAAATCTGTACGTGCTTTTTCGATTATTCACACCAAATGTACGCCCAGGGAGATGTAAAACAGATACGTTAAGAAGCCAAAAGTTGGCGAACGACAGTTGTCACATTTATGTTCGATCCGTTCGTAGTATGACGAGCCCGCACTGGCTGATAGTGCAAAACTTTGTACATTGTCTTGGGCGACTATGAGTCTCCTCAGACCTGGCGATGGATGCAATCGCGTACCTGCGGTGTGTGTGGAAAGTTCTAAGAGCGCTTAGGCGGTGAAGTGGTGGTAGTGGTGGTGGTTCAGGTATCGCAAAATATACCCAATAGTGTGCTCGTAAAACACCACCGTACTTTCTATACGTGGCCAGAGGAAAACACCCGGTTTCGTCATCGCCGCCGCCGTGAAGCAGAGTTGAGAAGGAAACGTTTTTCGTGCTGAGTAGATTTTGATGTTCTTTCGGTCTCTTCAAAAAACTATACCACCATCCATTCATGAGGGTGATTGCGGTGTTGTTGTTTGCTGGCAGAGCGGTGATGCCACAACGATGTTGAAAAGTGGAAGATCTTGGGGTATGCCAACGTGATTTAATATCCACGAGAATAGCTTTTAATAACTGGTGGGTATTTTTGTCAGCTGTCGTTGGTTTCCATTAGTGAATATGAAAAGTATAAGTTTTGAAGAAAAAGAAACATTATTTTTTAAAGGTTTAGTATTTAAAGTTTTCACTTTCATGAAGCATTGTGAGCAATATCTCTCGCTGGTATCAAGCACTGCTGCAATGTTTCTTATTATTTCAACTTACTTTTCATTTTGATCATTTCTGTTTTTGATAATTTTTCTTCATCTGTTTTCTCTTCTCTATACTGTGGAGAATCAAACGTGTTGGCGTTACGGCAAAGAGAAGAAGAAAAACAAGATTGGTATAACAATTATCTATGTATTTGATGGTTAAAACTTGGCTTATAACTTGGTTACGAAGGTAATTCAAACATTTTATGAAATGTCGTTTAATATTATTTCTTCCTTCTATTTTTCCTTCTTCTTGAGTAGTACACAAAGTGGGACTACGAAGATTTTTGTCCCGTGAATTAAAAAACAAGTGACTACCAGAAACTGGACGGACACCTGCGCCTACCCAGTGGAGGACCCGGATACGACCATCCACGGTGTGTCTAGAGTATCGCACAAGCTGACACGTGCAACGGGAAGGATTAATACGTCTCATATGTAGAGAGTATATCATGCACTATGTATTCAATGAATCATACCTATATCAGTAAAAACATAATATTCGTCATTATCGTGATTTTGCCGATCATCGTCTGGACACTTTTCCAAATCCGGAGCTCATATTTTAAGTGCGTTCACTAGTACAATATTCACAACACGGATTTTTACGATCAATGCCTACTCTTTGTGATACTCCTAGCAACGCAAACTTTGTGAGACCATGCAACGCAGGGGGAACAGGATACTAGAAGGGTCGTTCAGATCTTATCCACTGGGGATGTTCATGAAAAGTGGTGAACAATATAGACTTCTTAAAACATGAGAGTATTTCCTGTGGAGTAGCATTCTCTTTTTCTAGATTTTGCTAAAGTGTGATTCATTGAATACATAGTGCATGCTATACTCTCTACATTCTCCTTCTTGGCTACACTAAAATTAAAGTTAGAATCCGGAATTACTTATTGAGTTGCAGCGGCACGGAAAGTGACTGCTGTAAGAATTATGTTACAGCGGTTTGTTTACCTAGGCGCCCACTTTCTGTGATATAAATTTCACGGTGTTTTGTGCAGTGAGTCAAAAGTTATTCCAGATGGAAGCCGAGAGGAGAGAAAAAAATCTGCACACCCACGTTGATAATCCAACGTGGCCCACAATAAAAATCGCAAAAACGTTGAAAATCGTTAAATCAACCGTGTATGATGTGCTCAAACGTTTCAGGGAGCAAAAGAGCGTGGATCGAGTGCCTCAAGGTAAGCGTCGTAGTAGAACATATGATCGCAAGCTGAACCAGAAGGTGTTGAGAACCGTCAGAGCAAACCCTGGACTATCAGATAATGAAATCGCACAAAAATACGCTGCTGCTCGCAGTACCGTTCGAAGAATTCGTTTGCGAGCAGGATATCGTTCTTATCGAGCCAGCAAGCAACCAAACAGAACGTTAAAGCAAGGTTTCGTCACCAAAACTCGGGCTCGGAAATAGTACCAGCAGGTTTTGACGAAGTACCAAGGATGCCTGCTCATCGACGATGAAACCTACGGCAAAATGGATTTTGGACAGCTTCCTGGCCAAAAATTCTACATGGCGACGGCACGAGGAGATGTTCCTGCGAAGTTTAAGTTTGCTGTTATGGACAAATTTGCCAAAAACTGATGATTTGGCAAGGGATATGCAGCTGCGGAGCAAAGACCAAAGTGTTCGTGACAAATAAGACAATGGACTTGAAGCTGTACAAGGAAGAATGCCTCAAAAACCGCGTACTACCTTTCATTAAAGCCCATAGAGGTCCCGTGAAGATTTGGCGAGTTGCCACTAAAGCTGGGAAGTCATCCAGTGGTACCACGAAAATAACGTAGATTTCATCGATAAAAACATAAATCCACCCAACTGCCCGCAGTACCGGCCCATCGAGAGATTTTGGGCAATAATGAAGCAGAAGCTACAGAAAAGTGGAAACACGGCTCGGGACGCGACTCAGATGACCAAAATGTGCAACAAATGTGCAAAGGAAGTTGACTCTGGAGATTGATGGGAAGAATAAAGAAGAAAGTGCGAATTTTTATTAGAAACGAAGAGAAATGATTTGTAGTGATATGTATAAAGTACAGTGTGTAAAGAACAGTGAATTACCTTTGTTTTTATTTATTGAACTTATTTGTACGTCAATCCGTTACCGAGATACAGATGAGTTTATTATTCCGAATTGTAAATGGACATAGCTTTAAATTTTATTGGATTTATTATAGAAATGCTAACGCATCCAATAATTAAATCAGGTTCGTGTTAAAAGAAAATCCACTTTTTTTTTAACACGAAACTGATTTAATTATTGGATGCGTTAAACATCAAGATTACGAAACTATTAAACATCAAGATTACGATACTATCAAACGGACCAATCGATCGGGACATTTTCTACGCTTCGATTCGGATATTTAAATCTATTGCTTTTTACATTATACTATTGAAATAAACGCAAATATAAGGTGATGTCTCATAATGACGTTTTTTCATAGTAACTTTACCAAATACACAGTACATTCCTAGAACAGACTTCATATTTAAGTAAGGAACGTCTCCTATGCATCGGAAATGGATATTTAAGGGGGACACGTTGTAATTTTTCTTCAGTCTCTCAGCGATCTCGAAGATGTTGAGTCAGTGCTCGGCCACGCACCATCAAGTCGACCATGAACCGACTCTTTTGCCAAGTAATATGTCTGGCCGTGACAAATTTGCAGTTGGATTGTAGCTCCCACTCGGTCGCATTCACCGTCTGCTCGAGAACGGTAACTACGCCACGCCGAGCACGTTGGTGCCGAACCCCCCGTCTTCTTCGCTGCGGTGATGAAAGACCTGGCCGCTGAAGTGCTCGAGTTGGCAGGAAACGTCCCCCTCGGCAAGTAGACCAGAATCATCCCACGTCACATGCAGTTGGCCATCCACAACGACGAAGAGTCGATAAAACTTTAAAGTCGCCTGTGACAACAAGACAAGCATCAATCATCCCACGTCAATTGCAGTTGGCCACCCACAATGACGAGGAGCTGAACCAAGAAAGAAAGCCCAAGTTCAATCGCGAACCATGTTTCTCCCCCCGTCAATTTACTTTTTCAGGAAGACCAAATCAGTTTGCCTATTAAAGAGTTTGTTTGGTTGAATTTTTCTTTTGTGCTGTTTGAAATTTCAACTACCGCGCCCCGGCTGAACATAGAATTGCTCTAAATGCCGCGTACCCTAGTAAATGACAAAGCGCGTTGAGCGAACAACAAACGGAATTCAAGAACGGATAATTCGAGGCGAACTGCAAATTAAGGTTGTACTGGGAACGTTTAGTGTATGGGAATTAGAACAATCAAGCTATCTAGATTGCACATTTCTGCGTAGTCCTACGTCACCTTTGCGCACAACCCCATTGGACTGTACCTTATAGTTTTTTAGGCTCCTAAGACCGATCAGAGTATCTGTAGACACAAGTACCTATTGAACAGCAACTCAGAGCTGTACAAAGCCACTCAGAGCTCGTTGTCGCTTCTCGTATAAAACTGTTGAACAGCAACTCAGAGCTGTAGAAAGCCACTCAGAGCTTAGTCACAAACAGCAACCCAGAGCCTAAAAATGCTTCAAGTGAAATGCTCCGAGAAACTAAACAATGTGAGTTATCAGCCCACAGCGTCGAGTTTCTCGAGGCTCCCAAGATTGCTCGAAGTCTCTTTAAAACGCAAGTGCTTGGTATCACTATCGAACAGTCACTCATAGCCAGCGTTGCCAAGTATGTTTTTACTAAGTCAGGAAGTATATGAAATAAAAATCAGGATAAAATCAGGATTTTCATTTTCTCTGTTAAAAACTGATATTCATAAAACTACTGTTTATTAGAAAAAAAAAACTTACATTGCACATTTTTCTCTCTTTCTGTTTAATACATTGAATAGTGGTATTTCAATGTATTTTTTTGTGATAACTTAACGGTTTCTGATTCTTCTTTGTTCAGTTCCACATAATTCTTTATCGATAGTATTTCTCTCATTGTGTCTTGTCCCAATATATTCCAATTGGTTTCAATTGAATTGTGAGAACAATCGTCCCACTGATGCTAACGAGTGTAGTAGGATCAACAAACATGGTATGAACTCTCGCAGAAGCGGAAACTCCAATATGCCAGCTGATCTTTTGATCGATAATATGTTATCATAAAAATTTACAACATCTTCGTGGAAAATCAACATTCAAAATGTATCTGAATTCATCATCCATGCTATGAAGTGATTCTGTTCTAGCTACATTCGGGATACGTTGCAAGAGAGGAAGAATAGATTAATGTTTTCTTAATTTAACATTATTAGGGTCGATAATAGTCATATATATCATAGCTACATTATTGAACTTGATTCTGCTTCAAATCTGGTTAGCGAGGATAACGTAACATCTGATAACATTACCTAGATAACCAATAAGCAGTTCCAAAGCATCTTTGCGGCAGCCTATCAAGCAATTAAGTCACCTTAAATGCAACATAAATGCCGCTTTTGGCCCAATATATGGCTGCTTTACTGCAATGCTATGATAATGCTTCAGTGATGCTATTTGGCATTCGAAATGCGTATTACAGGCTACAAGCATTTAAATAGCATTTGGAATCCAACTTTACAACAGATAGCATTAAAGATGATATGATGCTAATATAATGCTTGTAGCATCTGAAATGCAGATTTAGGGTTGATTTACTGCATATGAAACCTCTGGGTAACTTTCAAGTCAAAAATTTAATCCTGCCTTAGTTTACCTTCTGATACATATTCTTTAATTAATACGCTAGCAGCTACTCCTACATATACATCTTCCTCTCTTAGGTAAGTCTGATTCTCAAACTTAACCTCGTTCAAATTTCTTAAATTCGATAGACATTTCATAAAAACTATCCTTGAAACATTTGAATGTGATGAATACCATTCCAGATGTTCACTCCGAAAGAGCTAATTCAAACGATTCAAACAGAGTAGAATATATGACAAAAACGTCAATTACAATTTCGTACCCGGTCTATTTAGTGCTTCGTAAATTGAACTAACTTTTACTTTCTTGACACGATCTACGTTCATTGCAAAACCAAAATAAATCCTGAGTGGTTCAACTCGATCTAGCACTCGTTGAACTACGCCTTTAAAAATTATGAAAACCAGGAAAAATCAGGATTCTTCGATCAAAATCTGGTAAAAATGGGAGCTTGTCAGGATTTCAGGCAAAATGCTAAAAAGTCTGGAAAATCTCGAAAAATCAGGAACATTGGCACCACTGCTCATAGCTGTACATAGTCACTTAGAGCTCATTATTTCTCAATGTAAAACTGTTGAACAACAACTCAGAGCTGTACAAAGCCAATCAGAGCTCATGATCTCGTTATGTAAAACTGATATTCCAATTCGGCTCATGACGATGATCGGCGAAATCACGACAGCAAAGAACCGGCGGGGAGTGGTCTTCGAATACGTCTTAGTTGAAGGCACGATTTATGCACCTAACAATAACAATTACAATAACAATAACATCTATGGAGCAGTAGAAAAACCAAAAGTTCTAAGCCTTTTTTATATTTCATCTTTCATAAGAACGTACTCAAAATTTCATTTGAATCTGTCTATTCATTCTTTGTTTACAAGCTATTTGAATTTAACGTGTCAGTGTATTTTTCAACAATGGAAAAATCCGAATATCGTGCAATTCTTTGTTTTAAAAGTTTTATCGGCTACTAAGATCCATGCAAAGATGATGAAAGTATTACAGGAGTCTTCTCATTCATTTCCAACCGTTCACCGATAGGTTTTGGAGTTTAAACAAGGCCGTACAAGCGTTGAAGACGATCCACACTCAGGACGTCCAAAAAATGCATCAACACCAGAAATCATAGCGAAAATACAGGATATGGTTTTGGAAAATCATCGATCGACTGTGGATGTGATAGCTGACACCATAGGCATTACACATGGAACAACATGGCATTTTTTGGCTGAAGTTTTGTTTTCAAGTGTTACTTTGAATCTTTTTCTATGCTGCAGTTATGAGCTTGAAAATGAGTTGAAAATTTAAAAAAAAAATACATGTGTATTGCCCTCTGATTTTGGCGAATGATGTCGAAAGATAAAACACAGCAAAATTTGAACTAGAAGATCTAACTCGAGATCACTAGCAGCAAGAAACCGAGCGCCACATCGATCAAAAAGTCTACTGGGCCCCGTAAAGAACACCCCCTCAGGATATCACCCGACACCGGGTCATTCTGAAGTCTAGTGCACGCGGTGCTAAAACGTGAACATAAAACAATTTTCCCGCTTGTCTCCAGGAATAATATTATCATTATTATGACGAACGTAGGGAATTCAAACAGCATTGCGAAACAGAAGCACAGGTACCATTTCTACGAGTATGGACGATGACAGTACGGAGCATTCGTTCTTCATCGCAAACTCATTGTCCAGATGTTTTAACGATGGAAAAGTGAGAACGTTTGCCTCTAGACAGAATGTTAATTGAGAATCGTGCTACGGCGTTAAGTATGACGAGGCAGCGCACAAGTGTAATGTATGGTGCTGAATTTCGCACCCCCTTCAGCAACAGAGACGAGTCATATCTCACATCTTATAGGATTGCTAAGAACCAAAAGAATGAACTGGGGAGCGTTGGTACTATCGATTTGCGTACTCATTAAATGCCGGAAAAATCAGCAGGGGGATCAAGATAGTTCCCTCAGTCAAGGCACGGTTTCACCAAGCCAAAGGTGACAGGTTCGAATCTAGGTTCGGTTGAAGTGATCTTTATAGAAAGAAGTGAAAAATAGAAAATCTTTTCCATTATGTAAAAATCTTCCCGTAAAATAAATGCAATGACAACGCAGTAGACGTTGACTAAATTATACTTCAGCCATAATTTTACCACCTGTATTCTGTAAGACGATGAAATGGATTTGTCATCATTTTCAAGCTTCCATCCCTGTTGGCGCATTTCTTCCAGATGAAACTCCCCGTAAGCGATGATTCGTGAAACAGCCGAGAAAAACAGCGCCGATATCTCATTAAAAGCATCCATCTTTTTAGAAAAACTTCGCACGAAACTTTCTCTTCGCACACTCATGATGCAGAGTGCTTTCAGCGAAGCATTACCATCACCATCAGCATCGCCACCTCAGCGACCACCTCCACCGCTCTCGGTAGAATATACGTGATGACACCACCTAGTTAGTTACCAACTGTGCAGTATACGGTACGTGCATGAGTTTCCCACAGTTTATGAATGACGACGATGGCATGTATGTTGTGCACACGAGCCAACATCGCAGAGACAAACTTTGGGTACACAATTAGTTCTGAGCTTTCATCTTAAAACTACTTCACCGAATCGTGAGTAATTCCCAAACAAGTCTCAACAAGTACTTTTTTTTCAACAAGAGCTTACCTACCCATTCCAGAATGCTGAAATGCTAAACCATGAATCAGCACTTTTATCAATCTATTTATAAAGTTGATGAAGGTCTTCGAGCTGCTCTGCCCGTGGGGAAAAGCGGGAAAAGTGAAAATTTCATTATCATATAAATGATTTTATTTTCAAGCACGCACCACTCTAATCCATCGCTCGCTTCCACATACACACATCGACATACATCCTGACTGTGAACTGGAAATCGAATGTTGGAAATGGCCAGCCAGCGGGTTGTGGGTGGTAATGGTTGGCGGTCGTCTGTGTAACCATGAGCCACGGTTATGGAGCGGGGATTTAAAATGCCATTTATTCAAATTACTAGATTACAAAGAACGGAGGATGCTAGATGCTGAAGATAGAAGAAACGGAGTCGCGCCCGACGACGCCCAGCGGAGAAGTGTGAAAATGTTTTCCGAGTAATGAGATGCAGCTCCGGGAAACGAATCATGTTGATGATGACGGGGTGCGAAGCCCTACTGAAGTGATCCAGCTGGACAGATTTAGATCAGAGAGATTTCGCGCGATGAAGACTCCAAATGGGTGTTTATCAGGGTGAGTGGGGAACGGGTTCAATTCCTTTGATGCGAAAGAGTGAATGAAATTGAAATTGTATGCTATGCAAATTAAGTTCAGCATGCAGGAACTTTGGTCAAATGGCGGGGTTACAGTATTGGATGAAACACTAAAAGTTAAAATAAGAGATCAGGGACTATCGTAATAGTTTTTCGACCCGCAAATCACACAGAATCTATAATATTGGACATTTTGATAGCAAAAAGAGTTGATTTAATTTGAAGTTCTGATCTAAACATCGTTTGAAACTTTCCAACGGTCAAATGATTCGGAACATCATGACTGAACTTGTTTCAACATGTACAGAACAGGTTCAAATCACTAAGGAAATAATGCCATCACCATAACTTGACAACGAAACAATAGTTTGACCGTGCCAGTAATGATTATAGGTATGGGTTATGTGCGCATTAAAAAAAGCGACTATTTTCGGATGGATGGTAAAAAAGAACGGAAAAAGATATTTTAACAAACCAGGGCACGTTGGGAGCGTTGGCATGCCATCACGTTCCGTTTCGCCGGGAAGATCTCTTTGACCAGAATCTTCAGCCGTTGTTTCTAAGATTCTGCTTGGTTCTCCGACACGGCTGGCTTGGACTGCCGCTTCCGCATGTGGATATCCATTTTGGCGAAATACTTCTTGACCGTTTGGTCGGTTGCTCCGACCTCCCGGCCCAACGCACGGAAAGAAGTGGGCACCTAGCCTTCCGTCTTCCATTTGAGCTTCAATTGAATCCTCGGGTTGCTTAAAACGGAACCAGGCTTCCGCTAGTTGGACCCTCCTTTCTCCAGAAGTGCCAGAATTTTGTAGATGTTTCCTCGATTGTATCCAGCCGGCACGAAGTGGGCCACGTTGGCCGACTTTTTTAGGCCCAAATGGAGCAGAGAGTAAGAACAAACCATAGATCCATGTTGTTTAACTGTTCTCGCCATAGCTGCCGAAAACAAACTGATTGAGCTGTTAAATTTCCTACTGTATAGGGGCTATTCATAAACCACGTACACTTTTCTAGGGGTAGGGGTGGGGGTTTGACCAAAGTCTCCGCTCCATACAACATTTCAAAAAAATGTATGGAGAAAAGTCTACGAGAGAGGAGGAGTGTCTCAGATTTTCAAAAATGAGTCTACGTGTTTTATGAACAGGCCCATTTAGGCAACTAGTATATATTGGCTACTGACCGATGCATTATGGAACGAATGGACAAATTTTGCGACAAAAATCGATAACTCGAAAACCATTAACTTTAGACAGATGATGTCTTGAGAAGATTTAATTTAAAAAATAAGATCTATCTTTTGGTTTGGATGGTGACTAGGGTGGTCTTTTTATGTTCATACTAGAGGTTCAAACCCGACAAAAAATCCCGGGATCTTGAAAAAATCGGGATTTCCCGAATCCCGGGATGAGATTTTTCACCGTCCCGAAAATCCCGGGATTCCCGGGGCACACATTTCTTACATATTTTTTCGCTTTGATACTTTCCAATAAATTGCAGTGTACCGTTTACGCGCATTCAATATAACCCATACAACGCCAACATACATATTTACTGTACCTACATCGATGTTATACATCATTCTTGAAAATTCATCATTCCTTTTGTGTTGGTTCAGTAGGCATTCGCATTTTTGCCTACACATGTAACACACACACACGCGCGCACGCCAATACGACGCAAGCTGTCATTTCCATTCAAAACCTTGTTTTCATTCACAGATTACTACTTCTGTTTTCATTGAATAATTTCGGATTGCCGTTACATCAAAGTAAGTAGTAATACAAAATTTGTGCTAATGTAGCCTTACATCCAATTATTTTAAAGGCATGGCTGAAATTTGGAAACACTTCGATAGAATTGCGGATGACAAAGAAAAAGCACGATGTCGGAAGTGCGAGCAAATTTTTGTCGTGCAAGGACTCTTCGACCATTGGCTTGCTCCGGCACATGAAGAACTAACACGACATGGATTCCAAACCCCCCACAAAGTTTAATCATCCACACCAAATGTCCCAGTGAAACAAGTATCGATGCTCAAGTTCGTTAAACGTCAGTCACTGGTGGAAATTGTAGCTCGGCTGGCAGCAGAGGACGGATTTTCGATCAATGCAATCACCAACAGCAAGTTCATCAGACAATCGATCGCAGATCGTGGATATTCTCTGCCAACGTCGGATACATCCGTCATGAAGCTGGTCGCCGAATACTATGGATACGCTCAGCAGCAAACGCGGGATGAAATAGTGAAGCGTATCGATAGCGGTGAACTGGTTAGTCTCACTTTGGACGAGTGGACAAGTCTAAGCAACAAGCGCTACTTAAACGTGAATGCCCATTTCGCTGACGGATCATTCTACAACCTGGGTCTCGGCAAAATTCGTGGATCAGTACCTGCTGAAAAGGTTTTGGAAATGGTCAAGGATATGGTCCGGAAATTCGGTATGTAGGATGGAAACATTGTAGCATCAACGACTGACGAAGCTCGAGTGATGACGAAGTTTGGAAGATTGTCGGATTACCTTCATCAGCAGTGTTACAACCATGCGATTCACTTGGGAGTTTACGATGTCCTGTACAAGGATCAGCCACCGGTACCAATTGAAAATGAGGATTCAGATAGCGACGATTCGGATAGTGATAACTACGATGATGAAGTTGGTTCTTCGGGTAAATATATTGGAATGTTCATGTTCATATTAAAGAAAACAGCTAATTTATTTCAATTATAAACTTGTGCACCACGCGATTTGGAGAGTCTCTGAAACGTATTCGAAGAGTCGTGAATTTTTTTCGAAAATCGCCTGTTAAGAATGCACTGCTTCAAGAAAAAAATTACGAAAATGTTACATAAACCACTTCAACTGTGTGTGGATGTCAAAACTCGTTGGACTAAAACGATGCTGAAGCACTTCATTCGCGGTTTTGATTGCATCAAAGAGACACTTTCCGAAGTAAGCCTTTCAGGTCTTATGTTTGACAGTGATTTCGAGGTTGCAAAAAACCTTCAGGAAGCTCTTCAGCCAATCAGACTCGCTTCGGAAGCATTGGAAAGACGAGATGCTACATTGCTGTCTGCGGAAGGCAGCTTGAGTTTTTATTATTCGAAGCTTAAGAAAAGTAATTCCAAAGTTGGAAACGACCTCTTCGATGCAATCGCGAAAAGAATCAACGAACGGCGCCAAGAGGAAATAATAACAGCGCTGAAGTTCCTTCAAGGTCTTCCGTTGTCAACGCAAGTGCCAGTAGAACTGGAAAGCTCATCGAAAACGCAAATGATTAAGTTCATCAAGGAACTGGGAGTTCGATTGTTGCAAGACTGCCAAAGACAGACTGATGATGATGCTGCCGAGTTGAATGCTGTATTGTCCTGTATGCATGATGATTCAGGATCGACACCATTGAGCATGCGTGAAGAACTGGAATCGGCTATAAAGGAATATGCCAACCCGTCCCAGACTGATTCGGCAATGATTGATTTTTCAAAAGTAATTGCGAAAGAGCTGTCACTTTTTGAGCTACATGGTAAGTTGAGCCCGAATCTTGAAATCATTTTCGGCGGCTTAAAATCAATCAAACCGACGTCAACCGATAGCGAGCGCATCTTTTCGAGCTCCGGATATATCTGTTCTAAAAAGCGAATCTCACTGTCCGATGAAAGCATTAACAACATTTGCTTCTTGAAGTCGTATTTTCAGAGAACGAATTCAAATTAATAAGACCAGTTGCTTGATTTGAACCATTGATTTTTTTATTGATGAATAAAACATATTCCTAACCACAAAATGGCATTTTTAAGAACATTGAAAATTTCCCGGGATCCCGGGATTTCGCGGAACAAGCAAAAATTTTTATCCCGAATCCCGGGACAGGCAAATTGGTCGGGAAATGGAACCTCTAGTTCATACTAAAAATTTAAACTTTTTTTTCTTATGATTTATAGGATTTTTTGCTTGACCAGAAGTGTAGATATTTAAATTTAATGAACCTCTGCTGAAGAAATCTAACTGCTTTCTCACCTACGTATCGTTTTACAACAATTTTTCTAACTTTTCATAGGGTGGGACTTAAAAAACAGTTTTTTTGCTGCAACTTTTTATTTCAATTTGAATTTGAAAACCTTGCAGAGATGACTTTTAGGACATAAATGACGCACATTTTGAAGATACAAGATAGTTGCTAGTTATTATAGAAAATTTTTTGTAGGGGTGGAAGTGTAAATATTTGCAAACGCAAAATACGTAAACTGAAAGAACAAACTTCCATCTTAAAGATCTATTTGCAAAATCGTTTGTCCCTTTTAGTCCCCTTTTTGGAGAAAAACTCGTTTTAAAGTTGGTAATTTTGCATTCTTTTTCTGCATCATTTCAAATCAATAATTATCATCAAGGCTGGCTTCGGTGGTGTAGTGGCAAGCGTGACTGCTACCTGGCACCCCAGTGGATCTGGGTTCAATCCCAGTCGATTTCAGTGGTTTTTCTGAGGCAAAAAAATCTGGTCACGTCTTCCTTCGGAAAGGAAGTAAAGCTGTTAGTCCCGGCTTATACTTATGAGTCAATAGATAGGATCCAGGTGGGTGGTCTTCCTGGCATCGGTGATTGTCACCATGTGCGAAAATAGTCCAACGAAAAAAAAAAAGAAACATTTATCATCAAAGAGCGTAACAACGCGAGTTTTTTTTATGAATTTTTTTTTTTTTATATTAACCCATCTCCGTTTATTTATTAATATTTATATCACAGACAAACAAAAATAACACATTGAACATTTTGCACTACAAATCATCGTCACTAACACACCTGCGCCATCTGTTGAGCACACTGTGATGGATGATAAAGATGAACAGATGGCTGTAGTGTGTTAACGTCAAACGTAAGAAAATCGGATATACGTGCTACAAGTTTGAAAAGAATATCGTTCAACATATAAATTCATAAATTATAATAATAGATCGATCTCAAATTGAAAAAAATTATCTTGTACGATTGGTTGAGAGCTATAAATAACTTTTGAGGAGACTGAATGAATCTGTTCGAATTAAGTTTTAAAAATATCAGCAATGACTATTATTCCGGCCGATTCAATTATTCATACTGACCGTCACAAACACTTGCGTTAATACGAGGGAAGTAAATCGATCAGTCTGGTCTTAAACTCCTAATAACACCTACCCGTTTGCCATCCCACACATCCCATCAAAGCGCAGACAAACACATAAATAATCCATAAATGGCATAAACGTGATAGATTGTATAAATTTTGACAATATATTTTCTTTTAAGAGCTTTGCCGTGTTTATTTTAAATTTTCGCTACCATAACATGTGCACAAAGTTCGTACTTTGCTTGACATAAAAAAAAGCGGCGAACGATCGGGTTTCCTCCTTCTAAAATCGAACCATTCACACCACACCACCACAAGAAAAGGAATGCAACCATTGTTCCAGAAAACCGTGAAAAAGGAATCAGGCCAATATTGGAATTGGTTTTCTCTTCTTTCGGCGAGTGTCTCTCGCTCTTCCTCTTGCCGATGTGCTAACTTCCATCAACGAAATGAAACAGCGGAAACTCTTATATAACACATTCTTGCAGTTTGACGACAGCTCCGTTTGCAGCGAGTGCCAAATACAGATCGAAAGGAAAAATGTGAAAGGAAAACATCCGCAAACCCGCAAACTGATTTTCCACGGACTCGACAAGGGTGGAAAATAAATAAAAGCCGGAAGAAAATGCTGGTGCGGTGAGCTCGAATGTTCCAATCATTCGCTGGTCTAAAAATCCGGGATTGTCCCGACGACGAAACAGGCCATGTGCCATGTGGAAGCTTCATATTCAACCCTATTTGCTGTCGAAGACCAGCAAAATCCGTTAGTTATATTAACTTTTCGGTGGCCTGGTTTTTCGAGGGATTGTGCCATTCGGGAACTGGAGCATCGTCACTTGCGGTTCGATGTTATAAAATTATCATTATGACAAAAGTTGGATGGGTCGGTTGGAGTATTTGTTCTTTGGCTTAGGAGTTTTGCTTGCTAGGCTCGATATTGTGTGGATTTATCGTTCTGTTTTTATGCGGACTCAATAAAGGACTGTAGATAAGAGGCGGAGGGAAGAGGATATTGGTTTGTATCGTATTGAGTTTTACAAGAATTAGCATTTCACTCTACCGATGCTAGTGGTTGAACGGACGGTATTGGTAATTTGAAAGGGTGTGGGTTTCAAAGTCGTCGAGGTTTTTGCAGATGAAAATGTAATGCAAAGATAAAAATAAATATGGAACTTAAATAAAAAGTTTGGTCAAACAATGTTGCATGTTAATTGAAAAATGTTTGATCAAAATATAAGAAACCTTATTATTGCTGAAGAGAGTTGACTCTTTTTCCTCTTTTTCATTAAGCTATAGTTGTTTGACGCTACTTGAAGACCTAATCAGTGCCTTGTACTCAGATATCACACCTTCCTGGCTGTCGTCGTATATTCATCGAACACTTTTAATACTTGGATACATATTACTTGCTCACATTTAATAAAATCTTACACAGCGTGCGAGTATTTCGGGTTTGCGCAAGCCATTTTTATGTGTTACTGCTCTTGTTTGATAACTGAAGACCACATGTCAACATCAAAATAGAAGTATCATTCTGCACGCACATACCTACTTAATTAGGGTGGCCAGTTTTTTTTTTTTCAAATTATTAGACGAAATGCGTCTAGTTCAAGTCTACCAAACTTATATCGTTACACTCTTTACTTTATTCTAAAGTGTCTTGATTATCTGACTAAATATGTGATTTTTAATAATTGAATTGCAGTCAGTTCTTACAATTACAGATGACAATGTTGTGTTGTTGACTTCAACCTTTGTCTTGCCCCATTTTACATTTCTGTCAATCTGCATGCTTTTTCCGTTATAATCAAAGGGTGTCACATCAAATTTTGTCACGGAAAAAAACGCTGTAGAAAATTACCCATTGGGTATTTTCTCTTGAAAATTTGGGTAGAAATAGTTAAGAGTGTTTTTTTTTGTGTTTTTATGCTTCTACCCGAGCAACAGTGAATAACTTGATAACTGGCCTTGGTATTTGAGAGCCACGATTTGGAGGTAAAATACCTGAGGATAATACCATAAAATTGTTCAATCAAATTGAGGTAAGACAATACCAAAATATTACCTCTCAGGTATTCCCAGGTATCCGAAATAACAAGTTTTGTTATTCAAGAGATATTTTGCTTGCAATCCTTAGGTATTTTGTTTAGGTATTTTCCCTCTTAATCTGAGCTCTTTAATACCAAGGCCAGTTATCAAGATCAAAATAAGGTATTCACATGTGGTTGTCTCTTGCTCGGGTATCGCTGTCAGGTTTCCAAAATTTGGAAAAAAAATGGCGTCATCCAAAAAGCAACGTCGCAAATTAATTTTGCGCAAGCACCTGGAAAATCCTCAACTCTCTAAACGGAATGTGGCGTTCTTGACTACCGGGACTGTAAACGGGGAGATCTATTTCAAGGAGTGTCTACAGAAGCGTCTGCTTCCTCTGTTGAAGCAACACGAAGGCCCTATGCTCTTCCGGCCGGATCTAGCTTCGATTCACTATTCAAATGTTGTCCTGAAGTGGTACAAAGCCAACGGAGTCATTATCGTACCCAAGAACATGAAACCCCCCAACGCACCGAAACTAAGGCCCATCGAAAAACATTGGGCTATTATGAAGCAAGCACTACTGAAGCATCCCAAGAGGCAAATCTGAGGAAGCTACAGCCAGATGTTGTACAGAACCTAATGAGTGGAATTAAGCGTTAGGTGCGAGCATACGGTTATGGTATTGAAGTTGAATGAAATAAATAAGTCAAAAACGTATTCATGCGTTTTATTCTATTATCTGAAAGTTTGAGAAGGATCGGTCAACTAGGTAATTTTCTGGCAACGTTTTTTTTCCGTGATGCAATTTGACGTGGGACACCCTTTAACACAACAAGTAGTTAGAAGTTAGTTAGTTAGTTGACGGCGTCGGTTGTGTAGCGGTAAGAGTGATTGCCTCTCACCCCAGTGGGTCTGGTGTCAATTCCAGTCAACGCCGTTGGGATTTTCTGAGACGAACAATCTCAGATCACGTCTACTTCGGAGCGGGGGGAGTAAAGCCGTTGGTCACAGCTGTAAGTGTTGATGAGTGCGATTTGTAGGGTCCAGATATTCCGAATCGTCTTCCTGGCGTCGATGGTTGTCAGCACGTTGTGAGGGAAGTAGGGCCGATTGAAAAATAAGCAATTAAAAAAAAAATTAAGAAGCAGATCTTTTGAAAATAGGGAGGTAAATTGCAGCCACCTTTCACCTGGACAGCAAAGTTCTAATGCCATGAAAAAGGCTCACTAGTTGTTAATCTGATGATTTCGGGAGAAGAAAGTTACAAATGTTTCTCATTGACAGGTACTAGCACTGTGCTCCACCTGGAACGTCATGTTCAGTCGTTGCAATACGGAGAATTGTCTAACCCGTATTCTTACTTGGCCGGTCTACCGGTGACAAGTTTTCTAGAAGCTATTCCGAGAGTTCTGATAGGAGTAGACTACACAAAAAAGAAAATAATGAATTTTAACAGGCGCGCAAAATTTCCTCTCGTTTAGTTCCAAGCAAAATGAGGCATAAACAGCGTAAATTGTTTGCAATTTTTCATGCGCCATAGGTCATACCAAGTTTGCAATCTTTCATACAACGGACTAGATTTTCAGGCGTTATCTGGCCAATGAAATTTAAATGAAATATTACAGATAACCCTGGTACCTGTTGTGCAAATTCTTAAAATGTGCGTGAGCGCAAGAAAGATTGCAAACTTCGTGTTTTACCTCCTATGTGCATTAGATTAACGCAGAAATTGCATTCAGTAATTAATTCTTGTTATTCTGTGTACATAAAACTGTCGATGGCTCTCAAAATACGCGATGGATGCTAGATTGGGATGGGAGAATTTGGTGGCAACGAAAATTCAGAAGCAGATTTTTTGTCGCCAATTTCACACATCTTCAAGAGCGAGAAACGTGATAACCTTCACGATCTTGTGAAAGATTAGTTTGCGTAGGAGAGCCTGGGAGCATCTGTGACCTGAGGGCCAGAAGCAGAAGATGATCAACGAGCATAGGAGATTCTATGACAGACAACAGTGTTCCCCTGACCGTCGCTATAAAACTGGATTCTTGTGGCGGTATGATGTAATGGAGCTATCGGCCAGCTACCGCATGGCAGAGCGAAGGCTAGTTTGTCTCGAAAGGTGATATTTACGAACCCACCCTGAATTCGAAAGCGGATTACGAAAATCAAATTTCTGAATATAAGAGCGAAAGCTATGCGCACAAAAGGAAAGGAGCTCAGTGAAAGCTTAACGTACATCGGACATGGTACCTCTTCCACTCAGATTGGTAACTAACCCAAGCAAGCCATGCAAAGAGTAAGTATCATCTGGGTCACAGCTGCCAAAGTGAAAGTAGTTGTTCGGCAACGAACCAACAACCATCATCTCGCTACCTAGGTGTCACTGGATAAAAGCAGTCACCAATCGCTGTCCATTGGTCACTCACCGTTGACCACTACTACCGACCTTCAACCCAATTTCTCTCGTCTACACGAATGTGCTTTGTAGGCAAACCAAAGGTACTGTTTTGCTTGGAGACGACGACCTCGACAGTGCACGCAAGACCGCTCGCGTTACAATGAAATAGACGTTTCTTTTAAACTGTTTGTGATGTTATTAGAGTTAAGATAAAAAATAAATTTAAGCATCAACAGTAGTTATTTAAGTAAAAATAAAGTGTCGTTACATGTTAGTTCGCGTGTGTAAATAAAATTGTGTTCAATCTGTGCGGTTTGCTTATTGCTTGGATTGGGAAGTGCCCCACACGAACGGCTATTGACTGCTGCACGTTATTCACTGGAGTGGAATCAGAAAAGAACCGACGAAATATTACGATTCCCAAATTTGTTGGTGAGTCGAACATGGTCCTTCGAGCCGGATTTGGGCGTCGATAAGAATCCGCCCAGGCCAATTTATCATACGTGCTATTATCTGGGAATTACATGGCGGTCGCGCCATTGGACAGGCATATTGTATCGAAGATATTCTTCTCTGGGATGTGGAATGGCGAGCGCGCCATGCATGCAGCTATAAAAACACCATACAAGGCATTCTCTATGCCTCACTAAGGTGAGTGCGGTTTCAATCACATTCAATTTGTAAATTGGTCTACGAGATCTTTTTTTTGTACATGTTCTCGGCACTGTCTGCATCGATCATCGTTTGTGCGGAGTGAACCGTCGAAATCGACCATTGACTGGAAAGGTGCACCTCAACTTATGTTTGGATTAACCGATGATACTGGATTGACGACTTAAAAACCGGTGGATAATCAATATAGGCAGCCATCGCAGATCGATAACCTATTGATTAATTAAGTAAGCATAATCCGCCATCGAGCATACATACTCACGGCCTAACGGGGAAGTCCGTCAACTCGAATTGCAACATTCAACCGAGAGAGGAGGCGACATTGTATAAAAATTACAAGGCATAAACTGCCTGTAAACAGGTGATTAGATTTCCAACCGTTTTACGCAATTTAGCGCGGTCTACGCGGTGTTTTGTTTTTAGATTCCACCTTCGCTCATCGCTATGTCGGCTGCAGATCGGAAGCTGCGAAATATGAAGAATCGCAAACGCGGTATCATCATGTCGTTCGCAGCAATTAAAACATTTGTATCCAGTTATCAGGCCGAAAGGGATCAGTGTGAAGTGCCCGTTCGACTGGAAAACTTAATCGCAATCTGGACGGAATTCAATGATGTTCAGGCGGAGCTCGAGACGCTGGAAGACGACGATCAAGTAATCGATGCCTATTTGAAGGAGCGCACAGAATTTGAACGAGCATATTATCGTGTGAAAGGTACGCTGCTTTTATTAAACCAACCTCAAGTCCAAGCCCAACCTACTACTGCCCCGCCCATTGATAACTTCAACAACGTGTCCCACCTCAAGCTGCCAGACATTAAATTGCCAGTTTTTAGTGGCAGCTATGAAAACTGGATGAATTTTCACGATTTGTTCCTTTCACTTGTGCACTCTTCGGCAAACTTGTCCGCTATTCAAAAATTTTACTACTTACGCTCCTCTTTGGCTGGTGAAGCACTTCAATTAATTCAAACAATTCCAATTAGCAATGAACAGTATTCTGTTGCATGGAATTTGTTGCTGAGCCACTATCAAAATCCTCGGCGATTAAAGCGAACTTATGTGCAGTCCTTATTTGAGTTTCCTTGCATGAAGCGAGAAACGGCAGTGGAACTACACTCGTTAATCGACAAATTCCAAACAAATGTTAAAATTCTGAAACAACTGGGGGAAAAAACCGAGCATTGGGATGTTCTTCTAATTCACCTGCTCAGTACGCGATTGGATTCAACAACGAGGCGTGATTGGGAAGAATACGCAGAGGTGAACGAAACTGTGAAATTCCAACAGCTGATTGAGTTTCTTCAACGCCGTGTCAACGTTTTGGAGACAGTTGCAACCAAGCCTTCGGAGATGCCAGCTATCAACAAGAAGCCCAATCCACCGCGTGTAGGGAATCACGGCGCTGTACAGCAAGGGTTGCGCAAATGTCCAGCGTGTTCTAATCTACATTCCCTGTATCAGTGCAGCGAATTTTCCAACATGACTGTTGACGAAAAGGAGCAAGTAGTTCGGCGTAATCAACTCTGCCGGAATTGTTTGCGTCGAGGCCATATGGCAAAGGACTGTTCGTCGGAGAATAGCTGCCGGAAATGTCGAGGACGTCATCACACGCAGCTGTGCTTTATGTCAAGATCAAAGGTCAGCAGTCAACAGTCCGCAGTTAACCAATTGGATCAACCTAGTGCTTCCAGCCAGCCGGGCAGTAGTAGCGGATCTGTGTCATCAACGCCTGCAGCAAATACCGGCATTTCAAGCTGCACAACACAAGAAGGTGTCAGAAGCAGAATCCTTCTAGCAACAGCCGTCATCCTCATGGTTGACGATAGCGGCAATGAGCATCCAGTACGAGCATTGCTGGATTCGGGCAGCGAGTGCTGTTTTGCGACAGAGCGAGTAGTGCAACGCATGAAGGTTCGGCGTTGCAAGGTAAACCTTCCGATCGCAGGAATTGGTCAAGCATCAACTGAGGTTCGCTGCAAGTTCCAGACAACAGTGAAGTCTCGAGTCTCCATGTATTCCGCCACCATCGAAGCTTTCATCCTTCCAAAGGTCACTGTAGATCTCCCATCAATCTCTGTAGATGCTTCGTGTTGGTCGCTGCCAACCGGCATCCAGTTAGCTGATCCGTCATTCTACCAATCCGGCGCCATTGATGTTGTGCTTGGAGCAGAGCTGTTCTTCGACCTTTTCAATGTCGCAGGTCGTATTCCATTGGGTGAATCTCTTCCTTGCTTGGTGAATTCTGTCTTTGGTTGGGTTATCAGCGGTAAAACACCTGAAAAACAGTCAAGGTCTTCCGTCGTCTGCAACTTCGCCACCACTGCCGATATTCATCGTGACATGGAACGATTCTGGGCCATCGAGGACGATTCAACGATCTTCCACTCTCCATCGGAAGCCTACTGTGAAAGGTTCTTCAGTGAAACTACTGTTCGTTGCGAGGATGGACGGTACATGGTTCGACTTCCGTTTAAGGACGATGCTCTGGACAAGTTGGGTGACAATCGACGTACGGCACTCCACCGTTTCCGAATGATTGAGGGTCGCTTGGGGCGTGATTTAAAACTAGCCGCCGAATACCGGAAGTTTATGCAAGAATACGAGGAGTTGGGGCATATGGAGCAAATCAACGAATCCGATGTAGCATCAGGGCCAACATACTTCCTTCCACATCATCCAGTCATTCGCGAGGAGAGCAGTACGACCAAGGTGCGAGTCGTTTACGACGCCTCTTGCAAGAGTTCCACTGGAGTGTCCCTGAACGATGCTATGCTGGTAGGCCCAATCGTTCAAGAGGACTTGCGATCCATCACTATGCGATCTCGCCTACATCCGATTATGGTAATTTCAGACGTCGCAAAAATGTATCGGCAAATTCTATTGTTTCCCGGAGACTGCCGCTTTCAGCTTATATTCTGGCGTCCATCCATATCTGAACCAATTCGAATCTATAGGCTGAAGACCGTAACATACGGCACGGCTTCGGCTCCGTATTTAGCCACTCGAGTCCTACAGAAGTTAGCACAGGATGAAAGGGAGAACTATCCCCTCGCAGCAAAGGCAACCTGCGAGGATTTTTATGTCGATGATTTTTTTTCGGGCGCAAAAACCGTCACTGAAGCCATCGAACTACGGGAACAAATGGATGCCATGTTCAACTCGGCTGGAATGCAATTACGGAAGTGGGCAAGCAACTGTCCTGAAGTTCTGGAAGGAGTTCCGGAACAGAAACGTGCCCTGCAGCCATCGGTGGATTTCGACAAGGGTCAGTCCATCAAGACACTGGGTCTACACTGGGAGCCGTGTTCGGATCAGCTGAAATACGTCGTTCCGGAAGTAACAATCGAGCCTGCAACAGTCGTGACGAAGCGAAGCTCTCTTTCCTGCATTGCCAAATTATTCGATCCCCTGGGTTTAGTAGGTCCGGTGGTTGTCGTCGCCAAAACTTTCATGCAGGCATTGTGGGGATTGAAGGGGGACACCGGAAAGCAGTACGATTGGGACAAGGAACTACCAGAGCAGATGAAGAAACGTTGGACCGAATACTACACCGAACTTCCTCGTCTGAATTCTCTTCGAATTGATCGATTCGTCATTCTACCAAACGCGACTGCTGTGGAGCTTCACTTTTTCTCGGATGCCTCTTTAGTCGCATATGGATCGTGTGCCTATATCAGGTCAACGGATGTGTCAGGGGAAGTCAAGGTCGCTTTATTGACGTCTCGCTCGAAGGTTGCTCCACTTAAACAGCAGAGTATTCCACGTTTGGAGCTTTGCGGCGCTCTGCTGTCTGCTGAACTCTACCAGAAGGTCTCCGAAGCGTTACGAATTACCTCCAAGGCCTACTTCTGGGTAGATTCAACCACAGTTTTGTGTTGGCTGAGAGCTACGCCGTCAGCTTGGTCAACTTTCGTTGGAAACCGAGTTTCCAAAATCCAACAGAGAACGGAAAACTGCGAGTGGCGTCACGTAGTAGGACGAGAAAACCCCGCCGACATTATTTCTAGAGGACTTTCAGCTGCAGACTTGATCAGTAGCACACTGTGGTGGGAAGGTCCTCCATGGCTTCGAGGAGAAAGGGACACTTGGGCAGTTCCAGTCGACGAAGCTGTTGATGCCGAGTCAGCCAAGGAAGCAAGAAAATCATCGCTTGTAGTCGCATCTTCGTCTTCGCCAACATTCATGGAGGATTACGTAGGTAGATTCTCAAGCTACCAGCGTATGTTACGTATTACTGCCTACTGGCAGCGGTATTTCAAGAATCTTCAACTACCTCAGGCTGAACGGGTCATTGCTTCGCCGTTAACAACAACTGAACTTCGTACTGCTGAACTAGCACTCGTTCGACTGGTTCAAAGGGACAGTTTCGATGCGGAATGGAAGGCACTGTCGGAAAACCAGATGGTCTCTCTGAAATCACGAATTCGCTGGTTCAATCCTATTGTTCATGACGACGTTTTACGGATTGGTGGACGATTGGGTCAGTCTGAACAATCTTTCGATTCTCGCCATCAAATACTTTTGCCAGGGTCGCACCCGTTCACGACACTTCTCGTTCGCTGTCAACACGAACGACTTCTACACGCAGCTATTCAGCTTCTGACCAACACCATTCGGCAGCGGTTTTGGATCCTGGGCGGCAGAAATACTATTCGTCGTGTAGTTCACCGGTGCGTCATCTGCTTCCGAGCAAAACCGAAGGCCGTTGAACAATTCATGGCCGAACTTCCATCACAGCGTGTAACCGCATCAAGACCTTTCTCCGTCGTTGGTGTTGATTTCTGGGGACCAATCTACCTCAAACCTCGTCACCGAAGAGATGCGCCTCCGAAGGCGTACGTAGCGTTGTTCATCTGCTTCAGCACGAAGGCAGTTCACTTGGAGCTTGTTGGAGACCTGAGCACTGCACGGTTCCTCCAAGCATTCCGCCGCTTTGTATCTCGCCGGGGCTTGTGCTCAGACATCTACAGCGACAACGGCAAAAACTTCGTTGGTGCAGCCAATGAAATTCGAAAGCTACTGCGTGCCAAGGACTTCCAGAACTCTTTTGCCAGCGAATGTACGGCAACCGGAATCAACTGGCATTTCAATCCGCCTCGCGGATCGCACTTTGGAGGATTATGGGAAGCAGCAATCAATTCTGCACAGAAGCATTTTGTTCGTGTACTTGGAGACCGCAAGCTAACTTTCGACGACATGGAAACTCTTCTGGTGCAGATCGAAGCGTGCCTCAATTCGCGACCACTCACTAAGCTTTCCGAGGACCCCACAGATCTTCAGGCCCTCACGCCGGGTCATTTTCTAATCGGCTCGTCACTGCAGTCCGTCCCAGACGTCGACTACGATGCGATTCCAGACAATCGCCTCCACCATTTGCAGCTAAACCAAAAGCTATTCCAGCAAGTCTGGAAACGCTGGCATGTGGAATACCTCGCTCAGTTACAGCCACGCAGCAAGTGGTGTAACCCTCCTGTAACGTTGCAAAAAGATCAGCTAGTTGTCATCGTCGACGAAAACCAGCCTCCAATGCGCTGGCCTACAGCACGAATCCACGAGCTGCACCCAGGAAAGGACGGAGTCGTTAGAGTTGTCACGTTGCAAACTGCGACAGGATTCCTCACTCGTCCAACAGCAAAAATCTGCGTACTCCCAATACAACCATCAGCACCAGCAGCAGCAGCCCCGCAGCCGCGGTCGGGCTAGAGGTTTCCGTAGAGGATCAACCTGGCCAATAGCACGATTTCTGAATGGCAGATCAATCGAGCTTATCGAGTTGCTGCAATCAAATAAATTCAAGGCCCGAATTGTGAAGGGTCCAGGTGAGGACCTTTCCAATAGACTTACTCTCCCGAAATTGGCTACCGGGTCTTATTTATTTATTTCCATGTATCCACGATGATCGACTGCTGATACGTCTGGATGTTAAGGCACTCCACTTCACCACGGAACTGGTCAACTGCTAGGACGTTACGTCTGCCGGGGGCAGAACTACATGGAGAATGATTGGATACAAGGCCCTCAACCTGAAGTTTCCAACTCTACAACCTGTCCTATCTTCGAGTTCCAGAAATGGTCATTTCTGCCGGGGGCAGGATGTTCGGCAACGAACCAACAACCATCATCACGCTACCTAGGTGTCACTGGATAAAAGCAGTCACCAATCGCTGTCCATTGGTCACTCACCGTTGACCACTACTACCGACCTTCAACCCAATTTCTCTCGTCTACACGAATGTGCTTTGTAGGCAAACCAAAGGTACTGTTTTGCTTGGAGACGACGACCTCGACAGTGCACGCAAGACCATACGACGGGTATCATCGAACGCTCGACCGCTCGCGTTACAATGAAATAGACGTTTCTTTTAAACTGTTTGTGGTGTTATTAGAGTTAAGGTACAAAATAAATTTAAGCAACAACAGTAGTTATTAAGTAAAAATAAAGTGTCGTTACATGTTAGTTCGCGTGTGTAAAATAAAATTGTGTTCAATCTGTGCGGTTTGCTTATTGTTTGGATTGGGAAGTGCCCCACACGAACGGCTATTGACTGCTGCACGTTACTCACTGGAGTGGAATCAGAAAAGAACCGACGAAATATTACGATTCCAAAATTTGTTGGTGAGTCGAACAGGTGCCTAAACCATTAATAGGGTGGACTAATTCCTAGAACTGGCCACTTTCACGGGTGTTCCGGATCTTCCGGGTGGCCATCATAAGTCCTCTGAAGGGACATCTTCAGACCACGAATTGAGGTTCATACTAATTTCACAAACTAGATATTGATTACAAAAAAGTCTTCGTTTTGAGACTAATTCCAAGAACTGGCCACTTTTACGGAGTTTGCGGCCACCACATGAAGGAACATTTTCAGACCACGAATTGAAATTCATTCTATTATACTTTCATAAACTGAATGTTGATTGCAAAAAGAAAATTTCATCCATATGGGACTAATTCCTAGAACTGGCCACTTTTACGGACGTTCCGGATCTTTTGGAGAGCCATATGATTCCCAGCATGGTTCTCAATGTTCATCAAGCAAAAATTGTTTTTTACTTTCAATGTTTGGATGCACACCACGCTGATTTTGAAAGCAATTCACAAAGTGAGCTAACATTATTTTTGCATGATTCTGTGGAGGAAGCAAAAACCTGGAGTCCAATCAACAAATTTGATAAGACTCGAAATTTACAAAATATTTCAAAAAAATTTCACACCAAATGAAAGGTATTGGTAATAGCTAGAAACTGTCGTGCGTGAAATTTTGGTGTTCCCAGATTTTCCCTAACAAATAATTTAAAGACTTATGATTTCGTCCCGCTGAAACGGTCACCTTAATCATCGAATTTCATAAAAAAAATCTTCATAAGATGGAGAATAATTCATGAAAAAACTTTGCTGAAAAAACTAAAACAAAAAAACGTACTTTTTAGGGTCAAAACAATTTCGATCATTTTGCGCTTCTGGCAACAGTGTGCGATGGTCGACTGAACCAAAATATGGTAAAATCTAAAAACCCACAAAAAAATTACACGCCAAACTTCAACCACTTGTAAGCTGAGGCTTTTCAGATTTGTGCCTTCAAATATTCCTAGTGGCGGTGCAAATTGGGCATGGTGGTGACCTTCACCTTAAAATCAATTAGTCTGCATGTCTCGAACAGTGCTCAAGTAAATGTAAGCTATCATGATCATCATTTTCTATCGGTGAATCTTACTTGCAATATCGCCACTCAAGTATTGAATAATTTAAACGCGGTCATCGACGAGATTTTTTAGCTTCTTTGGAGAAATGCTGAGATAATCTTCCTTCGTGTAGTGAAAATTGCCACAGGTAGAGCAGTGTTTAAATTTCCAACAAGCAATCTTGCTAACAATTTCCACAAAAGCGGATTACAGGATTCGTAAGCTCTTCCGATACTGCTGGCAGCAGCTACCCACCGCGCCGAAGAAAATTAGTTCCTCATAACTAAGTTAATCCCACTTCAACAGAGGCAACAATGGATCAGGCCCGAAATTCCCTCAAAATTGCGCTACATTTACCCAACGAAATCATTATAGCGCCATTATCTGCCACTTGCAGCAGTCAAACCAAGTTCGTAAGAATTCAGAAAATTCGTTCGGAAGGTGGGACCGGTCGGAGTGTTTCTGCTGCTAACGGAGGAAAGCTAAAGATTTAAATCTTCGCACTAATCCGGCCTTAGACTCTGCATCACGTTGTCGAAAAACTTTCCTCCACGCCGGAGGACATTTTTTCTCGCCATCCTCTCCGACGAAAGCAACCAGCTTAGCAGAGTGTTCGGAAACTGAGCCAAACTCGCTTGATCCAGGCAGCAGAATTTAATTTAACGACTAAACTAGCGTGCATTTTCAATTCAGGATAATTTAACATAATACTACTACCGGGACTGTACGGTCGCCGGTCGGTCGGTTGCATGTACTGAGTACATTCGCGGGTGGAATCCGGTGCGGAAAAGTTTGCTTAATTAGCAATTATGCTCGGTCCCTTGGGGACGGGGAGCGACGGGCGTGTGCAGGAACTCGAAGGGAATAACAGAAACCATATTTTGTCCAATGCAGGTGCTCAGCGATGTGCAAGAAATGGGCTAGAGTAGCTCTCTGTGGATTGCAGTTGCAGCTACAGCCGGGCTTCAAACCGAGCCAGGCCAAGCAGAGGGTAATTAAAATTAATTAGAAAATTTACTCCTGATGCGGGTAATAGATTTCGGGGAGTTTGCGATTGCCACGAGACCGGTAATTGATGGTTGATGGGTGCTGATTGCGGCATGATCTGGATGCGTTTGCGTTAAGATGGAGGGCGATTGGCGCCGTTTGCAAATATTTTAACTGGCTGTAGTAAAGATTCCTTTTCAGCTGAAAATTAGGCACAGTGGTTCGAATTGATGTCAACCAAAACCATAAGGTAAATGTGTATTTTTTTCACTTTTAATTTCGTGAAATTTACCTAGTAACAGAACAGTGGTAAGCTGTGCTATTCAGCACCCCAGTATCTCTGGTGGATGACTGTAAGTGTGTTGATTTCAGGCTTCACATTGTTGAGTGTGTCATCCTTACAGATGGCGAAGAAGGCTTCCTAGTATTTCCTTGCCAACTAATGGGTGGCAAGCGCTGACCGTTGCAATTTTCCCTCGATGTAGATACAGTGATTGAATTTTTTTATTGTATTAATTTGGTAACCGCCACCATAACACGACTTCGCTCCGGTAGTTGCCAAACAGGTTGGGAAATGAAAACTTATCGTTTCGTTTGACAGCGAGTGTGCATATTAGGGAACCCGATCCAATCGAACTCAGCGTTGCTATTCGACAAAACAAAACAAATGAGGTGAAACGTCAAAAAGTTCGTATAGGATGTTGGAGCTCGTCGCGTGTTAAATCAGTAATAATTTGGTTCAACGTGAAACCAATATTGAAACATTAAAACGAGTGCATTGAAGCCACGTGGAAAGAACTGGACGAATCTAGAGGATGCAGCTTTGTGTCGGGCTTGATTCGATGTATCCCAGGAACCAATTGTTGGGATCAATAAATCTATAACGGGAGTATCTGTGACGAAACCATAGAAATGTGCATGGAAAACAGCATTACAGCATATTCGGACCTGCGAACTACAAGTGGCTTAAAAGGCAGGTGGCATTTTATTAATAAATCCGTCCGCATCCTCAAAAATGCGTTAGCACTATATGCTACCAAAGAGCAATCACCGTTCGTCATAATGCACTGCTACAGGATATTGGAAAGCGCGCCAAAGTTTGTCTTGGAGGTATGATACATTTTCTTAATAATCAAGCAGAAGCATGAATTTGAAATTTATTTTGTATTCTAAAAACATGATCGCGCTGCTACACCGGAACTACTACTTGATTTTTTTCATGTTTACAGTGGGTCAAGGAATATTTCCAGCAACTAATTTATTGCATTGATTTTCTGTTTTCAGGCTCCACCTGCGAAGCGGTCAATTGAATCGGGTCTCAAACGATGGAGTTGAGAAAATCGAAGAGGCCGAAGAAAGAGAATCATCGACGGAAAACTGTAGCGGAACCGACCGGCCCAGAGGCAGGGACGCAAGCAAAAAGCAGAAGGTTATTGGCTCGGAAACTCTTGAGCTCCCAAAACCGGTAAGTTTTTGGCTGTGGCAGCCAATACAAAGGCCAAGGACAGTATCGAACGGACAAACGCACTCAAATGAATCGCTAACCATTCACTCATATCGGTTGATTTTAGCGGGTTGAGTGAAGTTGCCTTGAAATACTACACGCTAAAACAGCATCGTATCCTGCAGGAAGCATTCGAGGAAGTGGCATATCCTAAAGTGAAGCTCACGGATGCAATGCTTGTGTCTGAAGATCTCATCGAAGAGGACATTGACAACTCCGAGGGAAATGAAGATCATTATCGTCATGAGAGTTATGGTGAAATGCAGGACCTAAAAGTTCTTTCGAGTGCTCTTAGTAACTAATTCATACCTAATTAGCGTTGAAAATAAGGACTGTTTTTAACGTGTTAAAACTATTTGTTTGAATTTATTGAATGTCGTACTCAAGTATGTTTGTAATTCGAATAGATCGATATTAACAATCAATTGAATGAACTCATTGAAACAATAAATTTCTTGAAGAATATTTTCATTAATTCTTACTGGCTTTTGATAAGAATTCATGGGGTGAAAACTTCGAAATTTCACTGAATTATTTGAAAGTTTTCTGAAATACCGACCTTACGGTCGTTCACCTCTCACTGTATTTATATTTTAATCAACGGAAAACTATAGCATATGATGATATCTGATACTGTTGATCCTTGTTGTAATATTGATAACTATGTTGGTTGGTATGTAAATTTAAGAAAGTTCTTCAGAGAACGATAGGGAAGATCTTCTGAGAACTATAGGAAGAACCTTCAAAGAATGTAAATGAAGTTCTTCAGAGAACTCCAGGAAAGATTGTCGGGAAAATCCAGGCAGATCCTAAGAGATCGCTTTCAGAGAACTTCACGGAAGACTTTTGGAGACATTCACTGCTAGCGGACGCATAACTGTCCCATGTGCTATGAAGTTCCATAGCACATTAGACAGTTATGCGTCCACCGGCAGTTCAGGAATGTTCTTCAGAGAACATCAGAAAAGTTTTTGAAAGAAATTCAGGGAAGCTCTTGAAAGAACTTCAGGGAAGATCTTGAGAGAACTTAGGAGAAATACTTCAGAGATCTTCGGAGAAGTTCTACAGAGAATTTCAGAGAAGTTCTACAGAGAATTTCAGACAAGTACTACAGAGATTTTCATGGAAATTCTACAGAGAACTTAACTTCTGTAGAGAATTTCAGGGTAGTTCTACAGAAAATTTCAGGGAAGTTCTACAGAGAACTTCAGAGTAGTTCAAAAGAAAAATTCAAGGAAATGCCCCAGAGAACTTCAGGGAAGCACTAAGCATAACTTTAGGGAAGTTCTACAGAGAACTTCAGAAAAGTTCTTGAGAAAACTTTAAGGAAGTTCTAAACAGAACCTCAGGAAAGTTCTACAGAGAATTTCAGAGAATTTTAGGGAAGTTCTACAGAGAATTTAAGGGATGTTCTACTGAGAACTTAAGAGTTGTTTTGCAGAGAACTTCAGCGTAATTCTATAGAGAACTTCAGCGTAGTTCTATAGAGAAATTAAGCTAAGTTTTAGAGAGAACTTCAGAGAAGTTCTACAAAGAACTTTAGGTAAGTTCAACAGAGAACTTCAGGAAAGTCCCCGAAGTTCTCTGAAGAACTTCCCCGAAGTTCTCTGAAGAACATCCCCGATATTCTCTGCACATTGAAGAGTTTCGCCGAAGTTCTCTGTAGAGTTTTTCCGATGTTCTATGATGAGCTTCACCGAATTTCTCTGAAGAAATTCCATTGAGTTTATTACTTCCATTAAGTTTGTTATTACTACCCCGAAGTGGCCAGAAGAACTTCGTTGATGTTCTCTGAAGAGCTCTCCTGAAGTTCTCGAAAGAAATTTCCCGAAGTTCTCTTAAGAACTTCCTCGAAGTTCTCTGAAGAACTTTCCCGAAGTTCTCTGAAGAACTTTCCCGAAGTTCTCTGAAGAGCTTCCTCGTATTTTTCTGAAGAACTTCCCCGATGTTCTCTGAACATCTTCCCCGAAGCTCTTTGAAGAACTTTCTCGAAGTTCTCGGGAAAACTTCCCTGAAGTTCTCTAAAAAACTTCCCCGATACTCTCTGACCATCTTCGCCGAAGCTCTCTGAATAATTTTTCCGAAGTTCTCTGAAAAACTTCCCCGAAGTTCTCTGAACAACTTCCTCGAAGCTCTCTGAAGAACTTTCCCGTATTTCTCTGAAGAACTTTTCCGAAGTTTTCTGAAAAGTTCCCCGAAGTTCTCTGAAGAACTTCTCCGATATTCTCTGAACATCTTCTCCGAAGTTCATTGAAGAGTTTCGCCGAAGTTCTCTGAAGAGTTTTTCCGATGTTCTATGATGAGCTTCACCGAATATCTCTGGAGAAATTCCATTGAGTTTATTACTTCCATTAAGTTTGTTATTACTACCCCGAAGTTGCCGGAAGAACTTCGTTGATGTTCTCTGAAGAGCTCTCCTGAAGTTCTCGAAAAAAATTTCCCGAAGTCCTCTTAAGAACTTCCTCGAAGTTCTCTGAAGAACTTTCCCGAAGTTCTCTGAACAACTTTCCCGAAGTTCTCTGAAGAGCTTCCCCGTATTTTTCTGAAGAACTTCCCCGATATTCTCTGAACATCTTCCCCGAAGTTCTTTGAAGAACTTCCTCGAAGTTCTCTGTAAAACTTCCCTGAAGTTCTCTAAAGAACTTCCCTGTTATTCTCTGACCATCTTCCCCGAAGCTCTCTGAAGAATTCTTCCGATGTTCTCTGGAAAACTTCCCCGAAGTTCTCTGAACAACTTCCTAGAAGCTCTCTGAAGAACTTTCCCGTATTTCTCTGAAGAACTTTTCCTAAGTTTTCTGAAGAACTTCCCCGAAGTTCTCTAAATAACTTCCCCGAAGTTCTCTGAAGAACTTCCCCGATATTCTCTGAGCATCTTGCCTGAAGTTCTCTGAAGAATTTCGCCGAAGTTCTCTCAAGAGTTTTCCCGATGTTCTTTGATGAGCTTTCCCGAATTACTCTGAAGAAATTCCTTTGAGTTTATTATTTACTTAACATCCACTAAGTTTGTTATTACTATCCCGAAGTTCCCAGAAGAACTTTGCAGATGTTCTCTGAAGAGCTCTTCTGAAGTTCTCCAAAGAACTTCCCTGCAGCTCTCCAAAGAACATTCGTGAAGTTCTTTGAATAATTTCTTTTAAGATCTTACCTGGATTTTCCCGACAAACTGTCCTGGAGTTCTCTCGACAACTTACTAAGGGTCTGTTCATAAACCACGTAAACTAATTATTGAAAATCTCAAACCCCCCTCCCCCCTCGTAGACTTTTCTCCATAAATATTTTTTGAAATTTTGTATGGAGCGTAGACTTTGACCCCAATCCCCAGAAAAGTCTACGTGGTTTATGAATAGCCCCTAATGTTCTCCAAAGGTTTTTCCGAAAGTTCTTCGAAGAACTTTCCTCGCGTTCTCAGTGGAACTTCCTTAGAGTTCTCTGAAATTCTTTGATTAACTGGCCTTGAAAACATTATTGAACTTCCCTGGAGTTCTGTGAAAAAAATTCCTGAAATTTTAGGGTTCCTTGAAATTTTGGAATTTTGTTGTGGTTGTTACTTATTTGATGTTCTCTGGAGAACATTCCTGAAGTTCTCCAAAGAACTTCTTTGATTTTCCATGATGTTTGCAAAAACTTTCCTTAAGGTGTGCAAAGAATTTTCCTGAGTTTTTTAAAAGATCTTTCCTTGATGATTTCTGAAGAAATTCCCTGAAATTCTCCAAAGTTATCTGAAGAATTTCCGTGGAGTTGCTGAAAAACTTCCCTGAATTTCTCTGAAATGCTTCCTTGCAGTTCTCTGAAGAAGAAGTTCTCCATAGATCTGTCCTGGATTTCTCTGAAGAACTTCCCAAAAGTTCTCTAAAAAACTTCCCAAAAGTTCTCTAAAGAACTTCCTTATAATTTTCCGAATAACTTCCCTGAAATTATCCATAAAAAAATGCTGAAGTTCTCTGCTATTCACCGAAGAGTTTTTATTGAAGTTCCTCCCATATTTTCTCAGAAGTTCTCCAAATAGTTTCCCTGAAATTTTCCGCAAATTTTCTCTAAAACTATCTTAAGAACATTCCACAGAAAAGTATTCGAAACAAAATCACAGGACCTGTTTTATAAATTGACCAGCTTTACGATTCTTTCGGATCATTTGGATGACCACGTGGTGTCTTCCAGGGTCCATTGTCCGGATAGACGGTGAAATTCGTACTGGCGTGACTTCTGGAAGTGCTTTTTTTTTTTTAAAGAAAAAACGCAGACCCACTGGGGTGCCAAGTAGCAGTCACGCTTACCACTACACTACCAACGCCGGCCTTTTGTAGGGTTGTCAATCCCAATTTTCCGGTTGCATCTGGCTTCTAGAGTAGCCATAAATGCAAGAATCGCTTCTCAGGACTGAAATGAGCTTTTGAACCAAGATTCAATTGATGTTTCCGTGACGGCTCTCTACAGCACTAATGATCGAATCATCAGAGAATAGTTTCTCCCGTTAAAACTTACCGGCCTACAAGGCAGTTCAACCAACCTTGGTGGACACCACAATTTATTGTCGAAGATGTGAATAATAAATAAATACAAACACCTACGCATAAAAAACTGTCTTCTAAACTGTTCGCTCGGATAAACTGGTTCTTCTGTAAAATAGTCGTGGAATAGCCGTAGGGCTGCCTCCTCCGCAAATTTGTATATATTTGACCGTTTTCCAGGACCAGATGCTCCAGCGGCCGGCGAATGTCCTTAAAACAATACCTGCTGGGCGAATACAAACTCTTCGAACTCGTCATTACTGTAATCAAAATAATCCACGAACAACTCGGAATAATTCTTTTAGAAAACACTTGTTTCCAAACAATTTCGATAAAACTCGTTTGTTTTGATTTGACTGAAATACAAAGTAGCTAAGATGACAACCACTGGAGTGAAAACAGGGGTGTCCTTGGCAACGACCTATTCGAAACTGGGTAGCTAAATAAAAAAGCAACGTCTGACGTCATCATAATAGACATGCATATAGGGAAACTGCCCCCATATTAATCTCATTGTTCCTGTATTCATCCTACGATGAATCAAACAATTGGGCAGTTGAAGGATCGGTTTCGTATTCTAATAATGTTTGCTTACGTTAAATAACTACAACAAACATTACTAACTAATCCTTCTACAGCCCAATTGTTTGATTCATCGTAGGATGAATATAGGGACAATGAGATTAATATGGGGGCAGTTTCCCTACTTACACGCCAATGCGCATAGTCTAAGTGGCATTCGCAGTATGTTTTGATTATGAAGCATCAATTGCATTAATTGAGTTTACGGCCAAGGTTACTTCGATTCGTTCAGTTTTTCTTGTATGCAAACCTAAACTACCTATGTTCATAAATTGATTCAGTATTGGAGTCTGAATACCACATCGAATAGTTGAATATTTAATGCAAAATCATCTAACAATGTCATCAATTTGTTCACCTACCCTTTTATCAGACGGAAATAAATTGACTTCAGCATCATACAAACACATAAACCTTTCTCTGCAATCACTGTTGCCATTGTGATTGCCAGCATGGGCGAGGACATGCAAACTGACTTCAATGAGCTCGTTTACATCGAAATATGCGACGTGAAAACCCCAAAATATCGTCAATTATGCGACAATTAGTGATTCATAAGGCCGCAACAAGCAGACGTACATTCCTGGATGTCGATATTCACTAAATGCATCTCATGGAGGCCGGCATTGCTCTCTCCTCTTAATGTTCATGGGAATAATTTGGCCGGGAATTTTGTTTGATTTATTGAGCTGCATTGTCATCCATTTTGCCTCCCTTACGAATGTGGATCAGCATAACTATTCGCATCGACAACGGCCATGGTGCTCCATAGCCGTGCGGGGGAATCAATTTTCCATTCAACCAAAGAATGCCGCCTTGGAAGGGTTTCGGAATTGTCACATCCAGCAAATGCTGATGTTTCATTAGTGAAATTGTGGCCATCATCGTTTATGTTAGAGAGGTTACAGTTTGTAAACGTGCGTGTTTTGTGATACAACAACTTTGAAAACCGAGTCGTCATAATTCCTGCGCTTCTGTGCATGGTACATGGAATAAGGAATGTTATTGTTTCTCGATTCAATGGGCGTAGCAACTGAAATTGAAACAAAGAGGCTGAACAGTAGAAATGTGTAGCAATTAGAAACATTATTGTTCTGATGATGAATGCTTGCTGGGATAGGAATTTTTGAAGAGAATTGTAACTTCTACTGTTGAGTTATGAAGTTAGGCGGTGCTCAGTGGAATTAACGATATGTTGGATAAAGTATCATCGCGCGACGGGAAAATTATTTCATTTGCAATGTTTGACAAGCTTTGTGGTTTTTGTTCATTTACGGTACTTTACTCTGCATTGCATTTTTTTTTCTCAGGCTATTACGCTTCTACAGTGAGGGGTTTGCCGGCTCTCAACTTAATGTTCTAAATTCCTCAGTTAATAATTGAGAGATTCCGATGTCAACATCAATACATGCTTTTATTAATTGTGTGGCGTACACAATGATGCCTTGGAAGTCGAGAAAATTTCCAACCCGAAAGATTTGCTTGACTGAACTGGGAATTACACTTGCATTAAAAAAAAAGAAAAAAAAAAGAGGCAAAGTTCATCGACTTTCCATGCAATTATATTTGGCCACCTGGTGATGAGTCCACCAGCTTCGCCCGGCTCCATCCCGAAGAACTCCGTCATTTTGCCGTACTTTGTATCGACCGAATACACCCGTGCGAACATATACAAGATCCTGGCGCTCCTGGAGAAATGTGAGAGCATTGAGTTCAAGCCGGGTTCTGGCCGTCCGACACTTTTGCGTGACTGGAAGCAAGTGTTGAAGCGGAAGACGGAAGGCGAGAAGGCGATGCGATCCTTCCGACGCGACCGGCCAGGCGGTCTAAAAGTATTTGGCTAACAGGAACATCATGAGGAAGCGGAGGCCAAGGCCGGCCTTGACGGAAGCGCAAAAGCAGCGGCTGACGGTGCTCATCAAGGATGTCTTCCTTGCGAAGCGCAACGTGGTTGGACGACGAGACGTACCTGCACTCAAAAAAGGAATATTGTTTTATTAAAAGTTTTGCACTTTACATCTAAAGAGTGGTTATTTTTTATTAAATTAAAAGTAAAATTATCTACTTCGGAAAATATGTGTTTGATTTGAAAGTATATTTTTTCGGTTCAGTGTGAAAATTTAAAAGTGTGTTCTTTTACCATTAAAATTGTAGAACCGTCAAATCCACCAACTCAAGGCAAGTCGTCGTCCTCGTCGTCGTTTGAAATTTTTCGCTCGATCACATTGTTACAGTACAAACAAGTGGAGGAAAGTTTCAACTGGATGACGGCGGTAGAGATTTTCAATGACAATGCTTTCCTTAGGACGGATAATAGCAAAAATCTCTGTCTGAAGGATGGGTACGTTACTACATGAATGGTAATGTTTTAGTTGAATTAACCATCCCACTTTTTTATTTGCAGCGCTACCACAAGCGACGATGAACGGCAGCAGACCAGGTAGCAGATGCCAGATGTTGCTCAAGTGAATTTGGGTGATAATGTCCTACATGGATCCCTCATGATGGAAAACATCGCAAAAGTTCAGCTTGAAAGTTCATTTTGCAATAAACTAATTTGCTCCGATCTTAACAATGCCACGGTTTCGATTTGACAATTCTACTATTATTTTGAAAACAAATCCTTTTATTTTAAAACTTTTTATCTTTTTATTTCAATCCAAAAAGCACATTTTTATTTTAATTGCCCAACACTTTCTAGACAAAAGTTCATTTTGGAATAAAAATAATTTGCTTCCGTTTTCAACAATGCCACGGTATCGATTTGACAGTTCTACAATTTATTCTGAAAATGTCAACTTTTAAATGTACAGAGCAGGAAATTTTTGAATTGACGGTTTGAAGGTTTTTGTTTTGAAAGCAATCCGCTTTCTACGAAAAAGAACCAATGCAACTTTTCAATTTTGGCAATGGTTTTTTTTAATTTTAATAATCATTATTCTTTGTGAGTGACACTCGCCGGCAATGACTGGCATGGGACCGGCTTTTTCACGTCCCATACCGTTCTGACGAAAAAAATGCGGGTCTTTTATTTTCTCATAACGAACAAAATTACCAGTTATTATGAAATTCTGAGAAATTGTCATGTGAAATATTACGCTAATATACACACTACAAATTATTGATTTTGTCAAACCTTGCCCCATTGCGAAATAACAACAGCACAAAGTACCGATGACAGTCGATTCTGCAGGTATTCGCATATAGGAAGATTTAGTTATCTTATATTATAGTATTATGTCCATTATATCACCCACGTCCAAATTAAAAAAAAAAGTTTTTCGATCAGACCCGGCTTCACTTACTTTTCCACTATAACCTAGTGGGGTTAAGGGAGACTCATATATTTAGTGTAAGGTCCGGTTTAGTTTCCGACACTTGGCTACGGATCACTGAAACTGCGCTCTCGGTAACCTTTCCACAGGGGTTGTAACGAATAGTGGAATTACGACGGATTATTGGCGACCGTCGGGTAAAACTTCGAACAATAGATTTGACTACCTGAAATGGCGGACCTTAGTGGACTCCCGAGCTCAAACTGTTCAATCCGCGCTCCCCCCAACACGTTTACGATTGACGTAGAACTCAATTTCCAGCCTGAACACAAAAAGTGCCTTAACGCTGGAATGTCCAACGCAACTGATATAATTTAGTTTAATGTGAAAACTTAATATGGCATATCATAAGAATCACCTTTTTTGTACTTAAACAGTTTGCGTACCTCGAGTAGATATCGCTTTGTCGGTTTCACAGACCAGAGACTACGTAAAACTCGTTTTAAACACATCCCAAAAATGCACTCTTTGGTACGTGTCTCGAAGAAACAACGTTTCACTTCTTTAGAAAAAAAACCCCCCTCAGTAATCACTTCTTTTCTCCAGCCGGTATCGTGGCGAAATAACCAAGCTTAAATCTTATTACGACCAAGATCATACAATTATCTAATATTTCTAATCAAAGCACCAGCAAACAATTCGCATGGTGAATGAAAATTTCTTTTGGTTCGTCAAGATGGTTTTTACATGGTTTGGAGCCATTGTTGCATTTATTACTTTTTTATCGCATTCAATTTAGCCCAGGCACAAAGTCGACATGCAAAATAAATTTAAAGCTTACCTAACCTTCTTGTCAATATTAACATTCGCTATACAATACAAATCGTATCAACCCTAACTTAACCTAATTCAAACTAATTCAAACAAATTAACCTGAACCAAAAATATTATTCTGGTTCAAAATACATTTTGTGTTTCAGTTTCCTGGATAATTCTCATGTTTGGTTGAAATTTCTTTTTCGTTTGAATGAGAGCCGCCATAGAAAAAAAACCTACCTCGAAAAACCCCCACATGCCAAATTTGGTTCCATTTGCTTGATTAGTTCTCGAGTTTGCAGGAATTTCTGTTTCATTTGTATGGGAGCCCCCTCTACCAAACTGGGAAGGAGTCTCGATCCATCATATGAACCTTCTTTGGCCCCAAAAACACCTGCATACACATTTTCATAACAGTAGGGATAATTCTCATGTTTGGTTGAAATTTGTGTTTCATTTGTATGAGAGCCCCTCCTTACAAAGAGGGAAGGGGTCTCGAACCACCGTAGAAACTTTTTTTTGCCTTCAAAATCCTCCATATGCCAAATTTGGTTCCATTTGCTTGATTAGTACTCGAATTATGCAGAGATTTGTATTTCATTTGTATGAGAGCTATCTCTATCAGATAAGGAAGAAGCCTCAAACCACCATAGAAATAGAAAAATTTGCCTTTAAAAACCCCCACATGCCAACTTTGGTTCCATTTGCTTGATTAGTTCTTGAGTTATGCAGAAATTTGTGTATCATTTGTATGGGAGCCCCCCCGCCATTTCAGACAGGAGGGGGGGGGGATCTTGAATCGTCATAAAAATTTTCTCCGGCCCCAAAAAGCCTGCACACAAATTAACAGTAGGGATAATTCTCATGTTTGGTTTAAATTTGCGTTTTATTTGTATGAGACCCCCCTGCTAGAGAGAAGAGGGGTCTCGAACCACCGTAGAAACATTTCCTGCCTCGAAAATCTCCACATGTCAAATTTGGTTCCATTTGCTTTTTTAGTTCTCGAGTCATGCTGAAATTTCTGTTTCATATGTATGAGAGCACCCCCCCCCCTTCTGGAGAGAGGAGGGGACTTGGACCACCATTGAAACATTTTTTGCCTTCAGAAAACCCCACATGCCAAATTTGGTTCCATTTGCTAGATTAGTTGTAAGTTATGCAAAAACTTCTGTTTCATTTGTATGAGTGCTTCCCCTTCCTGAGGGGCGAGGGGTTCCAAACCACCATAGAAAAATTTACTGCCTCCAAAAACTCCAAAAACTAAATTTGGTTTCCTTTGCTGGATTAGTTCTTGAGTTAAGCAGAAATTTGTGTTTCATTTGTATGGGAGCTCCCCCTTTCGGAGAAAGGAGAGGTCTCAAACCATCATACGTACTTTTCCTGGACCCAAAAACCCCTAGATGCACATTTTCTCGCCGATCGGTACAGTAGTTTCCGAGGCTATAAGGGTCAGACAGACAGACAGACAGACAGACAGACAGACAGACAGACAGACAGACAGACAGACAGACAGACAGACAGACAGACAGACAGACAGACAGACAGACAGACAGACAGACAGACAGACAGACAGACAGACAGACAGACAGACAGACAGACAGACAGACAGACAGACAGACAGACAGACAGACAGACAGACAGACAGACAGACAGACAGACAGACAGACAGACAGACAGACAGACAGACAGACAGACAGACAGACAGACAGACAGACAGACAGACAGACAGACAGACAGACAGACAGACAGACAGACAGACAGACAGACAGACAGACAGACAGACAGACAGACAGACAGACAGACAGACAGACAGACAGACAGACAGACAGACAGACAGACAGACAGACAGACAGACAGACAGACAGACAGACAGACAGACAGACAGACAGACAGACAGACAGACAGACAGACAGACAGACAGACAGACAGACAGACAGACAGACAGACAGACAGACAGACAGACAGACAGACAGACAGACAGACAGACAGACAGACAGACAGACAGACAGACAGACAGACAGACAGACAGACAGACAGACAGACAGACAGACAGACAGACAGACAGACAGACAGACAGACAGACAGACAGACAGACAGACAGACAGACAGACAGACAGACAGACAGACAGACAGACAGACAGACAGACAGACAGACAGACAGACAGACAGACAGACAGACAGACAGACAGACAGACAGACAGACAGACAGACAGACAGACAGACAGACAGACAGACAGACAGACAGACAGACAGACAGACAGACAGACAGACAGACAGACAGACAGACAGACAGACAGACAGACAGACAGACAGACAGACAGACAGACAGACAGACAGACAGACATTTTCATATATATGGATAGCGCATTGTTTTTATTTCAGTTACAAAGTATCCTTACAGATAATCGGTACAAATCGGAAATCGGTACTAATGTTTGAATGTTTTACTAGACAACCCCGTTTATTCAGCTTATTTTTTACCAAAATGAACCCTGCTGCCACCCAATCCTGTTATCTATCATCCCAGTTATTACTATAGACACTGTATATACACCGGACAACAATTGTTTTACGCAGCCAAACGACCTGTCAAAAAATGCAGCCCAACGGACTGTCAACTTTTGGTTCACTTTAAAGGGGCAAGTATTGTGATCAAGTGTTATTTTGACAAAAACCAATTATGAACAAATAAGGGATTTTCTACTTCCATATTCAGTAAATGGAAGTATTTTCGGTGTATTATTTATTACCGTTTGGATTACTAAAGGTCGGTATCGAGTTCGAAAGAAATCTCTTTTTCTATCTCAATCCCATGTTAAATTCCGTTTACTGAAACGGAAAAGTAAAGAATCGATAAGAAAATTCTCCAGCAGTCCTGAAATTGGAATTTGTAAGGTTTCCATGCAAACTAATGGGAGCTGTCACTTTTACTTCCGGAAAAATATTCCGCTCGATTATTCCGTAAGTAAAGGTGACATTTCGTTCAATGCAAATCAATTGTCAAAATTCCGCTTGGTAATATTGAACAAAATTCCGTAACCTCTCAACTTGTTTAGTCGACAAAATTCAACAACAACAAAGGTAATCGCGTCAGGAATTCCATCGAAAATATCATATTCTCCATCTCCGCCAATTTTATCTGGTTCCAGCAGATTAAAATCGTGGAAGCTGTGAAGTTCCCTGTAAAATAACACACGGTTTGTCTTAAAATCCTCTATGAGTTCTATAATATTGACAATTACCTCAGTAACGCTTTGTTCGGATCGTTTACAGGACCGAACCCGAACTGAAGATTGGAGCTTTCGGCCGAAGTTGATAAACGTATTTCCTCTCTATAGCTTGCATCAGTCTGGTCCAGGTGTTCATTTTCCACTGTCGCAGTTCCCAAAAAAGATCCTCCATTGCAATCATCGCCAGTTTCCTGTAAGAACTCGTACTCCAGATATTCCGCCACACTGCCGATACCCTCCAAGGGAATCATATCTTATAATTAGTAATGGAGAAAACAAATTATAGTATTTTGTATTTACACTGCATAGCCTATGGCTTCCTAGAAACTGAAAATCTGCCGAGAGGCCGCAGAATGCAAGCCATTTCTGCCTTATATTATCTTTCTTTGGAAACCGGAAGAAACCCACAGAATTGACTTCACATCACGAGTTATTGCCACAATTCCGCTCCAAACAATTCATTCCTTACACGGCACTTTTCGCTATACTTTTTAATGAATATCTTCAAACGGAATCAAAAACAACTACCAACATCGAAACATATTCTTTTTTTTAGCCTATTGCGCTGTTTACTTCAAGTTTGTACAAATGCAAGTGGTACCAGATCTATTGCTCAAATTTATGACATTTTTCAGGGTTGGCAGATTGTAGGATTTTGCGTTGTCCGGTCTATATACAGTGTCTCTAGTTATTACTCGTGGAAGTGCAGAGCAGCGATGCCAGATGGTTTTCTCAAAAGTCTGTATGTTTATCAAAATAAAAAGTCTGTATTTGTCTGAACACTAGACAAACTTATCACATTGCTTTTTATGTATTTCTCACAGCAACTTGTTGTCTACACACAACTGTGCTAGTTTTTGGTATTTTACAATTGTATTTTTTACCATTTGATCTCAAATTGTTACCAATTTAGAAGAGAATTTATTTAAAAAATATTAGAATGTAACAAGACTGTTTCATACGAGGGCTTAGAATAAAATTACCGAAATATTTTGTTTACTACCCGGGTACAAATATTTTTAATGCCATGAAGTTACGGTAAAAAATCCACATATATTAGTAATACAATATTTACATATACTATTGCACAATCGAATTAAAATGCGAAAAATGATGCACCAATGGCTGCAATAAGAACACACAAATTATTTATTAGACTTATTATACATGTTACTAGAAAAAAGTTAAAGAGCTTGCTTCCCAAAAATTTGTTTGAACAAACAGTTATTCAACATTGATGTTTGTTGGGTTTTTAACTTTGGTGATTCCACTTTCGTTATGATGACTTTTAGCATATTCTTTGGACGCCAAAATTCCTTGCATCATAGTTGCATCCATCCTATTACGCAGTTTAGTTTTGTTCAGGTTGAATGATGAAAACATCCTTTCCACTGCAATCGAGGAAGTAGGGTTGGTATGATTCATCTGAGATGGGGAAAAGCAATTTCACCATTCATTCGATTTGGCCAGAACCATCCCCCAAAACTTAACACCATCATCAAAATTCATATCCATTGTCGAATGGATGTTTCTCACCTCTCTGAACTCATCGTTAACTATTTGCATATCGGCTTCGTTAACAATATTTGGGAACATATGCATCGATGGATGAATTTTGTTTTTAATATTTCTTGGGTCAATTATTGCTAGGGTTGACGAGGACCATATCATTCATGTTGATGCGCTTCACTATTTGATTCACAAGCGTTATATAAAAATTAATCGCCATTGTTCTTAAATGATGCACATCCGCTGGTTTAATACTATTAGATGACAAAACTTCATTCAGATGTTTTTCCACGCCAATTCCCATGTAAACATTTTCTAGTTTCGAGGTTGTAAAACCAATGAACCTAGATTTTCAAGCTTTCAGGTTTCAAAAAATATAGAGAACATCTTTTACCAAACGAACGAGTTCAGAATTGAGCTTGAATATTTGAGGCGCTTCAGATTGGAATAATTGGTTTAGTTTGTTAACTTTTGGCAACACAAATTCTATCAACCTCAAGCAAAGCTCTGTCATGGGGTTCGTCAATATATCGCTTATTTGTTTCATTTTTTCTGCTTGTTTGGTATCCACATTCGAATCAGTAAAGTTGAAATACACTCTGAGAACTGGGAGTCGTTTCAGCATTCGCCTCACCACCTGCTCTAAAGACAGCCAGCGTGTAGCAGAAGAGTGGAGCATTTTAACTGGTTTTAAGTCCATAATTGTCTGGGGTTGATCGAATTTCGCAGTTTGGAGTAGAGAATTGGACAGAAACGCATAAATATCCTTGCAGACAGATTCAATAGACGCTGGAATGTGCTTACAAGCATATGGCGCACATAATGCGAATGAATAACCAACACATTTCAATACAAACAGATTTTCACACTCTTTTTTCAGCAAAACAGCAACAGAGTGGGATCCTCCCATCATGACATTGGCTCCATCAGCACCGAAACCAACAAGATTTTTTTCGTAGGGAATTCCGTCTTCTCTAAACTTTGCAGTGATTGCCCCATGAATAGTTATCGCATCCGCCTCAGCCAATTCCAACACATGGTAGAAGTAATCAAGAATGACCAACTTTTCGTCAGACCATGAATACGTCCGTACAATCATCACAAGATTTTTTTTTCTGGCGGAGACATCAGTTGATTCATCTATCATTAAGCTGAAAGCGTTACTGCGCATGATGCTAACTAGCTCCTCAACTATTTCTTCTATCGCTGCTGGAGATCGGTTGTGTTGTGCTCCCCAATCGCATATCTACATTTCAGCTTCCTTAATTTTCTTTGATTTGGACAAAAAAGGATCTACCTTAACTGCAACATTCAGGTGCTACTCTGTGGCCAAGTGGCTACTCCTATTTTCATGCTTCTTCAAATCAGGTAATCCACCAACGCAGCTGATGTGTTTGCCGCATACCTTGCAATACGCTAAGTATTTACTTTTGGTGCTTGGTGCTACTCAATTTAGTTGAGATTGCCAAGATACGCTAAATTTTTGAACTGATTTTTTCTGGTTTTTTTTTTATTTGAACAAAGACGATGGACCTGAGATTTGAATCAAATCTTCACATGTTATATTTATGATTTTCATTTCTTAAATATTCAAATTGAACATAAGAACATGTTTTTCAAATTAATTTCGGTAATACGTGCCAATAACAATGAAGGAAAACAACTGCATATAATATCCATAAACCAAAATTTTACTCACTACTTAAAAATTTCGATAGCAGTGAACAGGCTGAGATATGTATAAGGGGGAAGTGCAAAGTGAAGTGAACTGTCTCAAAATGGAATCGAACCCTACTTTTTAAGGATCTTGTTCAGTGTTCTTGAGTTCAGCTCTATGATAGACTTTCATTATCAAAGCATTTATAGAAGAAACATTCTCTGAAATTAAAACTTCACCGCTAAAGGATAAATTAATTGCAGTAAATAAATTCAAAACGTTCTTTCTTTTGATAAAATGCAAAACTCTTGCTTAACAGCGCTTTGCGTAATTAAAAAAATCACGGGCATGTATATAGAATATCTGATTACTTGCGGGCTCTAAAGGTTCCAACTCAATGTCAGAATTCAAATTGTTGTCATCAGCTGAACATTTCTCTTCGTCGTATGAGGCATATGAGTCGTATGAGTCGTATTCCACAAAATAACCATATTTACCTTCAGATAGTTTTTGTAGCTCCGATTTTGAAGGCTGGGGTTCTTCCGGTTCTAATGGCGTATCAGGAGGCTCGAGTTGTCCAGTAGACCGTTTATCCAGTCGTTTAAAATAAGCAGAAATGCTTTTTACATTGACGCAAGTCTTCCTTTCGGGCATTTTCCGCAGTTATTATCACTTCCGCTGTTAATTGATCACCACTTCCTGTTAACAGATGAAATAACACCCTTCACTGTTTGTGGATTTTCAGCTTTTCACTCGAATAAAACTTTCATTCGCAGTGCTTTTTTGCGCAGCATTCACGAATGCACGATAACAAAGAGATTCTTTTGCTCGCTCGCACTTACGAAACATTCGTAAGGAATCGTTTTATGGTGTGCGAAAAAATGCCAAAACACATTTTCATCGAAATAGTAAAGAATAATCTGCCTTGTTCTACTGGGCCAGGATGAGAGTTTTTTATTGAATTATTTGACGTTTGACTCACGCATACTAATGTACCATTTAGATTGAAGAAGCGTGACAGAAAAGGACTGTGAAAGCATCACGGATTCCAGAGAGAAAAAGATGATATCGTCAAATAACTCAATGGGATTTACCTTCAGGAGTAAAGAGTTGAGTAAAGGTAACGCCGTCAACGCCAACGGTAAAAAGCAGGTACGGATTGAGTGCATAAAATATTTTCGCCATGCAGAGACGTACCAGGTGCATGCACTCGAAACGGGTTTAGCTTATTTTATGTTAAAATTTAGAATCGTATGAGTAAAAATCAGTATTAAATCTGTTTGTAAATACAAATGTATGTATAATGTCTGTAGTCTGTATGAGGTCTGTATGGAACTTCAAAAGTCTGTACAAATACAGACATGTCTGTATATCTGGCACCGCTGGTGCAGAGGCTTCCAATGCAGTGAGTACCACGTCAACACATTCATACCCTTTCCATATTTATTTATTTATTTGTCGTTAACCAGTAGTAGACCGTTTTGTTTCAATGATATTTACATTTTATGTCTCACTTCTTAAATATATAGTACGCCTAACCTATCAAGTTTATATTTTTAATGTTTAGGTTATCTAATTACATTGAAGTATTGCTTCAGTTTTATTTTAGTCATAGTGAAGTCAACATTTTCTCCGTGCTTATTGTAAGTTGCCATCATCTGATTAAGAGGTCCAAATTTGGCGTAATTTGTGCGATAATTGCTTGTAGTAAATATATTTCTATTTCGTAATTGCTGGGACGGAATGTAAAAATTAAGTTTTGATAAAAGTTCTTCTGAGTCAACGCGTTGCGCAACAATATCATTTACGAATGAAACTAATGCAAATTCACGGCGCTCCTTTAATGATTCGATGCTGATAAGCATACAGCGTGCTTCATAAGATGGAAGAGGTAACCTTGTCCAACCTAATTTACGAAGGGCAAACAGTAAAAACTGCTTCTGTACCGATTCTATTCGTTCTTCTTGTATGACTGAAAAGGGTGACCAAACTACGCTACAATATTCCAGTATTGACCTCACATATGCAATGTACAGTGTTTTTATTGTGTACGGGTCATGAAAATTGTAACAAAAACGTTTTATAAACGTCGAAGCATATTGTTTGCTCTGTTGATGATAGTATTGCAATGTTCAATGAATGTAAGTTTGGTATCCAAGATAACCCCTAAGTCCCTAATTCTTTTACATTTTTCAACTGGCTGATTCTCTAAATTAATAGTTACGTCTGGGATGCTTCGCTTCCTACTAAAAGTTATCGAATTACATTTTTTTATACGTTCAGCTGCAAAAGACTTTTGTTACACCAGACATTGAAAACGTTTATTTCTTTCTGGAATGTCATGATATCTTCTTTATTTCTTATTTCTAAAAATAGTTTCATGTCATCAGCATAAACAAGAAATTTAATGCTCTTAAGTATAAAGGAAACGTCATTAACAAACAAAATAAATAAGAGGGGGCCTAAATGAGAGCCTTGGGGGACTTCAGAGGTGACATGAATAGGGTTTGATTTCTTCCCTTTGAATCTAACTATTTGTTGGCGGTAAGTGATATAGGATTCGATCCATTTGAGAATTCCTGGCTCAATGCCCATTTTTTGCAATTTAAAAAGAAGCATGGGTATGTCAATGCGATCAAAAGCCTTGCTGAAGTCTGTATAAAGAGCTTCTAATGGTTACCATTATCTTGCTAGAGAGAGTAGAACCAGTAAATTTGGAGTGGTGGTCTTGGAAAACAGGGTGGTGGTGGGTAGTTTGGTTTTTGTTGGGGGGCAATTTTTTTTTATTAGTTGGGGGAAAAAATAAAGGGCGATACGGTCAAGATTTGGTCAATATCAACTTGACGTATTTCTTTCAATTTTGCATTTAACAAACCTGAACACCCCTCATTTTGAAGGTGTGTGTGTGTAGAATGTTGCTCCTATTTTGATTTTGGAATTCACTCTTCAGTTGTCAAAATGCCGTCCAAGCAAAAAGAGCAGCGTATCAAAATTTTGCTCGCGCATCGCGAAAATCCGAGCTACTCGCACGCAAAGTTGGCAAAATCGCTAAAAGTTGCTAAATCAACCGTTACAAATGTAATTAAAGTGTTTGGGGAACGTTTGTCGACAGCCAGGAAGTCTGGATCGGGGGGAAATCGAAAACCGGAAGCCGCTGAGACGACAAAGAGAGTTGCCGGTAGTTTCAAGCGAAACCCTAACCTATCTCTCCGAGATGCCGCAAATAAGCTGGGTGTATCGTCTACAACCGTGCATCGAGCCAAAAAACGAGCCGGACTATCGACTTACAAGAAGGTAGTGACTTCAAATCACGATGATAAACAAAATACGACGGCCAAAGCGCGATCCCGGAGGCTGTACACGACGATGCTGACGAAGTTTGACTGCGTGGTAATGGACGACGAAACCTACGTCAAAGCCGACTACAAGCAGCTTCCGGGACAGGAGTTTTATACGGCAAAAGGAAGGGGAAAGGTAGCAGATATTTTCAAGCACACGAAACTGTCAAAGTTCGCAAAGAAATATCTGGTTTGGCAAGCCATCTGTACCTGTGGCTTGAAAAGCAGCATTTTCATAGCTTCCGGGACTGTCAACCAAGAAATTTACGTGAAAGAGTGTTTGAATAAACGTCTGCTGCCTTTCCTGAAGAAACACGGTTGTTCCGTACTGTTTTGGCCGGATTTGGCATCTTGCCAGTACGGTAAAAAGGCCATGGAGTGGTACGCCGCCAACAACGTGCAGGTGGTTCCCAAGGACAAGAACCCTCCCAACACGCCAGAGCTCCGCCCAATTGAGAAATACTGGGCTATTGTCAAGCGGAACCTAAAGAAGACAAAGAAAATTGCTAAGGACGAGCAGCAGTTCAAGGCAAACTGGCTTTCTGCGGCGAAGAAGGTGGACAAGGTGGCTGTGCAAAATCTGATGGCAGGGGTCAAGCGTAAGGCCTGGCAATTCGGATTTGGAAAAGCGGAAGCCTAACTGAATATTTTTCCTGAATTTTATACTAATTGAACTTGAAAAAGAAATTTAATTTGATTTTTTAAATAAACGATTTCACCGATTTACACGCGTTTTCCCTTGACCAAATTTTGACCGTATCACCCTTTAGTTACGTATGTCAGATTTTTTTCCACTTTTAAAAAAGGTAGGGGGATTTTCATGTGGGGGAAAACCAGATTGACATATTAAATAGCCAAAATAAAGGTGTGTAAGTTCCAATGCTAAGTTTTTCATAAATACGGGTGGTGTTCCATCAGGGCCGGAACCTTTAGAAACGTCAAAATTATTCAAACCTTGCAAGATGTCTTGAAATTCGACTTGACTAACTCCATGTCCCTAGAAAATCCGGGGAAGAAATCGAAATATTCATAATGGGGTCTTCTTCTGCAAATGTGGTATATATTTTTTGAAAGAATGTTGTAAAAGTTGTTTCCGCGTTATTACCAACATTTGAGTTAAGATGCTTCTAGTGGGAAATTGTGATTTATTTAGTTTTAACATAATTGAAAAAAATTTTTGGACAAGACTTTATTTCTAGTTCAGTTTTTGAATTATGAGCACAATTGCATTTTTTATAGTTAGATTCAGTTCATTGCAAATACTCAAGTAGTTTGCCAAGTTATTGCTGTTACCATCTCTTCTGTATGTTTTGTGTGCTTTTTGTTTCCGATTTTTCAAATTTTTTATTTGTTTATTATACCAAACTGGCTGGTTTGACTAACCTTGTCGCCTTATTGTTTTGAGTGGTACTTGTTCAAATATTATTTCAAACAATAATTTATAAAAAACCTCGACAGAAGTCGCAGTATTTGCTTCGTTCTTAAAAATGGTTTGCCAATCAATTTTGATAATTTTTTTTTTTTTGATTTTTTATTTTGTTAATTATTTTTGTTTTTTTTCTTTTTTATTTTTTTTTAGTGGGGAGGTGGGGGGGGGGGGGGGGGGGGCGGGGGTGGGGGTTTGAGATCACCAGTTTTTAAAACATTGAGGATGTATGTTATTCCCAAGCATCATCTGTTGCTTCTCTGTGTAATAAAAACTGAACTAGCAATAACGGAGTAGCAACCTCGGGTGTTCAATCATACTCATGTTCTTGCTCAATACGGCTCCGCTAGTGTCCAATTTCCTTCACTGTCAAAACCCAAATTTAGCATTGCACACCAATTGCCATCGATAGACAAAATTCCAACGTCAAACGAATAGTTACTTTTCCAACTGCATTCGGAACCATACCGACCTCATCTAAATTCCGTTTATCAGTTTATCCACCGTGATTCACCGGGCCAGGATGACAACGATGACAACTATTCGTCGGAAAAAATTTCATCAATCCATTTGGTGGAAAACAATTTCTGCACGTGGCCGACTGACCTCAGAGCACATATTAAACGAACCGGAAAATCACCCTCCAACCCCAACAGATGCTTCCATTCTAACACACCTGCATCCACCTCCGACCTCTTTCCCCCTCCCATTCCCCGGGACAGATTTCACTCACAAAAACTATGCAACCTGCACACACATAATCTCCAATCCACCCCCTCCCCCCAACCCCCTTTTGAGAAACCACAAAACACCCGCTGCCGGGAGCTGCTAGCTAGATCTATGTATTTCTACTGTTATCACCGAACCGTAGGCTGCGGACAAGCCAGAACCAGGTGACATCCTCCTTTGTTTTCCCACGTGTGCATCTGCCTAACATTGAAGCATGAGAACGAGAGCAGCATGCAGAAAGCCCAGAATAGTTTTAACGAAATACAAAAAAAAAGCTGAATTCTTGATCAAAAGGCTCCTGATGGGGGTGTGAATTGCTGCGGTCACATGATTGCACAATTTTCCCACAGCTTAGAGCTTGCTTCCGCGCCGTGGAATTTAATGTTATTGGTCAGCGCATGCTGCGGTGAATGTTAGAGATGCTTTCCCCCTTATTCATGATGATGATGATGATGATGATGATGATGGTAAAGCTAATTGGTTGAACAGCTTCAAAGAGCAACCGGCAACAAAGCCGATCGACGATGATGCTTCTGGCATCAGGTGAGCATTTTTATCCGAACTTATGTTGTTGGGTAGTTCCTGTCAGCAATGTTGTTTGTCGTCAGGCGAAGTATTCTTAAAAATACGGTTGGCTTTTTCGCTGCAGATGTTTGTGGGTGTTTGTAAGACGGCAGATGAAATTTCGGAAGACGAGCTCAATCCTCAGTCTTCCAAGTACATTCAAGCCATCGTTCGACAGCAGAAGGGTTGTTTTCTCCACCCGAGTAGGGTCTGTGTTCGAGCTCGAAAATAATCCAATGTTTGTACAGGTTTCCAGTACCAACTCTGCAAAAGTTTCCACGGTAAACAGTTCAGATTTTTGGCTCTCAGGTTGATGTAATATGTTAGCAGAAGGATAAGTTTTGATAAAAAGTTTCTTTTGATGGTTTTATTTTTGTTTTGACTAAATTCAACGAAAATTATGGGGTTTCAATTTAATATATCAAGCCTAATTTGATTTAAAGCTAGACTTGGGTCCGTTCTCCTTTTTCATGCCTGCAATGAGGATATTCATTGGACTGGCCTGGATTTTCCAAAACCGCGCCCATATTTTTTTGTCGAAGCACTTTTTGCTTGGAAGCCATCTCGATAACCATTTGACAGATAGTGACAAAATTTTAACACGTAACGTCAAGTCACTATTCACTGTGCATTCCCGAGAATGCAACATGAAATGCATGATTTCGCAAATATATCAAATTGAAAATTGCACTCTTGAACACCGTCATGTACCTTTAATAATTGTTTCAATTCGTATGAAAATGACTATCTGTTTTTGGCAAGCCACCTGATTAAGATAATTTATCAGTTATATTTTAGGGTCTCCTATCACCGTCATGGGGCTTCATTGACCGTGCGGGTTGGGACCCAATTACCGTGCATAAGAACTTTTCATTATATTTAATTAAAACATAAACTCAAACGTTGAATTTAAAATGTTAATCGCGGTTTTTATTTAGTTAAGCATAAACATGTGAAATTTATGTGTTTTAGTGTAACACAGAAAGGACATATCCAATTCTTATCGTGTATGCATATAAAAAAAAGCAAAATTAGTTCTTAACAACTTTCGAATAACGAGTTACTTAATGAAGTGTAACTCTTCTTACACAAAATCAATGATTTTGGAGCTTAGTTGCGACGTTTCTTTGCAGGTTTGAAGCCTTTTTCAAAAGTTCAGTCTTTTTCTTTTCCTATCCTGTTCCTGTTTCTTCAGAACTGCTTCGGTTTTCTTGATTGAGCGTTTTTGTTCCCTTTCCTTCCGTTTTTGCTCTTTCTCTTCAAATAACGCTTTCTTTTCACGTTCTTTTGCTTCCGGAAACTCTGCTAATGCTTTGTTGATGCCAACTGAAGGAGGGTGCACAATTTCTCGTTTTTTCTTTCCTGTCGCCTCGGATGGATGGAACGGAAAAAGACTTTTGAAACGCATCATCTTCAGAAGGCTCAATCGGAGGCGAGCTCACTGGAACTGCCCTAGCTCCACTCTCAGCGAATGATTCAGGATCTGTTGATGAATAGAATACTACTTTAAATAAAAACTCAAATTAATACCTTACCTTACCAATCAAATTAATACCTTACCAGCCGACGTGGCCTCTGCTGTACACAGAAGTTGTTTCCATTGCAATGCAATGGTCCACAGGTCGCCTTCTACTTGATCGATCCACCTTGTTCCTTGCGCGCCTGTTCTTCTTGTACCTGTCGGTTCGTATTCGAGAATCATTTTCACAGGGCTGTTGTCCGACATTCTTACGACATGCCCAGCCCATCGTAGTCGACCGATATTTGCGATGAGTACGATGGGAGGTTCTCCCAGCAACTGAAGCAATTCGTGGTTCATTCGCCTCCTCCACGTTCCGTCTTCCATCTGCACTCCACCGTAGATCGTACGCAGCACCTTCCGTTCAAAGACTCCAAGGGCGCGTTGGTCCTCCACTAGCAATGTTTCGTGGCCGTAGAGAACTACCGGTCTAATTAATGTCTTGTAGATGGTCAACTTTGTGGTTCGGTGAACTTTGTTCGATCTTAGCGTCCTTCGGAGTCCAAAGTAGGCACGATTGCCAGCCATAATGCGCCTTTGTATTTCTCTGCTGGTGTCGTTATCGGCGGTAACCAACCCAGATACACGGATTCGTCTACTACCTCGATTTCATCACCGTCGATCTGAACTTGTGCTAGGAGGCTAACATTTTCTTCTCGTGAGCATCTTCCCTTCATGTATTTTGTTTTTATCGTATTAATCACAAGCCCAATCCTACCAGCTTCAGCCTTAAGTCTGATGTACGTTACCCCCATCGTCTCACAGTTACGTGCTGCGATATCAACGTCGTCGGCGAAGCCAAATAGTTGGACAGACTTCCTGAAGATCGTGCCACTCGTGTCTATCCCAGCTCTTCGAATCACACCCTCCAATGCAATGTTAAACAACAAACACGACAATCCATCACCTTGCCGTAACCCTCTCCGAGATTCGAAGGGACTCGAGAGCGTCCCTGATACTCGGACGACACACATCACTCGATCCATCGTTGCTTTGATCAACCGCGTCAGTTTTTTCCGGAAATCCATACTCGTGCATGATTTGCCATAGTCGATGAAAAGATGATGTGTGGGCACGTTGTATTCGCGACATTTCTGCAGTACTTGCCGAATCGCGAAAATCTGGTCCGTAGTAGCGCGGGCACCCATGAATTCCGCTTGGTATTGCCCCACGAACTCCTTTGCAATTGGTGACAGGCAGCGGCATAACTTTTGGGAGAGCAACTTGTAGGCAGCGCTCAGTAGCGTGATCGCACGATAATTGCAGCAATCCAGCTTGTCGCCCTTTTTATAGATGGGACACACTATGCCTTCCATCCAATCCTCCGGTAAACATTCCTCCTCCCAAATCTTGGTAATTACCCAGTGCAGCGTTCTGGCTAGTGCTTCACCACCGTATTTTAATAGCTCGCTTGGGAGTTGGTCAGCACCAGCGGCTTTGTTGTTTTTCAACCAACCAATTTCCTCCTCAACTTCCTGAAGAGTTGGGGTTGGGGTCCTGTCATCTTCTGCGCGTGTTCCTAGATTTATTACCGTGCCACTTTCGTTCGCTGTAACATTACCGTTCAGGTGCTCGTCGAAGTACTGCTTCCACCTTTCAATCACCTCACACTCTCCTGTGAGAAGGTTGCCATACAGGTCTCTGCAAATATCAGCTTGTGGTACGTAGCTTTTGCGCGACCTGTTTAACTTTTCGTAGAATTTGCGTGTGTCGTTAGCACGGTACAGTGCTTCCATTTCTTCGCGGTCTCGATCTTCCCTCTGGCGCTTTTTCCTTCGAAGAATAGAATTTTGTCTGTTCCGTGCCTGTCTATAGCGTTCCATATTCGCTCTCGTACGATATTGCAGCATTCTCGCCCGTGCTGCATTCTTCTCCTCTACTAACTGCTTGCATTCGCCAACAAACCAGTCATTTTTCCGATTCGGTGCAGAAGTACCTAGTGTCACTAAAGGGCGATACGGTCAAAATTTGGTCAATATCAACTTGACGTATTTCTTTCAATTTTGCATTTAAAAAACCTGAACACCCCTCATTTTGAAGGTGTGTGTGTGTAAAATGTTGCTCCTATTTTGATTTTGGAATTCACTCTTCAGTTGTCAAAATGCCGTCCAAGCAAGAAGAGCAGCGTATCAAAATTTTGCTCACGCATCGCGAAAATCCGAGCTACTCGCACGCAAAGTTGGCAAAATCGCTAAAAGTTGCCAAATCAACCGTTACAAATGTAATTAAAGTGTTTGGGGAACGTTTGTCGACAGCCAGGAAGTCTGGATCGGGGGGAAATCGAAAACCGGAAGCCGCTGAGACGACAAAGAGAGTTGCCGGTAGTTTCAAGCGAAACCCTAACCTATCTCTCCGAGATGCCGCAAATAAGCTGGGTGTATCGTCTACAACCGTGCATCGAGCCAAAAAACGAGCCGGACTATCGACTTACAAGAAGGTAGTGACTCCAAATCGCGATGATAAACAAAATACGACGGCCAAAGCGCGATCCCGGAGGCTGTACACGACGATGCTGACGAAGTTTGACTGCGTGGTAATGGACGACGAAACCTACGTCAAAGCCGACTACAAGCAGCTTCCGGGACAGGAGTTTTATACGGCAAAAGGAAGGGGAAAGGTAGCAGATATTTTCAAGCACACGAAACTGTCAAAGTTCGCAAAGAAATATCTGGTTTAACTGGCTTTCTGCGGCGAAGAAGGTGGACAAGGTGGCTGTACAAAATCTGATGGCAGGGGTCAAGCGTAAGGCCCGGCAATTCGGATTTGGAAAAGCGGAAGCCTAACTGAATATTTTTCCTGAATTTTATACTAATTGAACTTGAAAAAGAAATTTAATTTGATTTTTTAAATAAACGATTTCACGATTACACGCGTTTTCCCTTGACCAAATTTTGGCCGTATCACCCTTTAATGCAGTGCTACCAATGGCGGTTCGAATATTTCTCCAGCCATCCTCAAGAGTAGCTGCGCCAAGCTGCTCTTCCGTTGGTAGGGCTGCTTCTAGCTGTTGCGCGTATTCCTGGGCAACTCCGGTTTCCCGTAGTAGCTCAATGTTAGGTCGTGGCGTCTGAATTCAACGCGTGTTGTACACCGTCGAGAGTTTTGAGCGCATACATACTGCACCTAGGTAGTGGTCCGAGTCTATATGGAGTGTATCGAAAATAAGCTATCCACAAACTTTCTTTCAAATTATGTTGAAAACCGATATTTTATTCATACAAAAAATTGATCCTTTATTGTACGAGGTTAAACTTGAACATAATGAAGACCGGATGAAATTTAAGTTATTCCTTCACGAATTTTCGAACTTTGGATCGAATGCTCTTCATCAAGTTCCGGACAAGTGTTGCATCGCATTTTTTGGACGCTTGAGCCCAAATTTTTTTTAACTCCTGCATGTTCCCTGCTGTCTATGGGTTGAAGCTGAGGGCAATTTGGTGGATTGATATTTTTCTCAACGAAATCTCAACCCTTTTCCGCAAGCCAATTGAGAGAGGTTTTGGCATAGTGAGCCGACGCTAAATCCGGCCAAAACAGTGGAGTTGTACTATGCTTCTTATATAAAGGCAACAATCTCTTCTGGAGACACCCAGATCGATAGATTTCCGCATTTATAGTTCCGGTAGTGTAAAAAATGGTTGACTTCAAACCACAGGAACATATTGCTTGCCATACCAGTACCTTTCGACCGAATTTCTCCACTTGAATCGACCTGTCCGCATCGCTCACATCCTCCCCAACGACGGCAGTAAAGTATTGTGAACCTGGAAGAGTTTTTGAGTCCTCCTTTACATAGGTCTCATCGTCCATCAAAACGCATGCATCCGGACGCTGCAAAAGACGCGAATACAATTTCCGGGCCCTTGTTGCTGCTCGCTTCTTCTGTTCTGCACTTTGTTTCGAGATTTTCTGATTCTTGTAGGTCTTCAGGTGGTTTCGCCTCTTGATACGCTGGATCATTCCGACACTCGTTCCTGCTTTTTTGGCCAAATCACGTATTGACACTGATTTGTTCTTCATGATTTGAGATACCACTTTCTGCTCCAGTTTCGGGTTGGAAGAACCGGGTTTTCTGCCTCTTCCTGGTAGCTCATCCAAAGAATAGTGTTCCCCAAACTTATTAATGATGGTTTTAACACTCGCATGATGAATTCTTAACCGCTCCGCCAATTTTCGCATAGTAATACCCTTCTCACTTAGCCATCTGTCCAGAACCTTAATTTTCACTTCCTTTTCAATACGCGACATTTTGAAAACGCAGAATTTAAACAAAAGAAAGCTGACAGTCAAACGCACAGCATGCAGTCTTCAGAGCATAAAAACCATCACAAATACATGCGTACAACGCAAATGTATGTGGATAGCTTATATTCGATACACTCCTTATTCGCGCTGCGGTAAGTGCGAACGTTGGTGATATCAGAGAAGAATTTCCCGTCGATTAGAACATGGTCTTTACGGGGGAAGAAGGTACTTCGGACTACTAAACCACGGGAGGCCGCAAAGTTCACGCATCGTTGGCCATTATCGTTCGATACGGTATGCAGGCTGTTAGGCCCTATTACCGGTCTGTACATTGCCTCCCGTCCTACCTGAGCGTTCATGTCACCAATGACGACTTTTACGTCCCGCTGCGGGCAGCCATCATACACCTGCTCTAGCTGCGCGTAGAACGCTTCTTTTTCGTTATTGGGTCTCCCGTCGTGTGGACAGTGTAAGTTGATGATGCTGTATTTGAAGAATCGACCCATGATCCTCAGCTTGCACATTCTAGCGTTGATCGGAAACCATCCAATCACGCGTTGACGCATTTTGCCGGGCACTACAAAGCCGGTGCCCAGCTCGTTTGTGGTACCACAGCTCTGGTAAAAAGTAGCTGCTCGATGCCCGCTTTTCCATACCTTCTGTCCTGTCCAGCAAACCTCCTGCAGTGCTACGACTTCGAAGTTACGTGGTTGAAGTTCGTCGTAGATTATCCTATCGCAGCCTGGGAAGCAGAGCGATTTGCAGTTCCGTGTTCCGAGTTTCCAATCGTTGTCCTTAATTTGTCGCCTAGCTCTTTGCCGATTGTTCCGATCCGTATTAACTTCTGTATTATTTGTAACATTGATTTTTTAAGGTCGGCTTGTTGAGCCTTGCCCAACCCCCTGTCTCGCCGGAGGACCATCGTGCACAGCACTGTTTAGAGTCCCACGCTGGCACAAGGACTGATCAGCCGCTCCTAACATGGAGAACAGATGCTCAGATAGACTGCACCCTTTGAAGAGGGCAGCCCCCCCTTCCCTGTCAGCATATGACGAAGGTTCCACCGGGGTTGGTTACCCGATCTTTCCTGTGGTTACTCATACTCCAGTCGGCACCACGGGGAGATAGGGATAGGAGTTACTGGACAAGAGTAGGGTCGCAGTAGGGTCTATTTTATACCTGCAGGTACACGAAGTACCAATGGTACGCATTGTCAAGTCATTTAACAACCAACTAAAATTAATAACAAACAGTATTAACCTTTATCATTGGCAGGTGAATCAGAGACATCTTCACATTCAGGACCGCGGTAAAGTGGATCCTCAGCAGCGGAACAATCTACATGTATTGCAGCAGCGGAATGATCTTTCTTCATTACTTGCCACCAGTAGAATAGATTGGTATCCGCAACATTTCTTTTCCAGATCGCATCGTTCTTGGCTTTCTGAAACTCAGAAAACTGCTTAATAGTCCAGCGACCTTCAAGCGCCTCCAAAAGCTTGACTTTTTCAGGTTTCAGGTGCTCAGAGGTGCTTGTCTCCATTTTCAGGAACGGCCACTTGACCAGCACTGGAGGCAAGCGATTGGTAGTCCACCGCATCTGGATTTCATGGGTAAATACCACTCTTCCTGAACCCATTCCTGATCGTGGTCTTCTTGCCGATAAATGCATCCAAAGCTCATTTCATTATCGGGCAGGATTCCGTTTTTGCGATTGACCGAACTTCACGTTGACTACGCTCGTCGAGGATCATGTCTTCCAGCCATGTCCAAAAACTACACTGAACGCCGAGTAGAGATGGGCGAACGCTCACGAGCCGCTTATTAGAACCGGCTCTTCAAAAAGAGTAAGCGAGCCACAGCTCTATGAAATTGAACCGCGGCTCTCAAATGACCGTGGCGTTCAAAATTGAACGGTGGCTCACTACGAACGGGTTTGAACCATGAACGGCTCAAGCAAAATGAGCCGCTGGCGCTGTCATATTTCTGAGCTTTGCCTGTTGTTCGTTCATTTTGCTCTTTTTCTGTCCTGGCTATTGGTTTTTTTTTACGTTTAATCACCTCACCCTTTCTAGCACATGCCGAGGAATGATGATTTGTTTTCCTCCAAAAGATTTTCCTTCTTACTTGACCTCCTTTGATCTAAATGGCGCTTTAGTGTGCGTGCGTTCAAGGTCACTAAGCCTAACAAGCATGTTTTTTCACTTATGCTTGTTCCCTCTCCTCAGCTGAATGAATCAACGTTGTGGATCGGGAAGCTCTCTTTATTAAAGCCCTACAGTTAAAATATGGACGACTCTCACCACAAAACTTGATTGTTGTTGTTCCAACCGAGCAATAAATTATTCAGTGCGTCTTGGCGGTTCGTTTGGAACAGCTTTGGACGGTCGGCCATACTTTTAATTGGGAGCTTAATCAATGCCAATGCTGCTGGTTGAATTAAATCACGTTTCTTTTGTTTCTAGGCTTCTTTTCTCTAGTATATTGGGATGAATGGGTTTATTGATTTCCCAGTATCTCTCGCTCGCACTTATTCTACCCAGTTGGTGCAATTTTGTGCGACAAACTCGAGATAAACCCTAGGAGCGTCGCACTTTAAGGTCATACCATGTAATAACATGAAAACTCGAAAATAACTACAATGGTGATAGAATCAAGTGCCCAGGATCAAACTGGCTTCATCTGTGTTTGTGTTCGGATACTCCCAAGGGAGTGTAAGAAGGGTTAGAGCTCACCGTAGGTGGATCAATTTTTTTTTAAGAACCATTGAGCTGCTCAAATGAGCCGGTTCATTCAAATGAACACATGACTCTGAGCCGCTCATTCAAATGAACCGTTTTGCCCATCTCTAACGCCGAGCTACTTTTACCATTACCGTGCATTAAATTCACCACTTTTTTTTTGGGGTTTCAGGTTTATGGGTTTGGGGTTGGGGGATGGTGGTTGGTGTTTCGGCAAAAACGGGGGGGGGTGGTTGTGGGTGTGGGCGGGGTGGGGGATTACGTGGTTTTTTTTTTTTTTTTTTTTGTACCGTGACTAATTAAAAAACCCTATTATCTTATTCGCCTGTTAAAAAAATAAATAAAAAACTATATTAGTTATTTAATATTTTTTATTTTGTTTTTGTTTTGGTGTTGTGATCGTAACCACTCGACTCGGGTATTTTCCAAAAAATCAAACACGGTGTCAAAAGTGAGCATTGTACACTCGTGTCGTGTCCATTGAGTTGAGGGGCTCATCTACACTCAGTGAAATAAACCTGCGATATTCATAAGATTGCATTATGATTATTTGCTATAAGAAAGCAGCATGAATTTCAGAAATTTGCCTTCTGAAATATAATAATGTTGAAAAAATAAAAATATGGAGCAACCTGGATTCGAACCTTGAATGTTAAGGTTATGGGTCGAATGACATGACCACTAGTATATATCAACACTTGTAAATAGGAAAGCTTAAAGGCGAACAAGAACAAGGTCATGTAAAACAAAATTCATTCTTAAGTCAACCTTATGAAATTTAAAGCATCGTTCATAGGTTGAACCTCATGTAATTCATAAGATTATTTGGCTGAGTGTATAAGCACGAAACTAAAGTGGTGAATTACAGCCACATGGTGGTGTGTTTGCAGTCAAGTTCGGCTCTCGTGCAGAACGGTCTGGTGCCTTTACCATGGCTGGTGTCTTCCCAGTATTTCTTCAGCGGACCAAAAAAGCTCACGTCAAGCGGTTGAGTAATTTGCGTGGAATTCGGATACGAAGCAATCAAAACAATTTTATTGAGGATGCAGGAATCAATGCACATTGGCGTCATGTGACTCTTACGACCATCGACGAACAGTAGAACAGGAAACGAGATTCCTTGTTTTTTTTTCAGCCAGGGAAGAAAAATGTTCTTCAGATACTCATAAAAAACATCTCCTGTCATCCAACCGCTTTCTGTTATCTCAAGTCCGTAGTTTTCAGGGGCATTTCTAGCAATTTTTTCCTGGAAGCCGACATTTTTAGGGGAACAAAATTAATGGCGGACCCAGCCTCCCAGCTGCATTTCCCGCAAACAGCGCCGTGTAGTTTTCCTTATCGCCGTTTCCGAATACGGATTGGACATGCGTGGCATCTTTTGGAGACAAATACTTTTTGTTTCGCACAACCAGTTGGATTGTTGTTGTTGTTTATTAATGACACTTTACATACAACCAGTTGGAGTACTGATTCATCCTAGTTAAAAATTTGGTCCGGAAGCTGCAGCAGATGTTCGTAGCCCACTTCTCTGAGTAGTGTAAGTGTGTTCTGGAACCAAATACTTTATGTTCCGTTACTCTTGCCCTGTGTTTACCAAATACGTTGAATTTCCAGTAAGATACTTGAGGGTGTCTTTTGACAAACAGCGCCATCCACCTTTTTTGACAGGAATCCCATTTTTGAACGGAGTTTTGATCTTTCGAAGCCGGATAAATTGTCCCACACTGATACGGAGCCTTTTGAGTTTGACCAGGAAACCAGATCGAGTGGCACGTCCAATCCACTCCACCATTTTACGTTCAGTTTCCACAAATAGCACCGATGATTTACCAGGCTTTGCTCCAGGGGTGTATTTGCCAAAGATTTTATCCCGAAGCGTCTGCGCCAGAGCACCGAAACTCCGACCCGCGGACCTCACGGACGATCCACGCCTGACGGCCTCCAGTGCTTTCTCCAAGTAATTTCCGGAAAAACTTTGCTTCTGCAGCTTTTTCTGGCTCATCAATTTCGATGCACGGAGAATGGAGACAGTTGATTTCTAGGGTATCCATTCGCCGTGCATTTTTGTTTTGGTAGAAAATGAAGTGAAAACAACATTTTCGGCTTAATTTCATACGTAAACTCAAAATACACACCACGGAGATTGAAAGGTAAAGATTACTGAAACAGTAACTTTTTTCACTAACATTGAGCGAGCGCAGATTCAGTTGATGCTTAAAAACAAAGGTGGAAGCAGATAGACGAAGGATGTAAACAAACTTTAACGTCAAATCAGCTGTTGGAACAGTTACTATATATTTCGCAGTAATTACTCGGTGATGATTCTTTTGAGCTTCTTTGTTGGTGCTGATGTTAAAATATAGCATTTTGAAATTTTTTCGTGAATATTATGAAAATTACTTTGAAAACCCATGGCGAATGGGGACCTGACGGTAAACATTACACTCTAAACTAGTTTTACCCTAATCGGTGCGACGTTTTTGATCCATCTGATCAAAACCCGGAAGCTCTTCCGGGTCTTCCTTGTTCTCCTCATATACTGTTAACTTCAGGATTCACCTTCACAGATTAATGTATGATTCCGAAACGTCGCAATGTCCACGATACTTGACTTGGGAGCCTCCTAGCTTCGAAGAACACAAATTTTCCCTATAAAACGAGAGGGGACTTTTTCAACTGAATAACAGAAACATAAATTAACTTGCCTAATGGGTCAAACATAATGAGAACGGTAAAACGGCAAAACGGTAACAACGACCAATTCGCAATGTACTAAAATTATCGTTGCCGTTCTGCCGTTGCGTTTTGCCGTTCTGTAACCCACAATGTGATCGCCTCACATGCGTTTATTTTTGTTTGCTGCTGTTGATTAGTTAGTGTATTTTTCAGTTGATACAATGAAAGAAGTCTGCAATTTACTGCGAATTGTGCAAGCCGTGGAGGAGTTGGGGCAACTGCAGTGGGAGCTTGCTTGTCTTGGATATGTCAAGCTCTGAACAAACGATGTGTGATCGTATGACCATCTCCGGTTCTCCGAGAAAGATTCGATCAACGAAAAGAAACATCGCCGTAATTCAGGCATGTCAATGAAGGGTGAAAGGAGTTCGCCAGACCCGTTTAAAAAACGAGTCAAGATTAAAAAAAAGTTTATACGTAGTATAAACAACTACGAGGTAGATTTGACAAAATCGTGGGTCTTTTTCGATGCATTAAATTCTTTTTCTGCTTCTGCTTGTGCAAATATTTATCCTTGGTGGCTTTCCAAATCAGCTGTCGATATTTGGCTGGATGGAAGCGATCATGTAAATAAATGGTTGGTTTTTTGTATGGTGATTTGGGACACCAAAAAGCTGAATCAGAAGCTCTTTAATTACTATCAGATGTGGTTGCTTGGTAATGCCTGGGACAGACATACAACGTACAGCGTTGTACTCCTTTAGTCTAGTACGTGTTTTTTGGTACTGGATTAAAGTATTTGACAGTTCGTACAACGATCAGCGTTGTATGTCTGTCATAAGTATAAACTTGACAACTGGGTTGAGATACACGAAGACAACATCCAGTTCACTTCAGCTCCCCCATTATGATTTTTTCAACCAGGAACTTAACTGACGGTTCCTTTTCATCGTTCGCCAACCAAGTGTAAAGATCTCGCTTGCTTCAACCCTCGAATAGCATTACCTTATTGCGAAAGCTCATTTCGTTCATTGTCTATAAGTACAAAATAAGCATAATTATTCCTCAAAGTATAACCCACTTTGTCTCTCAACACCCACTCCGAAATCAGAATAAAACCCTGCAACACCTCCGGTAGGGAAACCTCGAAATCTGGCTCTATAATCGCAAGGTTTTGCTCCCGTTCCACGTACTGTCTTCCTTTTTCTGCTCCGCGTGATTCAACTCGATTAACCCGGAAACTAAAATCTCCCCTGCGGCCTTCATACTGGGATGATCATTTAATCGGACCAATTTCTTCTCCACTAAGCACGTTTGTTTACACGATTGACTTCCTTTGACAGATAAATCCGATTGTTTTTTATCTATAGCAATGTTCCCAGCACTACTAAAGAAAACAAATAAAGCCAAAAAAGTGATCCGAAACATGCATCATTTGAATCAATTTTCTTGCAGATTCAAAAATTTATATCATTGTGCTACAAGAAGACGCGGTGCAAGAATTTAGATCACATCAGATCTAAAAAGAGGCCACTTTCTCGCACGTCGCACATCGCGGCCTAAGATTCCGACTTAATATATCACATGTTTGGACATACATTCCACTTTCGCTTAGCATCTTCAACTAAGTAGGAGAGAAAGAAATAGATTAAAATTTAGCTAAAAACCATAGAATAATATAATTTATTTACTTGTAAGCTTTATTTCGTTTGCCAAAGACAGCCAAATCTGTTCGACGTTCGTTCCGACGTTCCGGTAGGCCTTGCTGCTTTTCACGTATAGTGAAGAGTGTTTTTTCACCAGAGAAATAAAGTGGAAGATCAAATAATCATCTTCCGGAATTTCCTCGACATTTTCAAAATAGTTTTCGCTTTCCATTTTTGTATTGTTAAACAGTACTTCCGATGCTTTCTAATGCTGCGATTTTTTTACACAGGGATGCCAGGTGAAATACAAAATATATACAATATAAAATAATCAAAGGAGATAGCATCACTGTATTTACATACACTCACTGTTTCAATTCAGCTTTGCCGCTTTGTCGTTCCGTTTTTTTCCATATTTTTGAAAAAAAAACGCATTTTAGTACTATGCCGTTTTTACCGTTGCGCTGTCATTGTGGGCGCATACGTAACATTCCATGCATTGGAAAATTTTCCGTTTCCGTTTTGCCGTTCTACCGTTCTCATTGTGTTTGACCCATAACACGGAGGCCTCTGGGCCGCCGCTATCGCCAATATCGCTGACACAGATGGTGTCGGATGCTGCACTGAGAAGGAAAGTACCATGGGTTACCCCCTTCAATAAATTGATTGTACATACCGGCTCAGAAACAGACACGATTGTGCCAGGTTTACATGATGATATTTGTTTTCATTACAGGACTGAACAGGATAGGACATCCCAAGTAACAATTTTAGTGTTATTCCAGCCGTATAGCACTCCTCCCGGCTTTGATGATTGAGCCACATTTAAAACTGTTTTGTCTCCCAACACCTCCTCTAGGCTACTTTAAAGTCGAAATTTGTATAAAGTGGCCCACTTTTTAAACGGTTGTGAAAACAAGTTAATATAACATTTATTAGACCATAAAGATTTTTAAAATGTTCTAGTGAAAGATGTTTTGACCACTTCCCTAGTAGCTCACATGTTGCCATTAAGTTGAGAAAACATAAATGTGCCTTTGTTAGTCATAATCAAGTTGCTGCAACTAATTATGATCGTGGTGTGCTACTTGGGCTGTGATAGCGTGGTTGGTTTTTGTTGTTCTACCTTGTTCGATTCTCTGCTCTTCTGATTTATTTAGCAGTAAACAATATCGAAGAAAAAAGTTCTAGTGTTAAGGGAAATTTTATTTTGTTTGATAGCAAAATATTTAAAACAAATTGGATTTTTTTTCATAGTGTATCATGCTCCTAATCATGTGCGCATTTAATTTTATGGTGAATATTGGCTCGATATGAGCTGAAGAGTGAAGAGATGAAAGTTTACAACAACAAAATCAAAATTTAAACAAATATAGTAACAAATATTAGAAGACAAATATTATTGATGGAATTCAATGCAAAAAATTGGTAACCGATTTAAAGTGCATTTGCATAACAATTAAAAATCTCCACATTTCAATTAATTCTTATGCTTCAATATGGTGATTGGAAAAAAATCACAGTTTTGCGTTTACTTCGCATTGACTACTATAAAACTATTATGTCATGTTTTTGATGCCATTTTAAAACCACATTGAAGCAAACATAAGTTTTTATTTGTTTCCCATAGATAGAGTCTCGTTTAGATTGTGATCGAGGTGATATGGTAGGGGTGATTCATTAGGAGGCATCCATTAAGTAAGTCACGCTTCAAGGAGGGAGAGGGCTTAAGAATCTGTGACAAGCAATTTATGAGGTATAGACAAAACGTGATGATAAGGTGGAGTGTGGTTTGATTTTTCCAGAATTTTGCGTTACATACTCAATGGATGATGTAGTTAAACATACCCAACCATCCCCTCTTTTCCTTCCATCACGATTTTTGTGTTATCCTTAGGGTTAAGCACTACTTCGGTACATAGTGATTTTTTTTGCCGAGGTAGCGGTTTGAGGGGTGATAGGGGGAGAGGGGAGGGGTTGGTTGACGGCCAAATTGTCCGAAGCTCGGACAAAAGAAGTACTTTCATACGAAGAACCTTTGAACCGAGTTTCTGGCAATTTGGCCAACAAAACCAAACACGAAGAGAAGAATTTTATGCCGAAGTAGTGCTAAACCTTACATATTTTTGAATGGATCACGGGGGTCTCTCAAACTTCCCTAGCAACGCGAAGTTTTTTTTAGAAAGGCCTACCTGAGTTGTTGTTTATGGTGACTTCCCTCAATGCCAATTTGCCGTTTAATGGAGGCAAATGGTTTTAAAATGCTCTTTCAGCTGACCATAATAAGATAATGTTAATGAGACCTAAAACGACATTTCATAACAGTATTTTACGAGTTTATAAAGTAGCAAACAAACCTTTGATAGGAGTACCAGGAATATGAAAAAAACAAGGTTCTATGATCGTTGTAAACAAGATGTGTAGGTTCTCATAAACTTGACTAAAATACAAAACCTATTGGCACCTCTTGGTGCCATTCGAAAACCAAATTGATTTCTAGTGACTTTCATAAAACTCAAAAAAGCTGGGAGGTTTTAGCAATGTTATTTGGGATGTGTATTTCAAACCAAGGGGTTCTACAGGGTGCGGCAGAAAATAATGCGAACATATATTCAATTTCTTTCAAATCCCACATTCAACTAATTCAAGCAATAATATCAACATTTTCGAGAGCAGTTATCTTTATAAAGTCCCTTTTAACAAATTTATTCAATGTCTCCTCCATTTTTATTAATAACATCCTCGAGCCGACGCCGGAAGCCAGAGCATGCCTTTCGGACGTAGTCCTCCGACATTGACTGCCATGTGCGTGTTATGCTTGACTTCAGGGTTTTCACATTAGGGTGTGATGTTTTGCAGGCTCGTGCTTCAACATATGCCCAAATCGAATAATCCAACGGATTATGATCTGTCGGCCAAAACTTCATGTTATCGTTCAACCATTGTTGGGTTCGATTGGACGTGTGACACGGCGCTCCATCCTGCTGTAGGACAACGTTTTGGTCCTCGGAGAAGTTGGCCTTCACCCAGGGAAGCACTTGGTCCTTTAAAATACCGATAAACACTTCGGTATTGATTTTAACTCCAGCATCAATGAAAACATTCGGCATTTTCAAACCGTTGGACGCCACCAAGCCAAACATCATGACACCAGCCGGATGTTTGGTTTGAAATTTGAATTTCACTTTTTCCGGAACGTTCTCCATTTTCTGCGGGGTGAAATGAACCGGTCCGTGCGGTTGTTGGCCACAGCATCGATGCTGAAAAGCTTTTTTTCGGAGATCAGGATTATATTTTTTCCTTCTTCAACAAGGAAAGCAATCTCTTGGAACGAGTCACTCGTAGTTCCTTGACCCGGTCCATAATCAAGTGGCGTTTCACTTTGGCTCTGGAAGATGATGCATCTTCTTTGATGATTCTCCGCATGGATTTCTCCGAAATATTGGCTTCCTTTGCAAGTTTTCTTATGGAACGCACCGGGTTGCGAGCAATTTTTGCACGGACCGATTTGATCACGTTCGGCGTGCGTGCAAAGCGCGGACGTCCGCTTCCCGTCTTTCGCTGCTTAGGACCATCCTGCAGGGACTTTTTTATGCGGTAAACTGTTGCCAAATGGCACCCTACCACCTTGGCAATCTCTTTCGGTTTCTTCTGGGCGAGCAACAAACTGGTGATCACTTCTTTCGCGAACATTTTGACGAATTTGCAATAAAACAAATAGAATGTTTGGATGCTGAAAGTAAACATAAACAAATACACTTTCGACAGAAATTGGTCACTAGCTACACGAATTAACCCAATACTCAATTTTCGCATTATTTGAACGCATTTGAACGTTCGCATTCTGCCGCACCCTGTATAACAGTGAACCAATTTCCCATATAATAATCTGCTTCTTTTCTAGATTTGTTTTGGAATGGTCTTCTTTGTTTATCAGCCTTTCCAGGATTATGAGGGTAATAACGTTTGCATTAAAAAATGGACTTTTTTCGGATGGTGATAAAAAAAGCTAAGACAGATAATTGCTTTTGATAAATTTCCCATGGAAGGTAAGAAAAATCAACGCCCTTGCGAGTGGCCTTCCAGCAGTTAACCGGAACATTCGCCATGGCGGACGAAAACATGCGTGTAGGCATGTTTTTGAATTCTTTCTTGGATTTATTTAACAATTCCTCCTCTGGTTCCACGACAAAATTGATGGAGTAGATCTTACGCTTCAGGTTGACCCAGAAATTCTCGATGGGACGCAGCTGGGGAACGTTGGGCGGGTTCGTCGACTTGGGTACCACATATATTCAGCCGCTCCATTTCCTCCAACGATCGCTTCGAGTCCCGCGTCTTCGCCCTTATGGTATTTCTTGATGAACGACGCAACTTCCGGCAGGCATTTCGTACTGTAAATTTCCCCGTTCACGGCCAGTCCGGAGCGAAAGAAGAGCGGCTTTGATATCCTCTTCTTGCTGATTGTCAACCACAGCAGCACCTTGGTGGGTGAAATGAAGTAAAATACGATGTGCCCTGCCAGTCGTTGCCATCCAGGGTGAGATAGGTCTCGTCGTCCATCACCACCGCCAGTTGACCATCTTATTCAGCCGCTGCCGCTGCGTCATTGCCTGTGGCTCCGAAACCAGTGGACACGACTTCCGCTTCCTGACATGTATGTTCATGTTTGCCAGGTACTTAAACCGACCTCCCAGGCCAAGCGCACGCCGCGATATAGCCACTTTTACCTCGGTCTTCCTCTTCAGCATCCTTTGGAGCTTGTTATCGCTCAGGCTCGTCGGCCGTCCGGAACCGGGATTTCTTTCGATGCTCTGATTGTTGTCTAATAGTGCCAAGATGTTGTAGATGCCGGACTGGGCGTGTCTGGGGTCCACAAAGTGCGGCACATAATAATATCGAAGAAAAAAGGTCAAGTGATGCGGGAAATTTTGTTTGATTGCAAAATATCCAAAGCAAATTGAGTTTTTTACAGCGTAGCATGCTCCAATTCATATGTGCATTTAATTTTGTGGTGAATATTGGCACGATAAGAGCCAATTTTTTCGTATATTTCAATATGGCGATTGGAAAACAATCTCAATTCTGGCATAAAGCCAAGTTATCTTCGCAATGACTACTTTAAAACTATTTGGTTATTTGGTGGCTTCCCTCAATGCCAGTTTGCCGTTCAATGCATTTACTGGATGCAAAATGGTTTTAAAATGCTTTTTCAACTGACCATAATAAGATAATATGAATGAGTCCTAAAACGGCATTTCAAAACAGCATTTGATGAGTTCATAAAGTAAAAATGAAACCTTTGATAGGAGCAAGAGTAATTTGAAATAACGAGGTTTGAAGATCGTTTTAAACAAGCTGTGTAGGTTCCCATAAACCTGACTAAAATATGAAACCTATTGGCAGCTCTTGGTGTCATAATTAAACCAAATTGATTTCTTGTGGCTCTGATAAAACCTTTGTTGCGGGAATTTTCTTTTCTGAGCTCCTTGAAGCAAGTCGACTAATTTATGATGCGACAGCTCAAAGCTGTAATATATATTTTTATTATTTAGCTTATCTTAGTTCAATATCAATCTACTTACGATCGGTCTCATACTCGGTAATTCACTAATTCAATGTATAGTTCAAATTAATTTTAGGGTAGAATCTGTAAATACTTTCAATTATTAATTCTAATTAGGTATAATAAAGTTAAGGTTTTATTTACAAGTTCAATTGTGCTTCCATTCTCTTCTTACACAATGATGACGAATTCAATACCAATAATGACGATATCTTATTGACGTTATTTCACCACGATCCATTGTCTCCCACATTATCTTCCACAACGTTACAGTCGTACGAGGGGTCGTTGGATATAATCACTCGTTGGAACAACCTTAATAAAACTTAATAAAGCAGGATGGTTTTGGCAATGTTACTTGGGTTAGGTCTTATCGCAGTGCTGCAAAATACGCAGCGCCGACTTTGATCGATTAGAGGCACCCCTAAACCCTCACAGAAAAAAATAATTAATTTTAACAAGTACGTAAAATTTCCTCTCGTTGAATTCCGAGCCAAACGAGACGTAAACAACGAAATCGTTTGGAATATTTCATGTGCCCAACAAAAATTTTTGTCATTTTTTTATAAAAGGGAAGATTCGGGGTTTTCCTGGGTTAATTATATGAAATATCTCATTATTTTCTGCCCAATCTAGCATTTTCTTTATGTGCGTTAGATAACGCAGAAAATTCTATGTTTTTTTTTGTATGTGCGGTGACGAGAGCTAACATTTTGTGTAATGTATGGGTCTATATTGGGGAAAAAAAATATGGGGTGTGTGGTTTTAAATGTGGAGTGAAATGTTGGGGGGGGGGGAAAAAGCATTGGGGGGTTGTGTTCACAGCTCGAAAAAGTAGTGTGAATTTCTGTTCAACATTATGCACAAAAAGGGAGCGTCACAAAACTTACAAAGTAACATTATGAATCGTGTAAACTTTTAGGATATTCCATACATTGTCGATAATGTTGTATGCAAAAGAGCGTCTTTGATAGAACTATTCCATGCAAGTTGCTGCTTCGTGTAGAATGAAATACAATCTTACATGCTCTGATATTTACATCACAATGAAAATTCAGATTTTTTATCTGTGCATCTTGAAGGAATCCATGGAATGTAAATGAGGGTGAAACATTATAAAAAGAGTTGTTGGGTGAAAATAGTGAAGGTTGGGTTAAAACGGGCTCGTAGTTGTTGATTGTGGGTTTGTCATGGGGTGATGGGTTGTGTGTGAGGGGAAGGGGGAGGGTAAAAAAAAAAAAAACTTATTGGGGTTTTGTTGTGTCTTTCCTTTTTTTTTTCTTTGTTGTGGGTTGGGTGTTGTTGAAGTTTTTTCCAATTTTTTTTGGTTGGGGGGGCCAAGTTGGATCCGCTGATTATTTTTTTATGTTTCATTCAACTTCTATGGCAATACGCAATATCACGTCACAATGATTGGCTTTCTCCGTGCCTTAGACTTTAGGCTTTTAAAGAATTTTCTACGCAATCCAAATAAAATCCAAAAAATATCTGAAGTAATTTTTTATGCATTCGTTTCAAACCCTGTGGTTAATTTGTTTTTTTTTCTTCAGTGAAGCTTAAGAGAAAAGTTGAAACCTGGCAGTACAGCTGCTTGCTCCGAAAGCGTCTTCATCGGGTGCCTTGTTGTTTGCTTGATGTGAGATACAAGCGTCCATCGTCGTCAGGTGGGTGAAAAAAGCTTTCACCATCATTATCACGCCAGAAAGCATATCTGCTGTTTACCAGACGAGAACAGATTGCTGCTCGCTTCAATTAGTACAGATCTATAAAAACAAAAATAAACTGTGGACAAGGAAGTGCATTCAATAGAATTGAAGAAGCTCACAGTTGCAAGCACCCAGCACTTACATTTAATCTTACTTATAATTGCAATTGTAGTAGATTTCCACGTAAGATGTTAGGCTTAAAAACATCACAATGTATTTTAAAGGGGCTTTCACCACCTCCGCCGGGCATCACAAGTGAGTATCGACAAGTTTGCGCGTGTTGTAACTAACTATAATGTAATTAAATTGTAACCATACACATTGCTCACTTGTCTCAGCAAATATATCGTTTGAGCAGACCGGCAGCCACATCAGCTGGCCAATTCACTCCACTGGACGAAAACATGATTGAGAACATTTCCGATTGCCATAAGCCCCATTCATAATAAATCCCATTATCGGTCCATTTCCGACGGAGCATGTTTCACCGAATTCCCAAACGAGTTAACCACATCCCCCAAGCAACGGTGTCATTTATGCCGTGTGCTGAGCGGAATGTAAGTAGCTATTGGCGCACGATCACTGGTCGGTGTATGGAAAATGGACCCTACCGATTGACGCTGGATTTCCTTTATGGTTCGCCTTTGTTGACCGGATTAACCTACTCTCGCTAAAAGCTGCTGAAAAGCGATTACCATCATTATGTAATGGTCACGTGACAAGGGTTGAAGTTCCGCAAGTGCGCTTTCAGGACCTCTGGAGGGACTCCAAGTAAAATTCAGCTTGCAAAAATCAGGTTGCTGTGATCGTGTTAGTGTGCTTGTTCGTCAGAAACCGTCAGAAAGCACTCAACCAATAACCGACGAAACACTGTTTTCAGAAGCGTCAAATTCCCGGAAGAAGTAGTACATTTTTTACGCAGTTTTCACCCACTGGAAATGCTGCCATAGCCCACCCTTCACAATGGTGATTGAATTGCTCTTTTCAGAATCTGATCGACTGACAGGATTGATGTTCCATATCTCTCCAAAAGATACCAAATAAATCTTCATTGACATGAATTACAGGTGAAGCCGAAGTAATAAATATTGGCAGGAAATCAAATTAATTTGATTGGTGGACCATGGCTAACAAAACCACCAGTGAGGTTGGGCTTCCCGTTTATGAGTTTCTCCACAATTTACGGTTGCGCGGTTTGGAACAAGACGAGGGGCTTATGTCTTCTGTGGTGAGATTGCAGTGCCCTTGTGGTTAGTGAGTATTTGCAAAAGTGGCAAGCTGTCTTATTGTTAAATCATCAACAACCTACACACTTTCAAGAAAGATTTCCTCATGTGATTGTGGTTTACTGGTTTCCATTAGCGGCCTGCTGTTGAAATCGGCTTCCGATGAAAATGATGATGGAGCTCAACTTGTTACAATAACATCCAATCTAGAAGTGGAGGCCATACAGAACTGTTGCCCTCCGGAGCCAATGTAGTTAATTTATCACACGCCGAGTAATCGGATTTGTACCGGTGTCAACAACAACCGGACTTGGACCGGAGCGACCATTACCACATACAACGAACTCTTGTTCTATTGTGCGCCCGATTTTGAATCAGACGACGAAGGATTTTATTTTGAATCGTTCACTTTCATGAATTTTGCATGATCGCTTCAGGTGTATGGATTCTGCAAATTGATTTTAAATTAAATTTCAAACGATTGCTAACGATAATGGTATTACTACGCAATAAGTCATACCTGAGGGATGTTGATTATCAGAATTGGAAAAAAATATATAAAATATCCGAAATCTGTTTGACTGTTTAGCTGTTGAGTAAGGGCACAAGCATTTATGCACGCGGTGAGGCCTCCAAAAATTCACAATTTGGTTGCTTACTGTACTCGGGAAAAAAAGAACAACGAGGTTACAATTATTGGACGCATCCAAACAGGGAAACACCACATTGAGGAATTGATAATTACCACTCGATTGAGTTCTTCGAAAAGCAAGCGGTTGGATGAATTTAATCAAACGTGGAACAAAAACCCAGTTGGAATGATGTTAATTGTGCAATTTGCGGAGAATGCAAACATGATGTTCGTTTTTCCAATTCATTCATTATTTTTCAATTTGTTGTTGACGGATTGATAATGGGTGGATATAAATATTCCAAAATTGTAAACTTGTTCATAATATTAGTCTGTTTTTGATCCACTTCAAAATCTAAAATCTTTTTATTTTTCAAAATGGGTGCATTAAGATCATAAATTAAAACTTATGCCGCTTATTGGAACTCAATTCAACTCTTATGAACTGGAACTCAGAGTCAGTGTGAACCTTAACCAGAGGTTATTTTTGATTGTGATTAAACATGCAAATTAACTAACGTTTGTAAAATCACTGATCGACTCAACTGAATAATAAACGAGTTCGCCATTAGTGACTTAAAATTTCCTTCAATTCAAGATGACTGTTTTCAATATCAGACTTGTTTATGTTTTTGTTAATATCAACCGCCTTGTTAGTCCATATAATGATGAGAAAATAATCCTCATGGACCACCCCAACACAGAGTCCGGCCCCTTTTCATAGGCCTTTTTTTTAGACGGGATGGAAAATATGCAAACAGACTCCTGAAGAACTCAGGGTGTGGCGATGAGGGCGCCAACTCCTCGACCCACTAAAAACCCACCCGTGCCTCGAGCCCTGGCCTTCTCCGGAACCACCTTTTGGTATTACTTCAGGAAGGGGGCTAGTGTGCATTACGCACCCACGAGATGCTCCGGAATCCAAGCAGGTTTCGGAACGTCTGGTGGTTCGCGGTTCAGGTTGTCCGGGATATCCCTGCCCGACCACCTACGGTACCTGCAGAACCTCACGTCGTATGGCCCTTCCTCCGATTGAGAAAGCCAGTGCTAGGACCGGTGTCGGAACGTCTGGGAGCGTGGATACCACAGGGTCGTGCGTGTTCCCCCTGTCACGACCGATTACGGCTACCTGCCGAACCTAACACCGTGAGGCGCTTTCTCCGTAGTTCGTTTAGTCGTTAAGGGAAGCTTAACGTTTCTAGCGTGCACCGCAGAGAGGCGAACTACTTTCACACCGCTTTTTCAAAGGCCTGACTAAGTACATCTGTGCTGGAGTGTCGGGGTCTTGAAAAGTGTTAATGTAGAAACTTCTGATCCCACTAAAATCTAAGCCCTTGTTGTGCATCAGATTCCCTCGTGACTAACTTTTGGTATTACTTCTTGAGAAAACTGATTTTGCCTTTTAAGAGCGCTATTTAGGGCTGATTTGCTGCGGTCAGCTTCTTCACGAGCAATTTAGATCTAATCCTCTTTGTTTAAGCAATTAAGCTCCCATATTCGACACAGTTGACTCGAGTATTCCCTGACGGTGGATCTACCCTACGCCGACAAAGATTTCCGTGACAGTGAAAATTCTTCTGATACGTGGTTCGTGATGCGTGAGCCATTCAGTTCCAATCTACGCTGCTGACAGCGTGAGCAGTTCCCGACGGCCTGCACTGACAGTGAGTTTGCCGGCTATGGAACATCCTTCGAGGCCGATAACCCGTTGCCTCATTCAGCCGCTCACTTGGTCTTCATGCCATTTTTGCGGCAGAGCCAACATTATTTGCTTAATGCCTCCGCTTATTGTGTTCCACGTACTTTCATCGCGACACACATTCTGTGGACGACGTACGACGTTCCCAAGTAACACACAAAACATCTTTTTAGAATGATTTATAATTGCTTGTATTATATATGTATTATAAACGTAATGCAAAAAAAGTCAAGTGTGGAGCGGTTTAAATCTCTCGTATTCTATATATCACTTTGACTAACGCTCGAGCTAAAAATACCTTTTTCACTGCTGCAAGCGATTAGTACTTTATTATTGTTCTTAAAAACATGGTTCCATACATTTATAAAACATGAACAGGGCAAGATTGTATGGGTAGTTCTAAATACTGTTGAAATTACATTACACCAACCATGATTTGCAAAACGTGTTTTTTTTTTCATTACGATGAATTTGTTGTGCAAGATTGTGGTTTCACTGCCAACGGGAAGCAAGTCATAGATACTCAAAGTTCACCTTTCAACAATCGGAGTTGGCTTAGCAAAGAAGATACAAACCTATCACGCCGAGGACTAGGGTTCAAATCCCACGCTTGGCGTTGTAATATTTTTGTAAGAGGATTTTTTTTCCATTTTATGATTTATAAGGCTTCACTTATTGCGCTTTTTACGTCATATTAAAGTATGAAATTAAGTATTATACACTTATATTGATAACCTGTTTTTGTTATTAGACAGTACTTTCAACTTGTTTAATACAAGCTGTGTTGCTTGGGTTGTCTTGGCTGGTATCTTGGGGGGGGAGATGGGGACGGTTTGGGTGTTTTTGGTGGGGGTGTGTGGGGGGGTCTATAAGGGGGTAAGGGGGGGATAAATGAGGGGGGTGGGTTGCAGAAAAAGCGAGAACAGTGGCAATATGGACGATGGGAAGATACCGTCTTCAAGATTTTTTTTACTGCGCAGAAGAAGGCTCCGCAATCGCCAAAACCAACGGACTCTTCCTCTGTAGCTGTTACGCACCTCCGCGATGGACGGTAGCGCAGTTCAATCAGATGTTAGACCAGCTCACTGAAAATATAAACGTTCGAAGGCCAGCTGTCATCGCCGGTGACTTATCAACCCAAGAGGGCGTAGTACCTAGCCAACGAAGGTACCGTCAGCACCTATCGTAGAGAGGGCATCGATGTCACTTTCTGCAGTCCGTGTCTGTCAGAGAACATGAACTGGAGATTGTGCGAGGAGGTAAACCCACAGTGATTATCAAGCAATCCAGTACAGCATTGAAAAGCGGACGCAGATCAAGTCATGTGGAAGGAAAACAAATGAGCGTAGGTGGAAAATAGCGAGCTTCAACAAAGACGTGTTTGTAGAGGCACATAGATTTGAGGGCATCCACTTTAACGGACGAGTTGACAACAGCACTAACAAGGGTGCGTGACACAACTATGCCAAGGAATGGAAAACAGAGAAACGGTTGCCGCGCAGCTTACTGGTGGAATATGACGATTGCCCAGCTAGGTACAAGTTGCCTCCGTGCCAGGGGACTACGCCAGAGGGCTTGCAACGACACCAATAGAGAGGAACGAAAATTGGCCTTGGGTAGCTTTAACACAACGCCAACGCGAATCCCTGGGGAGACGCCTACAAAGCTGCCATGGTGTACACACTTAGAAAATATCATGTAAATTTAAGTCTGCTTGGATGCACATAAAATGAGCGACCCGTTAGACATAAATTTACATCTGTTTTCAAATTTACTTGACAGTAAAAACTCCAAATTGTTATTTGCATGTCATGTAAATGTAAATCATGAAACAAGGAATCAAATATCTAATCTTTAATGTTAAATAAATCATATTAAATGTTTAAATATAAATCTTAGATGAGGCGCTCAAAAACTGAGTACAACCATATTTGTTTTAGGGAGTATTACGGTACTTTTTTTTGACAAAAAAGCAAAGCGTTTCGAAAAATGTATAAACTTTTATTATTCGTCGTTTATTAACATATTAAATCATCACAACGAAAAATTTCATAAATCTGCAACTGAAGTGCAATTAATTTCTTTAAATATTCAAGGTTTTGCGAGTTAAGCTTCTGAATAATTAACTAATAGTGGGCCTTATAATGCCACGGAACGATTTTAGTCCCTGAAAAGAATTCATTTTTTGGAAACTATGATCAATAAGCCGGGCGAGGATTCACACTGCTTCACAATATTGAAAGATTTTACTGCCGTTTTCTTAGACTTCTACAGCTAAAAAGACATTTAGTAAACCCTTTTGCTGTTTGAATTGTTGCATAAGGTTTGAATTATCAGCATTTGAAAATGCTAGAAAATGATTGTCTCTGTGCCACGATTTGCACTCATACGTATGTCAAATAAATGGTGGACAAGCTTATTACGACGAGTAAAATCGCCTACGATAGAAGTTTAGCTAAGTGGAGTGCTTGACGCTTACACCAAAGTCAACGGCCGAGTTAGTCTTGAGAACCGTAACAATCAGTCTTTCTTCTGTTTTTCGCAGCATTATTAACTAAATTTTAATGTCAACACATATATTTCAGAATACATCCTTATGAACTCAAAATTCAGTCATTTTTACATGTAAGTTTTAAAATATTTACGGGTCATAAGAATTAAGTCACGCGTAAAATCCATTATTTTTCAGAGTGTAGATGAAAGGTTCAGCAGTACCACCTAAAAAGTGCCCGGGAAAGATGAAGGCCATCATCGACGGTTTGTTCCCGCAGCACGAACCAACGACCTGGCCACCTTTACTGAACAGGGAGGATGTTAATTATGAAGAAGCAGCCCGAATTACCAACGAGGAGCTGATCGAGATGGCGAGAGCCATGAAAGTGAAGAAGGTTCCTGGACCAGATGGAATCCCAAACTTGATTCTGAAAACAGCGATACAGGAGAACCCAGATATGTTCAGGACCACATTTCAGAAATGCATTGACGAAGGTAACTTCCCCGACAAATGGAAGCGACAAAACCTGGTGCTGCTACCAACATCGGGTTACCCTCCCGGAAAGCCTTCGGCCTATAGGCCAATGTGCCTGTGGGATTCGGTCGGAAAACTTTTGGAGAAAGCAATCCTAAACAGGCTCACTATGAACGCGAAGAGCGAGAACGGCCTATCGAACATGCAGTTTGGTTTCCGGAAAGGCAGATCTACAGTGGATGCAATCCTTACTGTAGTGGAAGCCGCGGAGACGGCACGGAGAAAAAAGGAAAGAGGAAATCGCCGTTGCGTGTAAGTCTTCCTAGATGTGAAGAATGCCTTTAACAGCGCTAGCTGGGATGCAATCACCCATTCGTTGCATATCATTAAAGTTCCTGAGTATCTCTGCAAAATATTAAGCAGCTACTTTCAGTATCGAACGGTGATCTACGAGACTGATAAGGGTGAATGACAGCGGGCTCAAGGATCCATTCTAGTTCCAACGCTGTGGAATGCTATGTACGATGGAGTGTTAAAGCTGAACCTTCCCTGGGCACGGTGTATTCATGGAACACGTTTACTTTAAAAAAAATCGGCATCGGCGAAACATACACCTTTTGAAAATGTAGGTTTTCCTCTTTCATATGAGGATACAACTTAAATATTTCATCGGGAGGTCTAGAACAATTTTTTTTAAAGATTTTGTGAGACTTTTTTTTTTAATTTACTCAATAAACACATAATAAACTTCGATTATCGGTTTCTTATTCAAGATTTTTTTTTAAATTTATTCTTGTAAATATGATCAACGCCAGCAAACCTACAATTATCATTTGTATTTATTCAATTCACAAAAGAAATTTTATTTAAATACAATCAATTGAACTCATTAAAAAATTTATTAACGAAGAAAACAATGAATATAATTAACTCCCATAACGATTAATGATTGAACAAAAATTACAATACAAATTATTTAAACGAGAAAATGGTCGTTGTTGCATAGCTACAAATGAGAACTATTATATAGAACTACAGCTCGGAGCAATTGCGTACTAAACTTATCGGATGTCTCTGGAACTTTGACTTTGGCCCAAGTAATGGCAAAATCAAAATGCTCTGTCTCACTGGCTTGTTCGCCAAACTTTCCCAATGCAGAACTTGATTCCTTGCAAAACTCGGGTACATGGAACCTCAAAATATGGAATTTAGATGAATTGGGTAGTTTAGCTCCTACCCAACTTTTAGCAAACTCGTTGATTTTGATAGAGTATTCTGGAAGCAATTCTTCCTGGAAACACGCCTCCGCCTTTTTCCTTCCATTTATTAAACGAATCTTTCAATGACCCCAATGTCCGAGCTTCACGAGCCTCCATTTGAAGATTAGATTTTGGACTAATACAGTAGGGACAGGGAAAACTAGAGCTATGCCCCATAATCCCCAGCAGAATATTAATAATCTTCAAGTCACCTGCAATAATCGCCTGAATCTTTTGGAGTTCCAAAGTATTATTCCAAACTTGCGCTATGTTTTGGTACTTTTCCGGAATATTAGGGATAAGAGCAAGAAGAAAAATCATTTTCACTCCAGTCTCCTTTTTAGAAGACCGCTTTTTCTCGGATGTTTTGGCTCGATTTGATAGAATGGTTAACGTGATTTTAAAAAACCCTGCACCCCCGTCAATCCCAATTTTAATGGTTGTTTGTTCCTTAAGCAAACCACGCTCGCTGGTGACAATGTTAACCATTTCATGTATATCGTTACAATAAACCAATGGTTTCAAGGATACTTCTGACCTGTTTTCATATATATCGGCCTGGACATCGAACGGCAAAAACACTACTGTAAAATATTTTTCAAGACGTTGGTTTAGCTCCGTTAAGCCTTGGCGTACGTTTGCGGCAACAGCAATATCCATGCCCCGAATGATACTGCTGAGTTTGATTGTATTTCTTGTACTCCAATTGCACTCATTTTTGATTAAAAATAAATCATCCACTGTTACCGAAGGTTTCTTCCGAATAGGATCGAGATCCAAAATACAACTCGTTGGACGGCCATGTAATTTGGAGAGTATAACGCTTCCATCTTCCTCTTTCCGGTGAGTTTTTAAATATTTCGCTACTGCCTACTCACCACTTTTATTGTCATTGTCCTGCAATAATCGTACCACATTATTTTGTCGTGTTGCAGCAGTACAATGGTGAACTTTGCCTTGTCCTATGAAAAAGAGTAATTATTTATCGCTTAAGATGTTATTTTTTAACCACAGCAAACAGCTTAATATGGCTTGAAACGTTTAAGTTATTTTATAAAAAATAAGTTAGGTTAATTTGTTGTGCAGTAAGGGGCAAGTGAACTATAAAAAGCATTTTAATTCCTAATTATCGTATAATTTTCCCTATTTTTTACGGATACACCGATGAATAAATGCGAATAAATGCTGAAATTAAATATTATTTCATGCTGCTTCATGATTTAATAAACATTAGATAGTTTCTATAAATCTGGAAATGATATTCAAATTGGTAAAAGTTGATAATTTTTCACGCTATTTTTATGTTCGACATAAAATTGGTTATAAAAAGTAGATAAAAGATAATTCTGCATAAAAGTTTGTACACCATATCTAAAATTCATCTGATCTGTTCATTGATATATTTCAGTAGAATTTCTGGTAGCATCCTTGCCCTAACTCTACTATATCTTACCAATTTCTGAAAAACAGGACGAGCAATGCTTTATTACGCGAGCTTTCTTGGCGTTTTCCATTGATGCTGGTCTTCCTCGCTTCGTTCTTGAAGTATGACGGTATAGTGTTATCCGTGCGGCTATGCAAATTTCACATCCACATTTTTTGAGCTTCTTGTGCTTATTTGAAAATTATACTCATACTGATAAATCAGCAGTTTCTCTTCTCCAAATAGTGCAAAAGAACATCGACTGCAGATGTGCGTTGGATAGTACCAATTTTTTATTGTGATGTTTGGTAAATAAAGCTTCTCAATTATTTCCGTAGCCGCGTCTGACAAACATCCCAAATTGTTCTTTTTCAGGCACAACATACACACTTTTTTACGATTTTTTTCATCAGTACAGAATACCATCTTTATGAAATTTTTTGACAAAGCTGACAGTTGTAAACCTATGAACATACAGCAGTCTACTGAACTAATTACTACTAGTTTGCATTGCCGTGAAGAGTAACCATGGCAACTGGGTCAACAAACAACTTAAATGGTCGTTCTCAAGTCAGCATACAGTGTGTTCAAGCTCTATTTGCACGGCGTCATCTATTTGTAGAAATTTGCCTTTTCTAGTTGAAAAAAAAATATAAAAGTCACTCAAATCTTTAAAAAAATGTTTTAAACTCCTGATGAAATATTAATGTTGTATGCTCAAATGAAAGGGAAAAGCCTATACTTTCAAATGATGGGTGTTTTACCGATGCCAATTTTTTTTAAATAAAGTTGTTCTACGAAATACACCGTGTGGGGTGAGAAGGTTTTTGGTTTCGTGGACGAAGTTGTCCTTCTGTAGTCGGGAAAGCACGAGAAGGGGAGGAAGTACTCGCAACCGTGGCGATAGATGGCGGAAGACTGCCATGCGAACGAAAAAAATTGGCGATAGCCCAAGACAGGGGGGGGGGGGAGGGGGTCAGAAAGAAAAGGAAAGAAGGAGAAACAAAAGCCAGGGACAGAAAATATACATTCAACGCAGGGGGTGAGGCAGGTGGTGGGGATGGTTGATGGTCAATCGATATACTTTTACTACGTCGGTGGTTGGGGCCGGTGGGAGGGAGCAAAAGAAACACCGGGGTGGGCTGGGTCTTCGTTCTTCCTAATTTTCTGTTTTTGTCTGGTCCGGTCCGGTCGTGTGCATTTTGGTGGAATTGGGCGAATCTGTTGGCATTGGGGGTGGTTTGGTGGGGTCTGGTCTAAAAAATAAAGTTCTCGGATCCCTGATCATAGGGAATGATAATACTTGATGCTTAATCATATAATGCAGCAAAATCTCTCAACAAATAACTGTGGAAGTTTATTCAGAACAAATAGTTGAGTAGCAGGCAACAAGATAATTATGATGATCAATAAGCTTGATTTTCTGAGAAAGAAGGAACCTAGACACAAAATTTCATAATATTCTGAGAAAGGGGTGCCAGCTGTTTAGAAGAGTTGGCTTAAAATTGGTTGCCTTTCGGTTACGGGTATGCGTTTCCTGATCCGGTTGCTTCAACCTCTACTCCTGCTAGTCGCCTACTTATCGATGGAACTGGTTTTCTAGGACTGAGCCAGATTAATTCAGTTTCCAACGCCCAACCCAACTTGCTCGACTTGGTGTTGGTGAACTCACTGCGCAAATGTACTGTCGTTGAAGCTCCGGATGCCATTGTGCCACTTGATAACTACCATCCCGCTCTGGATATATCAATTGCATACGAACCTAATCTCCATTTTGATGAACCTGTAAGCACCGATCGACTCAATTTCCGCCAAAATAATTTTCAACTGCTTCGACACTGCACACTTATAAATTATGAATTTTACACGAGACGTAATTCATGTTTGTAAAAAGTCGGGGAATGTAAAGAAAGATTTCGTGTAAAATTATGTTTCCTTAAGCTGATACATACGCAATTCGACGAAAGATGTGTTTGATTGAATTTATTTTCTCCTCTCTTTCAACTCATTCTTATGTGCTAAAGGACGCTTGCATAGAGATGCCCCGTATACAGATTTATCTGTAATCATACAGATTTTTCGCAGTTTTCGGATACAGAATTCTGTATATACATATTACAGATTTTTAGAAAAAATACAGATTTTACAGATTTTTGAAAAATCCTCCCTTGCTTTGCATTTTTTTAATGTGTAAATATCCATATTTGGAAATCTCAATGACCCGCCTACAGAGTTTGTCAGATGTTTATCAACCGGAAGAATGGCTGCTTCTAATGCATCAATCAAATTAATCTCGGTGGACAACATCTATTTCAATTCTGTGTTCGAACTTCATAAGCATCGGTTAAGTCCCCTTTGGTGGATAGCATCAATTTTTACAATCAACAAGTGTGTTTTTGTATGTCCATACTACTGAATAACTGGATAAACCCACTAGAAATTATGCAACCGCAGGTCCTCAATGATAACAGGGGGATGGACAATTTGCAGTAGTCAATCCAAGTAACCTCGGTGGACAAAATTCATCTCAAGAATTAGTTGGTATGGGCTATTTCTTTTCATATCTGATTCGAATACTTTGATTCTATGGTTTGATGTTTAACCATGTTATTGCATTGGTAGTGATCAATGCACAAATTAATTTTATAATCTTATTCCACAGATTTAGGGTATTTTTTTTATTTATTTGAAACAATAAAAATTAAACCAACGAACTGACTTGTATAAACATATATTTTGCTTCAAGCGGAGCACTGCGTTATTCGAAATATTTTTAATAATTGATTCTATTGAAAATGTCATTATCTACCATAAGAAAATATTTCGTTGATTTACCACCGGGTGTTGTGTTCAGTTTGTGTATTATGAGATTCTTGGAACTGTTAATTATATTTATAGAAGTTCTGAGAAAATCACAGTAATTCGGTTGAAAATTGTCCTCTCACCATCTATCCGTAATGTTGTTTTTTTCATTGATCTTTTCGTAAAATGTATCGATTTCATAGGAGAATATGTAAAGTTTTCGTTTGCAGATCAACTTCCGTATTTTTTTCACAGAATTCTGTGATCTCTACACACCAAATCCTAAATTTGATATTAAGTAAAAAAAATTACGGCTTTGATCAGTAAATTAGAACTGAATGATCTGTAAAATTTCTTCAATGTATAGATATCCGTCAAGGAACTGCAATTTTCAGCAAATCGGTTAAAAATATTACTGAATATTTGTATTTATTTTACAGATGTACTTTGTAAAGAAATGAACTATCATTGAAAATCCACAATTTAGTAAACGCTTTACCGATTTTCAGTAAAACCATAATAAATACTGACGCAAAATGTGAAAATCACTGGAATTTTGTAATCTTTACTGAACGCGACTGTGTAAATCACACCTGTCAAATCTTTGCCATTTTCGCGTGCTCAAGCGGTAGCAGCTGATCAAAATATTTTTTTTTTCTTTCCATTGATTTTCTGAACGAGTAAAAGGCATCAGACTTATTTGCTTGCGTTCAAACGTGGGCAACAACAGATGTTTCTAAAATCGTTAGCTGTCAATGATCCTCAACCAACTCCTAAATGCATCGGAAGCCATGACGTTGTTTACTGTATTGATGGTGTCAACAAAACTGTCTGCGTCGATGAGCCATTCATGTATATCCCCATAATCCAAACCTTGCAGCTATTATTTCGGAATCCTGAGACCAGATCTCTTCAGGCGTTTGAGAATACAGCCCATCTTTCACAGGAGTCTTGAGAAAAATGATTATTTTAAAAAAAAACCACCCGCTTTATGCCTTTAAAAGAGCAGGAAAAAACAAGATTTTAAATTGATGATTATGTAAATTTAACCGAAATTCAGTATTGATTGATTGATTGAGTAATTTTTGATAGCTTCCAATTTCACAGTTTTTTACTGCACTCAAAAACATCGACACGTTGTTTTCACGTGAAATTTCACTAAACTTCCAACTGAACACGTAACCAAATCTTCTTCAATAAAATCAGGTGAACATTACGTGTCCAGTGAATTGTACGTGGAAAATCACGTAACATTTATGTGATTTTCACGTAGAATGTGAATTTACGCGGAAATCACGTGGCTCTTAAGTGAATTCCACGTGTTTATTACTGGTTTTGGCAGTGGACGAAAATTATGTGCGTTTCACGTGAAAACAACGTGTCGATTTTTTTCAGTGTGTACACCCAAAATAAAATAGCAAGATTGTATTGCAATTTCGCATGATTTTGTTTCATTTTTCGCTATAACCGTCACTTGGAGACAAAATGAAATACAGGCTGTGGGCAAAAAAGCAACACATAAATTTGCTTCGAAAAATTCAATGTGTACGTTAGGTGGTGAGTGTTTTGTCATGAATGTGGTTTATACCAGCCTGAGTGCAACTCGTCAATCGCACATACTTGCATGGCTTCGTTTATTTCATAACATGCCTTTCGAATCAACATGGGCAGAAATGTATTTTACGTATCATGTGGTTTTCTCAAGTTATGATGACAAAAATTGCAATTTTTGTGTAGCGCATTTTTTGCCACCTTTTCAACTTTTGGGTGTATATTTTACTGATTTCCCATGTCGATTACTGAGTTTTTCAGTAATTTTTTACCAAAAATCTTTCGTGAATCGACCAATATTTAAATCGCGTACAACAAACCTTGTTACCCAGCTCACGTTTATTCACACATTTACTTGGCAAGATGATTGGGTGTTGCTGGCTGAACTCGACTCCTGATGCCAGTAGCCGGCCTCCTAGCTGAAGCAATCCGTCGGTGTCCAAAAACTGTTTCGTTATTTTTATCAAACTGCTAGTGGCTTTTTTTTTGTCTGAAGATAGTTGATTAACCTCTGTTAAAATGCTCATACTTTATTGTGTGCTTGTTTCCGCTCATCCAAGGTGAGCTGTCCAACAGTTCGATCCGATTTGTTAGTTAAACAGTTTCGTTTGAATCGTAAGCCATATGCCATGACTCTTAGCAGTTTGGTAAAACTGGGGTATCTATCAACCATTTCATAGTTCCGTTTTTCTACCACTGCTAGTGGTCGTGGATCAACCGACACTATAACAGTTTTCACTGATTTCCTCATCCCGCGCTCCTCCAGTAGGGAGTGGACCTGTCCATCAAATTGTAGCTTCTGCTAATTTCTTAACTGAAGCACTCCTTGAGACTAGATCTTCAGGCATTTCCATAGAGCAAACAATGGCTAGGTATAGAGTTGGTGCGGCAAAGAATTGAATCGCGTAAAGCATTTGGTTCAAATGCGATGCACGCAAAGTTATTTTTCAACCTGTTTTAAACCAGGCACCAAATAGTGGTTAAATTGACAATACAGATTTTTTTTTATAGATTTTCAACAGCCGGACAGATAAAAAAGATTTTTGGATGTGAAAATACAGATTGACCATGAGAAAAATGTCGCAACACTGCTTGCAATTGTCGGTCTCAAGGGACAGGAATTTTCATAACATTTTGGAAGTGTGTGCTTATCCCGTATCGACTGGAATGTTTTGGGTGACCTTGATATTGCATCAGCTGCTGACCGCTTCAACCGTTTGCAGCGTGAGAGTGTTTTGGCAGTTGTACCGAAGTGTCAAACTCTGAGAATACCTCCGTGGGCTTATGCTCTTCTACGCAACATGAAACGAGTGCGCGATAGGTCTCTTCCCGCTTTTGCCATTCGACGATGCATGAATATAACTAGAAAAAAGTGAATCTCGACCTAACATTTTCATTCAGTTAGTCGAAAGGGTGGAATCGCGCTTTTGTAAAACTTGGTGTTCAACATTTATTTTGTAGATGTTTGCGTACGGAATGTTGCCTTTTGTTTTGTCTTTGCCAGTTTTCATTCAGTTTTTAAAATGGCGCCGAAACATGTGAAATGGCAAATCAAAATTTTGCTCGCGTATAGAATCAAAATTATTCGCCCCTGTGACAAACTTCATTAAAATTTTCAGGGAATGTCTGACGACTGCTAAAGAGTCAAGGTCTGAAAACAAAACCAAAATCAAGATGCCGCAATAACCGTAAACAAAACGCCGTCAGTTGAACGTTATCGTTACCTTTCCATCAGAAATAGGGAATTTCACATACAACAGTGCCAAGAGCTAATGAACGAACCGAAGTGTCTAACACACAAGGCTACACGATAGAAAAGCCCTTTTCCCGGTTTCGTGAATAAAAAATCACGATAATCTGAACAGCCATTGCATATGAATTCATGATTTACTTCCTCTAATCGTGATCCAGAAAATCGCATTTTCATGAAATTTATTTCAAACAAATCAACGAAGTTTACTCCTGTTAATCGTGGCAGCAGTTTAATAACGATTAGCACTCGTGGTTGAAAAGACATATCCGTGACAACTGGTAATGCCAACCGAGATATTTATGTTCAAAAATGTTTGGGAAGCATATCTTTGCTTTTTTGTTTGTCAAGAAACACTTATTCCGCCTTGTTTTGGACATACCCCGTTTCCTGGCTCTAGGGAATATGGATCAGGGCCGATATATCACCAACAACGTGCAAGTCGTATCCAAGAACAAAGATTTGCTGGAGCTGCACTCAATTTAGAAAAAAAATTGAGTGAAATCCCAAAACCAACAAATTGCAAAAAAATGAAAAAAAAAAAAACCAAACTACAGCCATTCGAAATGAGTTCTCTTTTGAAAATAGGAAACCTTATCAATTTATTTTCCTGTTATTTGACGTAATTGAACTTCAAATAGAAATAACGTTTGATCAGTGTTGACTTACTCAATCGGCCATTTTTTTACCGTTCCACCCTTTATTTCCAAATGATTTCGCATTATAAGTTTTCATCGGGCAAATATCCGTTCGATTTCACAATTTCCTCGGTACAACAACATCTCATTGTATGGCCCAAGCTAGCAACAAACAGCAAACAAGTACTTCTATACTTTCTACATCCTTTTCAATCGTCTTGGATGCAAGCTCTTTCTGTACCAGTTAATATCCGATTGAGAGGAAAATAAATATTACATTCGACCTGCTGCTAATCGTAATCCGGTAGATTTTCATTTCCTCTGTCAGTGTACTCGTCGTCAGCTCCTGCAGCCGGCTGAAAAGGAGACTGAACCGGCTTTGACTGTCTGAATTGATTTTCCCAAGGCCCCTAACTTGTTTTCCGCGTAAACATAAGTTCATTGTAATGTTGACACATCGATGTCGTGTCATATTGGGAAACTCGATGAAGAAAACCGATCAATTGATGAGGGTGGAGGGTGTTTCACAAGGAGTAGCAAGATAGAAAATGTCTTGCCGCGGTTGTAAGGCATGGGACTGTGACGCAATTGATGAGGAGGGATATCGTGGGTCGGATGGTATCGAAAATAATGAGAAATATAAGTTGAAGAAGTGTATTTTATTACATTCTTCCCGTAGAATAAGATTTAAAACAAAAAAGGCTCAAATTCATCTCTTAGAAACAGTTGTTATAAGGTGTTTTTCAAGCTTGATGTTACTTTTGTCATGAGATTTGAATATACAAATAATGAGAGGAACGACTCAAACATTCTTCTTCGGCAGGTGATTTGCTTATAAAAGCAATAATTCAGTCACAATGATTCACATTTTAAAACAATTGAGTTATAACAATCCCAACCTCCGTGTGCATCGCTTACCCAACTACCAACACGAGCAACATAACATACATTCCCAGGCTCAATCTGCCATGCGCCTAATCCGACACAACAATCCGCAAACAATCCAACCTGTCCAATTCAACTAAACAAGCATTGTCCCTATAACAGTGAACGATACGGGGTGTCCTCGAAATTGTTTATGACTGGCAAGTAAAACTTTTTCCTCTCAGTAGTGCCAAATCCCATTTGAGATTATCTCCAATCCACGATGTTTTGGAAGCGAGTGGCAGCAAGCTTTAGTGTACCAGTTCGAATTTTTTGGTCCCATGTCCCCCAGTAGCCGAAAAGCGCCATATGATGGACTCCCAATGACACGACCAAACCGAACGGACACCAGTTTGGTCACGGGTGGCCGACTACTAGGATGCAGGTGTTCGGAAGGAAAACTTTCACATAACGAACGGCGGCACAGTGAAGTTTGCATGAACAAGAAGATAGCAGCGGTGATGGCGTTGGCTGGTGGTGATGATCATGAAGAACGAATTTCGTCATCGCCTTCGTTCTTGGTTGGCACGTGGTCATTCTGGTCACATAGTGGCGAAGGAAAGAATCCCTTACAAGGATTGATGCGACGATGCTCTTGAAAGAAGATAAAAATTTATTGCCACGATTCCGGGCCGGATGATGAAAACAAAGCATGCGATGAAAAATAGTTCATCAAACTTGTAGTGCCCGTAATGAGAGACCAGATTAATGAAATGAGAAAAGTTAACCAATAGCTGGTAAGTTTCTACCTGAGATGGTCAATTTACGATTCATCGAGAAATAAATAAGCCCCATTGCAGAAACGATTCCCATGAGGTCATTGACCGTTAGCCTCATTCTGTTGACGACACAAACGACCGTCATAAATGAGGACAGATAAGAGTCCATAAAAAAGGACAGAGGAAAAACCAACAAACAAGCGCTTTTTTGATGATCCCAGGTCCCAGTCATTTGTCTCGGTCTTAAGCTAGGACATGGCTACGTCAGGTCAGAAACCTACCTATCCGGAGAAGAAGACGGAGAATGGCACTCATGCAGCCGTGTGGCAGACAGGAATCCTTTGTTAGCGTTGGTCATCATGCGATGCACTGTCATCGCCGCCACGCCATTACTGCTGTTGGCTGTGCATTTCACTGGTGTCATAAAAAATGAAAAGAATCACACGCCCAGGCTGAGGAATTGCAAGGACCATGCTTCAGCACTGACCTACCAGCAATAGCAAGCAGAGGACGAGCTTGTAGATCATAATCTGAGAAAATAAATCCTACGGCTCTGACTTGTGTAGGCAAACGGTTGGCAGTGTCTTGTTTCTATTAACCTGGATGGTGTTCATTTTTTATTGTTACATCTATGCTTGTTGGTTTTGCTGTTTGAGATTCCGGAAATTTCAAGCCGGACAAATGTAGTTTTGCTCTGTAATTGATTCTTTTAGTGCAAATGGTAATTGGCGCATACTCTATTTAGGGAGTAAATGCTCAGATAATCTAGAACTGGAAACTACCCATTATGAATTTGGAAGAGTTTTGGTTGGTGAATAACCATCATTGTACTGGTTTAGGAATTCTGATGAAGTTTGGTGTGGGTTTAATGTCCGATTCCACTTCTCCAGTGGTACTTGAAACACACTGTGTACGGCCAACTTGTTCCTGGAAGCCACTTTGGTCCAGATAGAGAAGTTTGCTATAATAAATTAATCACTCGATATACAGCTGTGTTCAAAATAATAGCAGTGCCACGTCATGCTTGAACACTTTGTTCATAGCTCATGTATGCGTTACTGATTCAACCAACCAATCATTTATGTTCATACTAGTGACATCTCTTGTCAATACGAGATACTGTTTGTAGCGTTACGATTTCTCTTTGTTTACATTTTGCAGATTCAATGCTGCAACGTCCATTTTGAACTGTTCAAAATAATAGCAGCGGTAATTGCTTCTGGCTAAATTTCATTTTCAACCATATTTTAAGAAAGGTTTTCTACATTAAATCAACCAGTAAGTATTCAAAATCATAAGATGGGAATGAGATATGTGACTTTTGTATCTAACCTAGCATAATGGGTCGTGCTAAGCATTGTACCGAAGAGCAGCGGAATACAATAAAAATGCTAATCAGGCAAGGTCAGTCCTACAAGGAAATACAAAAAACAGTTGGATGTTCCGCGAAAATGATAAGAAATGCATTAAAATGGGAAGCAAAGGTTGAAACTCGAGGCCGGAAGCGTTGTACCACAGAGAACAGACATTGATGTCCATATACCTTTTCTGGAAAAACGTGTGTAAAAGTTAATATGGACAGCCACTTTACAAAGCAAGTGCAGAGAAAAACAAACAAAAAATTTCAGGTTATGTGCTTGGATTTTTATTGATAAATATTTACCTGACAGTTATCACACAACTGCAGCGCCGCCTACCAGGAGCATAACGACATACATTTGAAATGTCGGTTTAAAGTTTTACACAAGTAGCAGACCGAAGATGAACGTCTGTTCTCTGTGGTTGTACTTCCAACAGAATGGACAGAGAGATTGTAAAATTGGCACGGATTGATCCATATACGACGTCCAGAAAGGTTAAAGATGATCTGAACCTGAGCGTGAGCACTGTTACTGTTCGACGACGATTGATGGAAGCGAAATTGTATGCCCGTAGCCCTCGGAAGGTACCGCTGTTGACAAAACGTCATGTTGCAAATCGCTTGAAGTTTGCTAAGCTCCATGTCGATTGGCCCAGAGAAAAATGGCGAAATGTTTTGTGGACTGATGAGTCTAAAATAGTGCTATTTGGGACAAAGGGTCGTCGTCAATATGTTAGACGTCCTCCTAACACGGAATACCAACCGCAGTATACGGTGAAGACTGTAGGAGCAAAAATTATGGTGTGGGGATGCTTTTCCTATTATGGTGTTGGACCGGTATACCGTATACCTGGCATCATAGATCAACATGGATATATCAAAATACTTGATGAAGTTATGCTGCCTTATTCTGAGGAGGAAATGCCGCTGAAATGGGTATTCCAGCACGGGCCGCATGCGGCCCGCCGAGGCGGCAAATGCGGCCCGCGATAGCATTTGAGAAATATGAGAACTTCATTGAATATGTAGCTATTTGCTGTTCGATTTGAGTTGCATTTCTTACTGTGCAATAATTGTGATTCTCATAGTTTTATGTGAACAATTTTTACCGTGCTTGTTACACAGATGATGAATGACCAAAAAGGCGGGATAGAAAGAAAGAGAGAATGCAGTCATATTTTCGCTCCCGCAACCACAGGTTCATTCACTTTCACCATTCAGTGTCTGTTGTCAATTGGTTCCGTTCTGTAGTCGCGTGCGTAGTTCTGAGAAGTTTCGAGCAATTATTCAGTGAAAATGGAAGCCAGCACTAGCAAAAAACGGAAAGTGGCTGATGAAGGACGTGTTTTCCAGGAGAAGTGGTCTGAAATGTTTTTCTTTACGTGCATTAATCAAAAACCGGTGTGTATGATTTGCAACGAAGCTGTTGCAGTTATGAAGGAATTTAATGTGAAGCGTCACTACGAGTCGAAACATGCGTCAAAAATGGATAAATATGTCGGTGTGGCGCGGGCTGAAAAATGTGCTGAGTTCAGGGGAAATTTGAGTAGCCAGCAAAACTTTTTTGTGAGAAGAAAGCAAGAAAACGAGTTGTGCACAAAGGCAAGTTTCATTATCGCAGAAAAACTCGCTTCCCATTCGAAGCCATTTTCTGATGGCGAGTTTGTTAAGGAATGTATGGAAGCTGTGGTTCAAATGATTTGTCCCGAAAAAAGTCGCATCTTTGCGCAAGTGAGTTTGTCGCGGGCGACCATCACCAGGCGGGTTGAAGACATTGCTGAAAATCTTGTGTTGAGTTTGAAGGAAAAAGTTGCCAGCTTTGAATTTTATTCAGTGGCGCTGGATGAGAGCACGGATATATCTGACACAGCTCAATTGGCAGTTTTTATCCGCGGCATATCTAAGAAATTTGAGGTGACTGAGGAATTGGCAAGCCTTTTCCCCATGAAAGGAACGACGAAGGGCATTGATATCTTTAATGCTCTGTGCGCTGTTCTAGAAAAGTTTGATCTACCGCTGAAGAAAATGTCCGGAGTTGTTACCGATGGAGCTCCCGCTATGTGTGGTATGTATTTTGTTTTCCATCTTATTTAAATTATTCAAGCTTATACCGCAGTGTAAAGACGTGCAAGCTCCTTAAAATTCTTGCCTAAAATGTTGTGCTATTTTGAACGTCGCCTTTTGACAGTACTGGCATTATCACATTTATTATGGACATTTGATGTATTTGGCGCTGGCATCAGGCCGTAAGTTTATTTACTTCTTACTTGAAGGGTTGCATACAAATTGATGCAAAATATTCAGCTTTATCAGATTTACGGCCTTGGAAAATTTAGTACCAAGGATGGTGTTAAATTTTAGGTATTTTTCTTCATACATTTATGTATGTTTAAATTTATTTATTTATTTATGAATTATGTTTGAGCTTGTTTGTCTGTTCTCTGTGCTTAATCATTTTATTACTGAAAAAAAAATGTTTATTCATAGGAAAACATGAAGGTGCAATTGCCCATCTTCGAAAATTACCAGAAGTGTCAGAGCAATTCTCCCAGTACCATTGCATCGTGCACCAGGAGAACCTCTGCGCCAAAAGCGTGGGATTCAAAGATGTCATGAAAGATGTCATCAAAATAGTTAATTTCATCCGATCGCACGCATTGAACCATCGAGAATTTCAGGCTCTTCTAGTAGACACGGATGCAGAATATGGTGACGTACCATATTATACTGAGGTACGTTGGCTGAGCAGGGGAAAGGTGCTGCGACGCGTATTTGATCTTCGGAAAGAAATCGTCGAATTCATGGAGAGCAAAGGTAAATCAGTGAAGTTTTTCGATAATGCGGAGTGGGTGACAGATCTGGCTTTCCTGACTGACATTACAACGCACCTGAACGATTTGAATTTAAGTCTCCAGGGTAAAGGCAAATTGGTGCACAGCATGTTTAATCAAATCAGTACATTTGAAAACAAACTCGTGTTGTGGGAGAAACAGATGAAAATTCTAAATTTTGCCCATTTCCCTACTCTCGGAAAATGCAATGTGACGTTGACTAAAAAATACGTTGACGCACTCCAAACAATGAAAAATGATTTTTCTCGTAGATTTGGAGATTTCAAAGCGCATGACAAAATTCTAAAACTTTTTTCTGCTCCATTCAGTGTTGATGCTGAACAAGCCCCAGATAATATCCAAATGGAACTAATTGAGTTACAGTGCGACACGGAACTGCGAGAAAAATTTGATCGACATGATTTGTTGGAGTTCTATGCCAAATTTGTTCCGGAAGAGCGCTTCCCAGAGCTGCGAAATCATGCTCTTTTCGTAGCTTCTTTGTTTGGATCCACATACATTTGTGAACAACTGTTTTCCGTGATGAAGCAAGTAAAGTCAAAAGCAAGAAATAAGATAAGTGATGAACATTTGGACAATTCATTGCGTATTTCGACCTCTAGCATGAAGGCTGATCTCGATAAGCTTGCTCAAGAAAAGTGTAAGTGAATTATGTATTAAAATGCGAAAAGTTTTTTTTATTGATTTTCAAATAAATTGAATGTGATATAAATCTACATTTTGTTGTTTGTAATTTTTTTTATTTTGGAAGAAAGAGCATTGCTTTACATTTCAGGTACATCTACTAGTAACGTGTCCTCAAAATAAGCTGTTTTTTATTAATTATTTTAAGCCATTAAAAATAACTCATTGCGGCCCGTGGCATTGGCGCAAAATTTCATTTTGGCCCGCTGCAAGCATCTACCTGAGCACCACTGCCTAAATCACTAGTAAACAACGGGGGTGGTTTGACCAACCAATCATCCTGGATGGTGGGTCAAACAACAGCAGGTGGTTGGCAGCGGGGTGGAATCGGTGGTTTAGCTGGGGTTAATAGGATAGCCTTCAAGCCAAGGGAATTGCTTTGGTGGGTTGGGTTTTTTCAGATATAATCTTAAATAGGGTTTAGAGTACTTTTTCATACATAGAACTAAGCGGGGTCCATCAAATATTTTTTTGGGGGCACCATGGGAATGAGGAGGGGAGGTTGAAAGAAGGGGAATGGGAAGGAGAAGGGCCCGGGGGGAAAATATGGCACGGGGCAATTTGGGGGGAGCGGAAAACAATAAGGGCCGTGGGCGGGTGGGGGCGGTCAAAATTATGAGCTTGTAAATTTATTATTTCGTGATTTGGAATCGTGATTTTCGTGATTTGGAATCGATGGATTGTGAATTTATAGTTAGGTTATTACAGGATGCGGAGAGACTGCTTAGATAAGCATACATTGAGAGAAGCTGAGTGGAAGAGAGAAATTGGAAAGAGCTCTAGAATAGACACCTTCAAACATTACATGTACCCACTAACAATAGAGGGTGATAGTAACAGTATATAAGGCCTGTACTCGAAAAAAAATTTTTATCCGTGTGTAACTTTTTTGTCCGTAAGTAAAGTCCGTAAGTTCGTAAGTGGAAATGTACAAAATTTCATAACGATCGGTTCAGTGGTTATTGAGATGTCATCGAAACAAGAAGAAAATCGAGAATTTTGCGCGCCGTCATGGAAAATCCCACTGCGACCATGAGATGGATCGGAAGACAACCGGGAATCACCCATACAACTGTGTCTCGGGTGATAAAATCGTTTAAGGAGTCCCAGACGACCGAGCGGCGGGCTGGAAGTCGAAGAAAATCGAAGACAGCTGACCCTGTGAAGGCCCGGAAGGTGTTGGATTATTTCAAGAGTAATCCGAACCCTTCGATTTGCGACGCGGCTCTGAAGGCAAAGTGTTCCGCCTGGTTCGTTCAGCAAACCATGAAACAAGCTGGACTTTGTGTATTCAAGGTCCGCAAGGCACTGAACCGGCGTGATCAACAAAACACGGCGGCCAAATCTCGCGCAAGGAAGCTGTATCGAGAGTGGCTAACGATGTGTGTGGTTATGGATGACGAATCCTACATCCGGAAGGCATACGGAAGAAGAAAGTGGACAAATTCGCCAAAAATTACTTGCTCTGGCAGGCCATATGCCAATGCGGTAAACTAAGTAAACCGTTCATCACAACGGGTACCATCAACAGCGAAATTTACCACACCCAGTGCCTCCATAAGCGTCTGTTGCCCTTGCTGCGGTCCCACGGAGACGAGACATTATTAAGCCGGACGTTGCATCATGCCATTACGCGTGATCGACGTTGGATTGGTACAGAGACAATAACGTTGTTTTTGTACCAAAAACCACCAACCCCCCAAATTCACAAGAGATTCGTCCGGGGGAAAGATTTTGGGCCATATTGAAAGCCAAAGTTTGAAAATCGTCCAAGGTGTTTAAGAACGAGCTGGAGGTGAAGAAAAATTGGAAGAAAGTGACCAAAAAGGTCGGCTCCACCATTGCACAAAATGTAATGAGGGGTCTTAAGGGAAAGGTGCGAGCTTTCAGCGATGGAAAAGAAATTGAATAAAATAATTATGCCTAAATCCACGTGGATAAGTTCATTCCCTGAAAGTTTCAAGAAAATCCGACTTAAAATAAATTTTTGGCGAACACTTTTGTCTGGTGCATTTTTTTCGAGTACAGGCCTTAGTAACCTTTCAAGATTAAGGGGCTATTAAGTAGAACTGCCGACTGAGTTCATCAGATATAGCTCGAATGAGCTTCAGTTTAATAAGCAACTGAGTATTTTAGTCATTTATTCAATGAAATGTTTTCACTATTCTCATTCAATGCTCATTTCAGCCAATAGTGTCCAACACATAGTTTTATTCAACCACCGCCAGCCCGCGGATTTTTTGGAAGTATTTTTTTTTTTTAAAAGGGGAGACCTTTTACAACCGCGGGGGGCTTTTGAGATTCTACTAACACCGTGTCGAATATAATCTCCTACAAAATAAAACTCTATTTATTTCAAATCGATAATCCAGATTTTATTGACAACTTTACCCATTATATTGCAATATAATACTGATCAACTACAGCATATGTTTTTGAATAACACTGCCTTTAACCTTCTTGACCAGCTCCAGACGTTTTTCGAAACCGCCACAGGCGGCACGCACGGCTTCCATCGGCATTTCGTCCCAAATTCGTTTGATTACGGTTTTGAATTGGTTCATATTAGACGCCCTGAGGTCATTTACCTTCGCCAGCATGTATGACCGTACGAAATAATCCAAGGGTTTCAGATCTGGTGAACTGGGAGGCCATTCATTCTTGTCCAAAATGTCGGTCAAATTTTCCCGGTACCAGCCCTGAACGTGATTTGCAGTATGCGATGGCGCTCCGTCCTGCTGAAACACATAGTGATCATCTCCAAACACTTCTTGTACATTTGGCTTGACAACTTTCTCCAAAACTTCCGTTTTATAATATGCGGCATTCACTTTAACGCCTTTTTCGATGAAATTAGCCTCGCTTGCAAATTCCTCCCCAAACCATCACTGACGCAGCACTTTGGAACCGTGGAATATTCCTATTACTCTTTGGAACAGTTATCGAAGAGAGAGCCCACAATTTGTCGTTCTGGACATTGTGGGATTGTTAATAACGACGAATAACTTGTCGTCGGAAAAGATAAATCCTTCCCCACCGTGCCGCGACAAAAGCAGACTTGCTCTTCCGAGTCGTTTCTGCTTGGAAGGTTCCGAAACTCCGTGAACCTTACGTTTCTTGAAAGCTTGGAATCCGAGGTCATTTTGCAGTATATTGTGCATTGAGATCTGCGGCCATTTTACGTACAGAGCGCTGTGATTTTCGTCTATTCCGTTCCCGTACCACTTTAACAACTCTTGCAGTCCGCACCGTACGAGTACGACCGGATCTCTTCCGGTCATCCAACGTGCAGATGTCACGGTATCTTCGGATGGTTCGGTTCACAAAATCCCGCTTTACTCCGAGGTTTTTCAAATGTCTGAATATAGCGCCCGGGCACTCACCTTTCAAAAACTTTTTTTATCACCACAGCAGGAAACTCCTCCATCGCTGGTAAAAGATAAACACCGAATGAAAACAAACGGACATAAACTAAAAGCGTTTGTATAAACATAGCGCAAAACTACACCAACACACACGTGAGGCATGTTGAGTAGTTGCACGACACCAATGCAAGGAAAAAGTGTATGAGAATATATTGGACACGGTGTATATCTTTGTTCTTGATTTTGTTTCTTTGCAGGCAACAAATAATTTATTTCTTCCAAATTTTGAAGACAGTATCTAATATCTCTCTATTTCACAAAACTTTTTAAGTAATAATACTTCAGCTATGCATAAAGATGAATTATTGTTCCAGAAACTGGACGGACACCTGCGGAGTTGGGTACAGGCGACTTGTGAGGTAGTAAGTGCTTTTTAGGACGTGGAGCAAGACAGGTAATGTACCCATTGTATCTTCAATAATAAAATTTATTTTTGACAGGTTTGCGTCGACCATCGGTTGAATCGGTTGAATTGGTTGTGTCGATACTTTGTTTCGCAATATTTTGTTATCGAGCCAAGCGTTTTGTCTATTGTTTCGGTTGCCTACTGTTCGTTGCGCGAGTGATCGAGTGAACATGAGAAGTCGTGGTTCGCCGGGTGAGATGGGTCGGTGGTGAGGTACATGATTAATTGTGATCCAAATTATTTGGTCGTCATATATAATAAAACACTGTCCCATTTTGTAAGTGACTCCAGTGGCATCCGTACTGTTAGTGTAGATCGGTCCAAGTTTGCGCTCAAGCGTTGAGATGAATTACCTTGTTTTCATTATGAAATACCACTATCACACTCTATGAGTGGCCCCAATAGTATCCTGACTGTTGGTTTATATCAATCTTAATCGGCTTTCCTGCATAATAAAACGTCTTTTAGTTTTCCAATGAAAACCCACTATCACATTTTGTGAGTGGCCCAATAGCATCCTTACTGTAGGTTTAAACTGGTCAAAATAGGCTTTTCAGCATTATTATATGTATAATTTTGTGTTTCCAATGAAAAACCACAATCACACCTTGTGAGTGGTTCCAATAGCATACTGTTGGTTTAAATTCGTTCAAATCGAAAATTGGAACTCATTTTCAAGTATGTCACTTGACAGCTTATCGTTAACCAAAACGAACCCTGCTGCCACCCAATCATGTTATGATTATGATAATGATTATGCAATAAAGGGTGTTTTGATCAAAATTTGGTCGACTTAAACTTGACGTACTTCTTTACATCGTGCATTAAAAAATTTTGCACACCCCTCGTTTTGAAGATGTGTGCGTGTAGCATCATGCCTCTATTTAGATTTTGCGATAAGCACTTCAGTTATCAAAATGTCGTCGAAGGAAGAGAAGCAACGGATCAAAATTTTGCACGTGCATTGCGAAAATCCAAACTACTCTCACGCGGCGTTGGCGAAATTGTTGAATGTGGCTAAATCAACTGTTACCAACGTATAAAAAGTGTTATTAAAAGGGAAATCGAAAGTCGGAGGCCACAGCGACGAAGAGTTGCCCGCTGTTTCGAGCAGAACCCCAACCTCTCCGTCCGAGATGTCGCAAAGAAGCTGGGAGTGGCGCCTTCAAGCGTGGATAGAGCTAAAACACGACGTACACGACGATGCTGACGAAGTTTGATTGCGTGGTACAGGACGATGAAACTTACGTCACGGCAGACATAAAACAGCTTCCTGGACAGGAATTTTATACGGCAGCCGGACGGGGAAAGGTGACAGATATTTTCAAGCACATTAAACTTTCAAAGTTCGCTAAGAAATATCTGGTGTGGCAGGCCATCTGTATCTGTGGTTTATAGAACAACGTTTAAATTGCGACCGGAACCGTCAACCAGGAAATTTATCTGAGCGAGTGCCTATAAAAACGTCTACTGACTTTCCTGAAGCGACACAATTGTTCCGTTCTATTTAGGCCGGATTTGGCATCTTACCTTTACGGAAAAAAAGGCCATGGAGTGGTATGCTGCCAACAACGTTCAAGTGGTGCCCAAGGACAAGAACCCTCCCAACACGCCAGAGCTCCGCCCAATCGATCAATACTGGGCCATCGTCAAGCGGAACCTTAAGAAGACTCAAAAAGCTGTTGTGAGCGAGAAACAGTTCAAGGCAAACTGGCGTTCGGCGGTGAATAAAGTGGACAACGAGACTGTACAAAATCTTTTGGCAGATGTTATGTTAAACGAAAGACCCGGCAATTCGCATTCGGTAAAAAGGAAGCTTAGCTGAATATTTCTCCTGTATTCTGTATTAACTGAACTTGAAAAAGAAAAAGAATTTGACTTATTAATAAAAATTTTGATCGTCTCACACACATTACTATTTGACCAAATTTTGATCGGAACACCCTCTTCAACCACCTATTGTAGCAAAGTAACATAGCAGTGGAATAATCTGAAAAACGATTTGATCAAGATTCTTTTATTGTTTGTGATCATCAAGCTCCTGTATGAAGGGCCAAAAACGTTAAGGTGGGCCCGTTAGCAGAGACACTTACGTGAAACCCACGAATATAGGAAAAAGAATCTCCTTCCAAATGCAAGTTCACACTCGCAGCACTAGAATCGAGCCCTCGATTGACAGAATAAACCCAATATGATCCCTCCTTTTCCCCGTTGTATGTTATTTAATATTTAGTATATTTTGAATGCAAAATATTAAGACAAACACGCTAATTTATTCAAATTTCAAACTTGAATGGATTGCTACTGAAAAAAAAATGAAGTTTGATATGTATTAATATCCTTCTAGTCCTGGAAAAGCTGAAAACAGAATTATCAATCCAAATATCAAAAATAAAATTTCAATAAAATCTATTTTTTATAAGACATATTCTTCTTTATACTGTTGTTGTTACATTTCAAAGATAGCAATTGGAGTGATCGAAGAGTCCGGTTTGATGATTTCTGAAATAAATAGAACTTAAACACTAAACACAATACCAAAATACAATCCCACACTGCCAGTCTTTAAGAATATTGTAGTTAAAGTTCAGAAGTGCAATTTAAAATTAATGGTATGCTGGGTCCTCCCTTAGCTCAGTCGGTAAAGGCGCAGCTACAAAGCAATAGCATGCTGGAGGTGGCTGGGTTCGATTCCCGGTCTGGTCTAGGAATTTTTCGTAAAGAAAAATTTCTCGAGTTCCTGGGCATAGCGTATGATTGTACTTGCCACACAATCATACTAATGCAAAAATGGTACTTGGCATCGAAAGCTCTCAATTAATAACTGTGGAAAAGCATTTAGAAAACTGAGTTGAGAGCAAGCAATAAGCTAATTGTGAAAGCAATAAGCTTGAAATGCTAAAGAAGAAGGTATGCTGCAATGCTGAAAAAAATTGAGCCTTTGATGCCTTAACTGGTTTTGGAATGCAAAGATAATTCCAAAGCGGGCTGAAACTATTAATAAAATGAAAATGGAAATCATACAATATGATTTAAAGGTACACGATCTTCAGTCGCACCTTCTCACTTCGCTATTGTCAGATTGACAACATTGCCCAGGCTACGCCAACCAGCGTCTCCATGTTTCATCTGGCAGTCTTTTGTGATCATATGACTCGTGGAGGCGTGTGATAGGAACTTGTGAGGACGAGAGGTCGGTCGTACCCGCCTTCGAAGTTGTCAACTCACCATTTGAAGCCCCCTGCTGCCACCCAATCCTGTTATCCAAAATCCCAGTGGTTTCTCGTGGAAGTGCAGTGGACTCCGCGGCTTCCACTAAAGAGAGTATCACGTCAACATATTCCTACCCTTTCCTTACTTGACCAGCATTCAGGCGGGGCCAGCGCCGGTATTGCCTTTGTTTGAGATCACCAGTTTTTACACATTGAAGATGTATGTTAGTTCCAAGCATCATCTGTTGGTTTTCTGTGTAATGACTGCTTATCTGGCAACAATGGAGTAGCAACCTCGGGCGGTCAATCATGCTTATGCACATGGTTGTAGGCCCGATTGTTGTCACATATGAAAAGCTTTTTTTCTGAACTTGTTTTAATTTAATTGATTGGTGCTTATCTGTCACAGAATCCGATGGCGAACCGTTTGTTCATGGTTTCCATCCCTGATACAGCTAAAAAGTGATCAAAGAGTGCGCCAGAATGTGCCGATTGCGAAAAGTAGTCTCCCCTGACAATGATGGCCCCCAAGACGTTCGTATTTATTCAGGCGGTTGTAGTGAATAGTGCATGGGAGTGCACGCCTTTAGTAGTGTGTGTTTTTGTGTATGGATAATGGGCAATGAAAAGCAGAGTGTGAAAAGCCGAAAGCCATTAAAGAATCAGAACGACAGAAGTATATTGCCTAGTGCGGTGGCGTTACATCTATCGCAATGGATATCGAATGAATATTTTTATTATTAATATTGAATATTTTACGATTTATGTGACGATTTCAATTTGTTTATTTTGAACATTGGTGAAACGACAATTATACCTAAATATCTTGCTCAAGAAAGCAGACTCGACCTATCTTTCTGTTCAAGTTCGCTTTCGTTGGACTGTGTGTGGAAAGTCATCAATGATCCCCACGATAGTGATCTCTTACCATTCATAATTATTTTAATTAGGTGTGGGCCTCAACCTTCATAACCATCTCAAGTTCCATTTGACCTCACAGAGAACATAGGTACTGAATTCATCGGTACACTTCTATCGTTAGAAGAATATCGATTCCTCCGAAAAGTTCCAAGTGCACCCTTCAGAAGAAAACCAGCCACACCTGGCTGGGACGATAAATGAACAAAATTGTATTTACAAAAATCTGACGCTTTCAATGCCTTTCGTAGTCACATGACATTCACTCACTTCGAGGAATATTCAAAGCTTGAAACACAGCTAAAACAACTTGTCTAACTAGAAAATGATAAGAAAGATTAGTAATTTCCATTTAATTCCAACCACCTTTATTGCTTATCTTGACAGAAACGCGTATTTCGTCTATAATGTGCAGACTTCTTCAGTGTCGTGTACTAATACTCGACTAAGTTGGAATTAAATGGAAATTACTTATCCCTCTTCTCATTTTCCAGTAACAGGTACCCAACAAACATCAGTGTCGAATAACCGCTTGTTCAAACAAATTTTGAGAAGTTGTTCTTCCTTCTAGAGAGCTGAATAACTTCTCCAAATTTGTTTGAACAAGCGGTTATTTTACACCGATGTTTGTTGGGTATTCCACTAAACAGCTCACACTCTCCAGGATTCAACTTGTCTAAGCAAAAAAAAAACTTGTTTTGTTGAAATTTTGTCGAGGGATCATCTCGACAAACCTAAATGACCTCCTTGTGGAGGGTGGCTCGCAACGTGCGTAACCGCTCATCTTCTAATGAGAGTGATAAATACTCCAACCGATGGATATTCGCTTTCGCGAAAATGTCGGTCCAAATTCTGTTCCAGCAAAACATATTTTTCAAAAAACGGATCCAAACGGCGGCCCTCTACATACTAAGAAATTCTTTAGAAATTTACAAGAGACGTAATTCATGTTTGTAAAAAGCAGGAAAACCTAAAGAAAGGTTTCGGTCGAAAAAGAACTGACACTGTGTAGACAGACCATTCACAATGTTGGAATTCTCTATGGCTCTTCTTTCATCAAATAACTCCTCATCCGTATGCGAATGATAAAATTCAATCTTCGGAAAAATCTCCCAGATATTGCAAATAGCCGCTTACTGGCATTATTTAATTCCTTATTTTGAGAAAAAAAAAAAAACATCGTTTCGCCTGAGTGGAGACAGTTTAAAGTAACGTTTGCATATCAAAAAGGGGACAAAAATTGCCGATTTTTCATGGGTTTACCATCACTCGCACTGACAAAACTACCCATGCAGCATCAATCATAGTAACCCATGAGTCAGCAGACAAAATTTGACAGCTGTATCAGTCGAACTCTAACCATTGAACAGTGAAGCAACTCCGTTCAGAAGTGTGCGCGTTCAAAGAACGGTACCCCGCCGCGTCGAAAACGGACATCGTGCCGCACTTTGTAGACGCCGGATACTCCCGTTCCGGCATCTACAACATCTTGGCACTATTAGACAACAATCAGAGCATCGAAAGAAAGCCTGGTTCCGGACAGCCGACGATCCTGAGCGACAAGAAGCTCCAACGGATGCTAAAGAGGAAGACCGAGGGAAAAGTGGCTTCATCGCTGCGTGCGCTTCGCCGGAATGTCGGTTCAACCGGCCAAACAGTGAAAAAGTATCTGGCGAACATGAACATACATGTCATGAAGCGGAAGTCGTGTCCACTGGTTCCGGAGCTGTAGGCAATGGCGCAGCGGCAGCGGCTAAATAAGATGGTCAGCTCGATTTTCCCGGCGAATCGCGACGTGGCGGTGGTGATGGACGACGAGACCTATCTCACCCTGGATGGCAACGACTGGCAGGGCACTTCGTATTTTACTTTCCCCACGAAGGAAGTGAGCTCCGAGGTGAAGTTCATTTCACACACCAAGTTCCCCAAGAAGGTGCTGCTGTGGCTGGCAGTCAGCGAGAAGAGGATGTCAAAGCCGCTCCTCTTTTGGTTCCGGACTGGCCGTGAACGGGGAAATTTATAGTACGAAATGGCTGCCGGAAGTTGCGTCGTTCATCAAGAAATACCATAAGGGCGAAGACGCGGTGTTCTGGCCGGATCTGGTGTCGGCCCACTACTCGAAGCGATCGTTGGAGGAGATGGAGCGAGCGTTGGTCCACCCAGCGAGTGCGAACGAGCGCACATAAGTAATTTTCGATCGTATCGCACCCAGCGAGCTAGCAGTAGTCTTTTTAACGCCCTTGTAGCAAATTTTGCGTGCTGTCGTCGCAAACTATCTTGTTTACGACAGCATAAAAGTGAACGTTCTGTGGTAGCGAGAGATAGTTTTTCGCAAGCCGTGGCACAGTACACATCGACAGGAAGGAGAACAACATCATCAGCAGTCGTAGTGAGGCAGCAGCGAAGCTGACCCACCGGCAGTGAAAAGCGGCAACGCCGAGAATAAAAATAGTGTGCGCTCAATGGAGCGCATCAGTCTAGTTTCATCCGTCGAAAGGAGAACATTAAAGTTGAAGTACTTAGAAATAAGAAGAGAAAATGAATAAAGTTGTGTGAATAGTAAAGTTTCTCCAGTGTTTGCGTCCTATCGCCGAACGTCCAGTCCTCCACCTCCACACAAAAAAATAAGAGTTGAATTTAAAAAGAGTTGGTTTTGAGAAAGCCTTTTTCAAGGCTCATCGAGTGAAAACGGGTTGCTGCTAGCCAAGCTAGTCCAGTCCAACCGGGGCGGGGTTTGGGGGGGGGAACCCAGGGGTGTCGGGGGGTGGCCCCCTCGGGGGAAGGAACGCGGGGGCTGCTGCTCCCCCGGGGGGGGGCCCCCGGGGGGGGGGGGGGCCCCCTTCCACGGCCGGGGGTGTTTCGGCCGCCGGCGCCCCCAAAAAGGGGGGGGGATTTTTTTGAGGTAAATTTTGAATTTTTTTTTTCTGGGGAATTTTTAAAAAAAATTTTTGGTTTTGGATTTTTTTTTTTTCCCCAACCTAAAAAAATTCATTTTTTTTTTTTTAAAAATTTTTAAAGGGTGATACGGTCAAAATTTGGTAAAGGGAAAACGCGTGTAAATCGGTGAAATCGTTTATTTAAAACATCAAATGAAATTTCTTTTTCAAGTTCAATTAGTATAAAATTCAGGAAAAATATTCAGTTAGGCTTCCGCTTTTCCAAATCCGAATTGCCGGGCCTTACGCTTGACCCCTGTCATCTGATTTTGTACAGCCACCTTGTCCACCTTCTTCGCCGCAGAAAGCCAGTTTGCCTTGAACTGCTGCTCGTCCTTAGCAGTTTTTTGGTCTTCTTTAGGTTCCGCTTGACAATTGCCCAGTATTTCTCAATTGGGCGGAGCTCTGGCGTGTTGGGAGGGTTCTTGTCCTTGGGAACCACCTGCACGTTGTTGGCGGCGTACCACTCCATGGCCTTTTTACCGTAATGGCAAGATGCCAAATCCGGCCAAAACAGTACGGAACAACCGTGTTTCTTCAGGAAAGGCAGCAGACGTTTATTCAAACACTCTTTCACGTAAATTTCTTGGTTGACAGTCCCGGAAGCTATGAAAATGCAACTTTTCAAGCCACAGGTACAGATGGCTTGCCAAACCAGATATTTCTTTGCGAACTTTGACAGTTTCGTGTGCTTGAAAATATCTGCTACCTTTCCCCTTCCTTTTGCCGTATAAAACTCCTGTCCCGGAAGCTGCTTGTAGTCGGCTTTGACGTAGGTTTCATCGTCCATTACCACGCAGTCAAACTTCGTCAGCATCGTCGTGTACAGCTTCCGGGATCGCGCTTTGGCCGTCGTATTTTGTTTATCATCGCGATTTGGAGTCACTACCTTCTTGTAAGTCGATAGTCCGGCTCGTTTTTTGGCTCGATGCACGGTTGTAGACGATACACCCAGCTTATTTGCGGCATCTCGGAGAGATAGGTTAGGGTTTCGCTTGAAACTACCGGCAACTCTCTTTGTCGTCTCAGCGGCTTCCGGTTTAGGATTTCCCCCCGATCCAGACTTCCTGGCTGTCGACAAACGTTCCCCAAACACTTTAATTACATTTGTAACGGTTGATTTGGCAACTTTTAGCGATTTTGTCAACTTTGCGTGCGAGTAGCTCGGATTTTCGCGATGCGCGAGCAAAATTTTGATACGCTGCTCTTCTTGCTTGGACGGCATTTTGACAACTGAAGAGTGAATTCCAAAATCAAAATAGGAGCAACATTCTACACACACACCTTCAAAATGAGGGGTGTTCAGGTTTTTTAAATGCAAAATTGAAAGAAATACGTCAAGTTGATATTGACCAAATTTTGACCGGATCGCCCTTTATAATTTTTCCAGCATAACTTGAAGTTGAAGAAACTTGATCAACAAGAAAATTAGGATTGGGATGTGCAATGAACGTAACACTTGATTAATAAATAAATGTTAGTTGAATGGGAAGGATAGCGTTGTCTATTGTTCTGATTTGATGATAAAATAAAAAAGACGGTGTAAAATATTGTTTTTTTTTTTTTCTCTTTATTGGCAGGTGGGAGGTGGTGGTGTTGGTTTATCAATTAATATCGGTTTTTACAGATAACGTGCGTAACGTATTGGGGCCGGGGGGCCGCGAAGGTCGGGGCAAGGGGTGGGGGGGCCGGAAGAAAAAAAATTTTGGGACATGTTATTCAAACAAAATGAAACACTTGAATTAATGTTATTATTTCACTTGTGAACATGGTTATTCAGCTTATATTTCAGCCAGATTTTTTATTCAGCTACGAAAGTCGTAATTCACCTTTATTAAAGCATGTATGCTTATTTACTGCTTTCATTTGTTTGTTGGGAGGTTTTTCACTGACGGGTCTCGCCTCAATGGATCCACTGGCTTCGGAGTCTTCAATGAAAACTCTAGCGCCTTCCACAAACTTCAGGAACCTTGTTCTGTTCATGTTGCTGAGCTGGCAGCAACCCACTTTGCATTGAGGATGACGACCAACATACCCGTAGATCATTACTTCATCTTCTCGGGCAGCCTCAGTTTGATTGAGGCTCTTCGGTCGATTAAAGCTAGCAGATACTAATCTTATTTCCTTTCAAAGCTTAAGGAACAGATGAGTGTCCTGGTCGAAAGATCATATTTGATCACCTTTGTATGGGCCCCTTAACATTGCTCAGTCCCAGGCAATGAGAGCGTGGACTCGCTCGCAAAGGTGAGCGCCCAGGAATACGATTTGTATGAAAAAAATAGAGGGAGGGGGACGATGGAAGGAATAGGGGTGGATCATTTTAAGTTGGGGGGGAGACGAGTAAACGTGTTAGGGGGACCACATACAGTAGGGGACCATCGATACTGGGTCAGGGGAGGGAGGGGAGGGGGGGGAGGAGGAGGGGGGGGTGAAGAGGGGGGGAACAGATGAATGTTACCATTAGTACGTCTCAGAGTACGCTTTGGTGGCCGATGGCGATAGGGGTGGTTTCCATCTTTCTATAGTTTCTGGGGGGGTTTGGGGTTTAGGGGGAGCTGTAGGGGCCTACGCTGGCTTGGGGCGTAGCGGGGGGGGGGTGACTGGGGGTATTATGTGGGGGGGTTGTTATATGTAGTGGGTGGTTGTTGAGTTGTTTTGGGCGTGTGTCGTTTTCTGGTGGTTTTTAATTACCCCTGGGGGGGGGGTTTGTGATCTGGGGTTGGGGGTGGGGTGGGGGAGGGGGGGGGGTAGTGTTTGGGGTGGGGGTGTGTGCATGGTCTGTGGCGCCTGATTTGCGTGGGGTCTTTTATGGTCAAGTCTAGTCGTATAATTTCATGGTGGTTGATTACTGGGGGGGGGGGTTTGTGGTGGGTGGGGGGGTGGGGGGGGGGGGGTAGTGTTGGGGTGGGGGTGTGTGGGGGGGTGTTGGGGGGGATCACAAGGCTTATGCACAGGACTGAAGCGGCTGTCATCCACGAACAACAATCGTGAAGCCGAAAACTTGGTGCTGCGTGTGGTGCTAATTTGACAGCTCGGTTTTCTTGAAGACTATATGCAGCAAACACAATATTCGCGGCGAAAGTTGTCGTGTTTTGTCGTTAATTCGATACGAGAGAAAAATCTTCCGTGTTGTACTTATAGCAGTGGTTATCACAACGATAGTATTTTTTCATTGTTTATCAGCCAGGTATTATAATGCTTTATCTAAATTATTGATACTAGCAGTTTGGTAGAAGAAATATTGTAAAGAAATATAATCCATTGTGAACCGAGCTGAAAATGTTAAAATCGTCACTAGCGCCACACCAAAAGTGGTAGGCTTCAAGAACTAACGCTTTCTTCAGTCCTCTGGGCTTATGTGGCACGGATGGTTCTTCCGCAGCTGGGAACACAATCAGGGCGTGGTGTTTGGAATCTTTACCCACACTCTTTGCTATGGAGAGGAAGAGTGAAAGAAATAAGAAGGGGGAAGAATGGTTAAAAAAAAAAAGAAAGAGCCCCTCCGGGTTGAAAAGGAGGGTGGTTTATTCTACACACAAATTCTTTCTTTCTTTTTTTGGAAAGAAAAAATTCATCATTTATCTTGGTTTTTGAAATGAAATGGAGTTGTTTGGTTTTTAGTTAGAGTAGGCCATAATATTGTTTTTGTAAATCAAAACAAATTTATAATTATTATTATTTAAAACTACTATTCCACCAGCGACGTGGTTTTTTTTCAAACTCCTCTAAAATAACCAAGACGTCTTTTTCTGCGGAATAACCACCACTTTTTTTTGTTGTGCAAGTCCATGGAAAACGAGTGGGAAGAACCATATCAGCACTGGAGAAAGAAGATGGTCATGAAATACAGGATCAAGATCAAATAGGACATACTGTTAGAACCTATTTTGAGTTATTGTATGCTTCTACAGGTACAGACGAATCGGTAGAACTTCTACAAACCAAAGCGATTCCTGATCATAACGATGTGAACGAAAATCTCTTACGACCGGTAACACAAGATGAAATTCACTCTACCATTAAAGGCAGCTGCTCCCGAAAATCTCCAGGCTCAGATGGATTGCCTAAAGAGTTCTATCTAAAGGCTTGGCGAATCATCGGTTACGAAATTACGAACGTCATTAACGATGCTCTTCAAGGAAATTCTGTGAGACAATTCCACGACGGGATCATTGTACTGGTTAAAAAGAAAGGAAGAGATAAAACCGTCAACGGATATCGTCCCATTTTTCTCCTGAATTATGACTATAAAATATTTGTAAGAACCTTGAAACTGCGGATGCAAAGCTTGCTACCATTTGTGCTATCAGACCACCAGAAATGCTCGAATGGACACCGAACTATCTATGAAGCAACATGCAGCATTCAGGACAAACTTTGTCAGTTGAAGCACCATCGTAAAAATGCACTTCTAGTTTCGTTTGATCTTGATCATGCCTTTGACAGAGTAAGCCACCAATTCCTGAAACGAACAATGATTAGGATGAACTTCAACCCACAGTTTGTAAATCTTCTTGCTTCAATTTGGGATAAGTCTTTGTCAAAAGTTCTGATAAATAGAAGCCTAACTCAGGAAATTAAAATTGCACGTTCAGTAAGACATGGCGACCCATTGTCAATGCACCTTTTTGTATTGTACTTACAACCACTTCTTGATGCTATTTCACAAAAGCTCCCAAATTCAGTCTTCAACGCCTATGCCGACGATATTTCCATGTTTTTTAATCATGAACGAGAACTAATAGAAGTGTCCAATATTTTCATTGAATTTGGTTTATTCTCCGGTGCGGTCTTAAATAAAAGCAAGACAGCTGCGGTCATGGTAGGAAATTTCAATTTATCAGCGGATACCGAATGGTTAAACATAGAAAACTATGTGAATATTTTAGGAGTGATCTTCGGAGAAAATATCAGACAAGCTCAAAAATTGAATTGCCAATCGGTGCTGAACGGTCTACGGACCAAACTTTGGTTCCGTAGTCCTAGAAACCTGAATCTTATCCGGGGGCGACCCCGGCGTAGTGGTTAACATCCATACCTCTCACGCCAAAGTCACGAGTTCGAATCTCACCCCCGGACAAGTTACGAAAATACCCAAAAAGAGGTATTTGAGTGACTACGACGGGAGATGAACCAGCCCGAGGCTGAAAATCTCGATAATCCAGACAAAAAAAAAAAAAAAAAAAAATGAATCTTATCCAGAAGATCATCCTTATCAATACATACATTACTTCAAAAATTTGGTACATGGCCTCAAATACAGCGATATCTGTGGGTTTCAGCAACAAAATCAAGACGGAAATCGGGAAATTCGTGTGGCATGGTCAAACATTGCAAAGGGTAACAATGGCCAACCTCATTTTGCCGAAACATCTAGGTGGTTTAAACCTACACTGCCCTCAAATCAAAGCCAAAGCATTGCTGATTAACTGCTTAATGAGCCTTTCACATCAACTTCCTTTCCTCAGTAGTTTTTTGGAAAGCCCAACTACACCTGTACCACTCATGTTCTCGCACATAGCTCTACTAAGAGCACAATTGCCTTGCCTTTCGGACCAATTAACCACCTCACCTTCATCTCAAGGAATTTATCAACATTTCCTGCAACAGCTACCAAATCCTGGAATTGTATCAGCAGAAACACGTGACTGGAACACTATCTTCACGAATATTCACAGCAACATTTTGACTTCAGCACAACGCTCAAATTGGTTTATGGTAATACATAAGAAAACAAAGCATCGAGAACTGCTGTTTCGTCGAGAAGTTATTGAAGACCCCTATTGTAAAATGTGCCCCGGAGAACCAGAGACAACAATACACAAACTTTTCCGTTGTCAACGAGTTAGGTATATCTGGAGGTTTCAACGGAGGCAGATTATAACACAAGACCCTAGTCTACGTTGCTTGGAGCCTGAATAATATATTCATCCCACCCTCAAAAATATCAGTCGCAACAGCAAACAATCGAGAATTAAATCTCTAGGACTTTTCTTGAGCTACTGTATTAATATACCAGAAAATGAAATAGGAGTAGACAATTTTGAATTTTATTTATTCTGTAACAACTAAATAGACGCAAAATATAGTTTTATGGCAAAAAAAAAAAACGACACAATCCAGTTACAACCACCATTATCAGCTAGTTTCAGTCAGAATTTCATCAATTTTTACTCACACGCTAAAAAGTTACAAGCTTAAAGTTGTCTCATTTTTTTCGAGTACAGTCTTTATGGTGGATGAGGAAGCAATTAGTAGCCCAGTTCGTACATTTTTGCCATGGAAACTGCACATGTATGTACATGCATTTTGGGAGAAAAAGTTTGTTTTCTGGGAAATTGTTTTATAAAATATGGATATGGGTGTGTTTTTTGGGGGGGGGGGGTGGGAAAAACGGGGATGGGGAGGGGGAGCGGGTGGGGGGGGGGTGGGGGGGGGGGGGGGGGCGGGGGGGGGGGAAAAGAAATGTTGGTGGGGGAGGAGGGGGTGGCGGGTGGGGGGGGGGGGGGGACGGGGCTGTGGGGCTGGAAAAAAAAGGGGGGGGGGGACAGGATAAAGGGTGTCCACGATGAAATTGCCACACACAAAATTGATTCGCAAAATTCGAGTTTTCATCCGATTGCCATCAAATTTTCAGGGATTGAGAAAAAACTATTAAACATCATTTTACCATTTTACTCGTATTTTATTTACAGTCCATACGCAAATGCCCGCACCTTGGCCTTAACCCCGGCCATAAGATTCTGCACAACCTGTGAATCAACCGTTTTTTGCATGTAAACCCATACTTTCTTCAGTTCCTCGACTGTCTTCACTACCTTAGGTCGTTTAAGAAGGTGCTGCTTCATAATCGCCCAGTACTTCTCGATGGGGCGAAGCTCCGGAGTGTTGGGAGGGTTGAACATTTTCGGCACGAAATTGACCTTATTGTCCGCATACCACTTCAGCACGTCCTTGGAGTAGTGGCATGTGGCCAAATCCGGCCAGAAGATTGTTGGGACGTTGTGGGCCTTCAGGAGAGGAAGCAGCCGCTTCTGGAGGCATTATTTTATGTACACCTGTCCGTTCATCGTGTCCTGGGTCACGAAAGGTGTACTCCGCTTCCTACACGTGCAGATGGCTTGCCAAACCAGGAATTTCTTCGCAAATTTGGACATCTTCTGAGTGCGGACATGCTCCGGAACGCTGAATTTATCCTTGGCCGTGAAAAACAGGTTGCCGGGGATCTGTTTGAAGTCGGCCTTCACATGTGTTTCGTCGTCCATGATGCAGCATTCAACTTTCGTCAGCATGTTGAGGTACAACTTCCTGGCACGGGTTTTGGCGGACTTGTTATGCTTCTCGTCGCGATTAGGGGCCTTTTGTACCTTGAACGTTCGAAGCCCAGCCTTAGTTTTGGCCTTCTGGACAAAACTTCGGCTTAGGTGCAGCTTCTTAGCCACATCCCGAACGGAGGCGTTCGGATTGCGGTTGAAGGCCCCAACTACGCGTTTGTGATTTTTGGTGTTGTACGGAATACTTTTTCCTTCACTCCTGGGCTTCCGATCGGTGGTCAACCGTTCCTCGAACCGCTTAATCACTCACGACACCGTGGAATTCGCGATTCCCAACGTTTTAGCGATGGAACGATGCGAGAGATCCTTGTTCTCGTGATGAATGCGCAAGATTTTATCACGCACGAGCTGTTCTTTCGACTCCATTTCCGCGAGTTTTGATCACAGGACTTTAAAACTTGCAGTATGTAAATAATGCACTATGAACTAAATCCACCCAAATTTTCATTAAATTCTACCCAACGATTAAAAAGTTAGAGCAATTTCATAGTGTGGCAATTTCATCGTGGACACCCTTTATCTTTCATTTTGAATCCATGATCGCCAAACACCATAATATTATCGTGAATTTGTGCAATTGTCCAGTGTTTGGGGGCTCTCCGGGGGTGTGTGGGGGGAAACAACTCCTGGGAAACCCTTTTTTTTTGGTGTGAATGTTGGGGGTGTGCGTTTTTTTTATTTTTTTTAACATTGGGTGGGGTGGTGGGGTGAAAAATATAATAAATTTTTTCATCATATAAAAAATAACTTTTTTACATTTTGTTCTAAATAGACGCGGTAGTCTGCTATGCAATGGCTGTCAAACACAAACTAATTGATGAAGCTTGTTCAAATTTTGACTGCCATTTTTCTGAGTTGACAGGAGCATTCAGTTAAGAGGTGGGAAATTCAAAAAGTCATAGACTTATTGACCTACCCTCGTATTTGCCTCCGAACCGAAGACAGCAAATATCTGTAGGTGCCTGCACCCTGTATTCGTTGATGCATTCCAGTCAGTAAACTGGCTCTCCCAAAAGATTTTATTTCTCGAAATAACAATTTTCAAAATCCATCAAAAATCATCTTCCTCATCCCAGACCAGCTTGGCCGCGAACCTTTTGAAATATATCACGCCACGAAAAACAACACGATTTACCCCCTTCTTGAGGATGCTAACTGACGGTCTGCCATCCTGCTGGGTTCAACATCACACTTATTGGTAAACAAACAGTTGACCATAACGGCACAGCTCTCAGCTCACGGGTTTTGATTGGGGTCGCTCTCAATGAGCTGCTCTCCCGCTCACATTTCCAGTGAGTGTCGCATGTAATGCGGGGGGAAGCTCTAAACCCTCTGCTGGTGGGGAACTCTCCGTTAGCAGTATGGTAACTCAAAGGATGCTGTGAGGCTCGGAGAGCGAGAGAACGCCGTACTGCAGGACCACCCGACATGGCAGAATGCACTTTCCCAACCGAACATCGCGTAACCGAGTCGTCTTCGTCGTCATCGTTGATGGCCGCTGGGGAGAGTAGAAGAGGTGAGCTGGGGATGCCCAACCTGAACCAGCCAGCGCTGGATGCTGTGACTAACTTTGACAGTGGAGAAAGCACCATTTGACCGTCAGTATCGGATGTACAGTTGGCCGTTTCGTACGCGCGTAGTAGACATCTCACGTTTGGTGTGTTATTGGCCGCTTTCGGGTGTGTGTGCGCGAAAAAGAGCTCCCGGAAAAGGTCGGTGAATTTGATTGAGGTAGATTTTTTCCCCTCTGGGTGGTGCGGACCGTACGTACGGCGACCAGAAGTTAGAGACGAGGTCGTGGCTGCCCATTGCTGCAGTGAAAATTATCACTTGGCCTCGCGCACGATTCGCGTGGAATTTGTTTGGTTTTTTGTTAGCGATATGAGAGAAATCTAGCGAATGTGAGTGAGGGTGGACGTGAACCTGATTTGAAACCCGCTCCCCAGGATATGACGCTGGCGTAGGTTGCCTAAGCCCCGAATCGATGTTTTTGTTCCGAATGAGGAAGTTTTCCCCATGGGGGTGATGGAAGAGTACGGTGCAATTGGAATTCTAGTGCGGGTTGTCGAAATATGGTGCTCACTTCAATGATGAGTATTGGCGGTAGTGAAAAACGTACTCTTGGTCCAACCTCGAAATAAGGATATCCGCTGGTGGCGGCTTTGCTGTGTATGAGTAGATTGATGGAATGAAGTGTCGTGTGCCGGTGATGGCGTGAAATATTGAACGCAAGGCCTGTTTTTTTTTGCGAATTGCTTTGAACGTGAGTTTCGATATCATGTGAGATGGTGGAAGGCTAGTCGAAAAAAAAAAAGAGATTCAAAAATCGATTATCATTAAAACAACTACGACCGACAGTGATAGAAGCGCACCAATAGCGGCATCAGCAACAGTAGTGTGACTTCGTCGAATGTTTCATTCAAAGAATTCAGCAGAGCGTAGTTGTGGGAGGAGTTGCTTGGCGCCGTGATTGTGAAAAATTCCAACGTGAAATCAAATTAAGTGTGAAAATTGATCGAAAATCGTTTCCGAAAGTGCCAACCCACTTCGGCCTGGTTTGTCGCAAAAGAGTGGAGTCATAAAAACGAAAATAACATAGCCTTAGGCGCCAGCGTGTATTTTCTATCGGATCACACACGTGCACACATGTATGCCATATGCGTGAGTAGGGCACTAAAGTGAGTTTCCGCTTGGGAAATGGCAATCCGGAAAATCCGGAACGCGGGAGACATCGGTGCAAGGGTGTGAACAAGAGGGAGGAAGTAAAATCGTTCAGACAAGGATAAGTTGATGACGTGCCAACCAGTCAGCCAGCCGGGTTCCTCGGGCTTTTGAACCGAAAGAGGAAGAGCAAAGCATCCGAGTGTCTCAGTGTGTTGGTGTATGTTAATGTGTAATTAAAATTCACACTGGATAGTTGATCGTGGTCTATCGCGAACACGCGTGGTTTAATATTTGGGTGAAATAAAAATTTAAAGCTGGAGCCGACGGCGGTGGCGCAGAGTACCGCTGAAGAAGTTTGGCTCATCCGGAATTGTTTCTGCAGAGGATCACATCAAAACGAGCCCCTTACTGGTGGATGGCAGAACTGGGTAAGCAAGCTGACTCGTTTTCTCTCGCTCCCGTTTTAGGCTAAAATGGGTAATCCCGGCGGAATCGAGGCGGGCTTTAGTTTAATTAAAATTTTATTTTGGGTGAAACAACTTTGGTGGGATGGTTCTTTTGTAGCCACCGCTGCCGCTGCTTACAAGGAAAGTTTTCGTGGCATTTGTGGGAAGATGGCGCTTGAGTATTTCGTGAAAGCACACCAGGCAAGCAATTATGGCCATGGCGATGAGATGCCTAACGTGATGGATAATGAAAATCTTGATCATAATAATGGGTAACATATTTTGTTCATACTTCGGTGTGGATAATGACGGTAATATCAATAAAGTTAGCAGACGTTTTATTAATCATTAAAAAATCGAATGGCCAACGACTGCAACGAATGATGCTGGCTATCTATTCGTCTTTTAACATTTCTCTAAAAATGTTTTCAATGCGCCACACTAAAGTAAACGTCATAGTTTGAAGATCTTTTATAGACTAAAACCTTTAAAATTTGCTCAAAATATTATTCCTTTGCCTAGATCTAGTGAAACCAAATAATACAGAAGATTCGCATATATTCGGAACCTCTATCTAATTTTCCAGAGTACATGGACTTTTCAACAAAAAAATAAAAATTATGTCAATTTAATTTGTGTTTATATAAAATATTAATCATCACATGGTTTCTTGCAAATAACATTAGAAAGTTTTGGAGGTACTAGTGGACCTTACTCTTTGTAGTTATTTGAACGTTAGAATTGAATTTGAAATGGAAATGAGCAAATTTGCAGGTAACGTATATTTAAGATAAAACTGGTTGCTATCTGTGAATAATGATTACTATGATTCTATGAAAAACTCTTTGGCTTAAAATGTCAAGTAGCATATTGATGCTCTTTTTGAGAAAATTCTCATTGAACGCTTATGTTTCAACCTTGAAGTTGGCATGAAGGCTTTTGAATCAGTTTTTCAATTTTATAATTGCCTAAGTTCTGTTCGTTTTTAACTCATGATTTATATCAAAATATAATTACTATCTTCTTAAGTGCCCGCTGGTATCTTAAGCCACAGAAAAGACTTACCAACCATATATGCATTGATATTTACTAAGTAGGATGATTCACAGTTTATATTCAAATCCACTCCATCAAATCGATTTCAAATCAGCTCCCGATCCTTATCCCAAAATCTCAAATTAGCTCTATTGGTTGCGAACTTGAACTGCAGCAGCCCTTTGATTTTTCTATGGAAATTACTATGGGAAACCCAAACTTTTTGTTCTCAGCTTTCTTAATCTTCGGTATAATAGTGTTGGCTCGGAGAATTTTTTTTCCATCTTCAAGGCATACCCAAAATTGGTCTTCGGCAGAGATGTTATAAAACAAATTCCTCGTAAGCATAGATAGCAAGCATTTTCATGTGTCATTTTGCTGAAGAGTTAGCAGGGTATGTGAAGAAAAAGGTTTTAGTTTCTCGTTGTAATTTCCATAGAAACTTCAAAACGCCAGGTTAGATCGAGTTTACAATCAATAGAACTCAAATTTTAGTGGTTATGACAGGACCTCATTAGAAATTGATTGAGCGGGGCAAGTTGGTTTGGGTGATTTTTTTAGAGGGGATAAAAATCTGCATATAGACACCTGTAGAACTCAGGGTGTGGGGATGAGGTTGACAACTCCTCGACCCATTAAAAACCCACCCGTGCCTTAAGCACTGGTTCCTCCCTGGAACCACCTTTCGGTATTACTTCGGGGAAGGGGGCTATTGTGCTTTTAAGCACCCGCTATGTCTAACTACTCAGGATTTTAGTAGTCAAGTGGTCCCTGTGACCTGACATTGGTAATGTCTCCATTTTTATTTGAGATTGAGGACAATCTGGGAGGCTGCTATGCATACCGCGTCCCAGATGTCTCGGTCTTGGCACATCCTCTGGACGAGATTGTCCGGCGTCGTGTCGTGACCGCTTAAAAATCGACGTGGCTGATAAAGGACTGCTTGTCGTCGATCATAACCCCCAAGCACCGCAGGGACCTTTTTGAAGCTATTGTGCAATTGCCTGCACTAATCGTCGCCTGTTGCTCCGATTTGCGGTTATTAACAATCGTGACCTCAGTCTTGTGATGGACAAGCTCCACTTTCCTAGAGCTTCTTCCATCTCTCCACAATGCCAGTGGAGTGCGAGTTTGTTAGATCCACCTCTTCGATGGATTCACCATATATCTCAGAGGTGATGTCGTCTGCGAACCCGACAATCTTCACCCCATTCGGGAACTTTAGTCGTAGTACCGTACATAGTTTTCCATAGCACCGGGCCCAGGATCGAACCTTTTGGGATGCTTGCTGTGATCTGGACACGCCTCTGCTCCACCTCTGTGTTGTACACCAGTACCCGATTCTGGAAATAACTTCCCAGAATCTCGCGAGTTGGCGATAGCCATTCAACTGGCGCTGTTGAACGCGTTTCTCACGTCAAGGGTGACCACTGCACAGTAACGGACTTCACGCTTTTTTCGCTGGATTGCACCACAGTCATCTTGGTAACGGACAGGATGGCATCCACCGTCGACTTGCCTTCACAGAAGCCAAACTGGTTGTTTGGCCGATCGTACTCTCCATGTACTTTGTCAGTCTGTTGAGGATTACCCTCTCGAGCATCTTACCCGCTGTCTCCAACAGCGGCCACAGGGTGCCTTCCCTGTCTTTGGTAGCAATACTAGGGTCTGAATTTTCCAGGCGTCCGCGAAAACGCCTCGTCCAGGCATCTTTGCATCCCCACCCTGAACATTTCGGGAGCCAGCAAGATAGCCAGGTTCGGGATACTATTCGTCCCTGGCGCTTTGTTCTCACTCTAAGTGACTTTGCTGCAGCGATGAGTTCGTCATTCGTCACCGTCGCCTCGTTTCCAACCCCCGTTGTGCCGTTATCAATGCCCACCTGGTTATTAGCGCCCCTCTACGCTCTATTCTTTCAGCGTCAGACTGCGCTCTTTGCATCCTCCGACTTGCGCGGAGGCATGTGCTTCGGAAGTTGGCGGTCGACTCCGTCCACCACCAATACACCAGCGACCTTCCATTCCTAGTTTTGACCATCCTAAGCATGGTCGCGTTGCACGCTTGTGTAAGTGACGTAACGAGTCGTTCACTGCAATGGTTTGGGTGGGTTGAATCGATACTTTGAACCACTTTTATATTAAGACACCTCTGTTTATGTTGCTCTTGACTCAGTAGTTAAGTATGGTAAATCGGTTTCACATTTACCTACTAGTCAATATAACGGTTTACACCGTTTCCAATATATTCTCATACAAAATAAAACTCGATGTATTTCAAATCGATAATCCAGATTTTATTGATAACTTTACCCATTTTATTGCAATATAATACTGATCAATTACAGCATATGTTTTGGTATAACACCGCCTTTAACCATCTTGACCAGCTCCAGACGTTGTTTGAAACCGTCACAGGCGTACGACTTCCATCGGCATTTCGTCCCAAATTCGTTTGATTACGGTTTTGAATTGGTTCAGATTAGACGCCCTGTGGTCATTTACATTCGCTAGCATATATGACCATACGAAATAATCCAAGGGATTCAGATCTGGTGAACTGGGAGGCCATTTATTCTTGTCCAAAAAGTCGGTCAAATTGTCTCGGCACCAGCCTTGAACGAGATTTGCAGTATGCGATGGCACTCCGTCCTGCTGAAACACATAGTGATCATCTACAAACACTTCATGTACATATGGCTGGACAACTTTCTCCAAAACTTCCGTTTTATAATATACGGCATTCACTTTAACGCCTTTTTCGATGAAAACTAGTGGCAATTTGCCTCGCTTGCAAATTCCTCCCCAAACCATCCCTGACGCAGCACTTTGGAACCGTGGAATATTTCTATCACTCTCTGGAACAGTTCTCGAAGAGAGAGCCCACAATTTGTCGTTCTGGACATTGTGGGATTGTTAATAACGACGAATAACTTTTCGTCGGAAAAGATAAATTCTTCCCCACCGTGCCGCGACAAAAGCAGACTTGCTCTTCCGAGTCGTTTCTGCTTGGAAGGTTCCGAAACTCCGTGAACCTTACGTTTCTTGAAAGCTTGGAATCCGAGGTCATTTTGCAGTATATTGTGCATTGACGATCTCGAAACATTCTGATCTGCGGCCATTTTACGTACAGAACGCTGTGATTTTCGTCTAATCCGTTCCCTGACCACTTTAACAACTCGTGCAGTCCACACCGTACGAGTACGACCGGATCTCTTTTGGTCATCCAACGAGCAGGTGTCACGGTACCTTCGGATGGTTCGGTACACAAAATCCCGCTTTACTCCGAGGTTTTTCAAATTTCTGAAAATAGCGCCCGGGCGCTCATCTTTCAAAAACTTTTTATCACCACAGCACAAAACTCCTTCATCGCTGGTAAAAGATAAACACCGAATGAAAACAAACGGACATAACCTAAAAGCGTTTGTATAAAAATAGTGCAAAACTACACCAACACATACGTGAGGCATGTTGAGTAGTTGAACAACACCAATGCAAGGAAAAAGTGTATGAAAATATATTGGACACGGTGTATTACTTAAAACGAAATGCTTGAACAAATTCTTATACAGAAAAAAATGATCGTTTCATTAAAAAATAATTATTTTTTTTCCCAGTTTTTTTTTTTAACTTCTATTTTTTTTTTATTTTGGAAATCCCAATAGTACTAAACCAGGGGGGTTTTTGCAAATTTTTTTATTCTTTTTTCCTGGTAGGAGAAAAAAAAAAAAAATAACATCAATTTTTTTCTTGGCTTTTGTTTTTTCATATTCCCTTTACTTTCTTTTTATTTTATAAATATATTCTCCTCTTTTTTGGTGTTTTTTTTCTTCCCTCCCCCTTTGTTTTTTTTTTTTTTTTGGGGGATTCTATTTTTTTTTTTAAAAACCACAAAAAATATAAAAAAAAAAAATTTACCCCAATCGGCGAATCGAACCCGCCGCATCTGGCTTTATTGATCTAATACAAATAATCAATTATTTTAGGGTCTTGAATAGGTTATTATGATATTATCCATTACCTGTTATTATACTCCTGCTATGATAGCTACAATGCTAATCAATAATGGTGTAAATCAATTATAATTAAAAAGGGCAAAGGGTAAATGCACCCTTCTTTTTGGGGAAATGCTCCTTAAACTTTGGAAAAATGCTCCTTAGATGCGTTTGCCCGGTATAATGCAATCGCAGGTATTAAACTTCTGGTTAGCGCTTGCCGGGTGTTTTAACGAGTCTTAAGTTTCTTCAAGATTGTATAGTTTTGACGTTTCTGAATTTCAAAACGAAATTAATACCCGTCAAAACGAAATTAAGTTTTTTTCAAAATTTAATTAGAACTCGTCAAAATGAAATTTAAACCCGTCAAAACTACCTAGAATATTGCGGGAACTTCACTATACAATCTTGAAGAAACTTAAGACCCGTCAAAACAACCGGCAAGCGCTAACCAGAAGGTTAATACCTCCGATTAAATTATACCGGGCAAACGCATCTAAGGAGCATTTTTCCAAAGTTTATGATTCTTCCTATGTTATGTTTAACTGAATTTTTTTTTAAATTTATAGTTCTGTTTTTGACGTAAACGAAGTCTCACGGCTTTTCAAGTGAAAATTTGAAAATTGCGACCGTCACGAACACTTTGAATACTTGTCACTTAATAATTTCTGGATATATTTTCAAGGTGTCTTCTTCAATCAATTGGTTACATTTGTGTTTATAAATTCAATTATCAAAAATTATCACACAGCCATTTTAAACTATTGAAAATAACTCAAATTAAAGGTTATGACTTCTGATTTTGGAGTAATTATATACCCTCGGTCTATACAAGTGCACGGAAAGAAACATATTAACATATTTTGATGAACTGAAACGAGTCTGAAAGTTGTACAATTTTTTTTCGAATTTCGCATCGTCATGGCCATGGCCACCAGGATAGTAACGCAGCAATTCTCTTGTAATACTGAGAGTTTTCAATTGTTTATCTTTGGGCCGAAAAAAAGGCCAAAGTACTTTTGAGAACGGATGGAAATGCCTTATACGTGTAACGTTGGCCTCAGCGAAGGTCATAATTATGCACAGAATTAAACACACAATCACAAAAAAAAACCTACGCCAATCAATTAAATTGAATGATAATTAGATAAATTTGTTACAAATACCATGCAGGAAAAAAATTATAAAAAACCATGCCATTTTAAATATCTTTGTAGCTCCCCTTTATGGGGGGGGACACAGTGGTTCAAGATATGAACGAAAATTTCACACTAATGGTCATTCACTGGGCATGAAAAGCTATTTATTTATACACAGCTGGTGGCGTTAATAACCTCGACGGTTTAGTTGAACAGCAGCCCGTTTTCCTGCTGCTGTGATGTAGCTGGGTTATGTTCAATGATTTTTCGCGATGATGTTAACTGTATGTTTTTTTTAATAATTTATTTTTCTTTGTTCAGAATCGATCGAATCGACTTTATAGAGCCAAATGCTTGTTTTTTTATATAAGATTGAAAAAAACTTAAAATTAAGGTAAAGGGATATAATCGATTGCCCGCGGTCACCTCGAGGTTAATTTGATTTACAATTTTATGGTTGGGAAAATTGTGATGGGACTTTTCAATATCAGCTTTAGAATTAAATATTGTCAAAAAAAAAAAAAAAACATACGCTCGCTCACAATCCTAAAAAATTTAACTTCAACACATAAATCAATCAAACAACAATCTAAGATGAATGTAAGTCAAAAACATTGATATTATTTTTATAAATTCCACATCGCGTACAGCTAAAATGTCGGGAATTGGTACATTGGGTGGTTTACCTCGAGCTCGGAGGAAATCTGACTCCACAAAACCAAATAATTTGATCTGTGGCTTTGTAACCTTGTTCTTGTTCACCGATATTGTTTTCTGCCAGCCCAAATAGAGCGTTTTATGAATAATAATTAGACATGAGGTGAGACACGAATGAAGTCTCGACCCACATCCAACCCCCTGAACCAAGGCTTCTTCGACATCTTAAATTAACTTAAAAAATATATATATGTGAACAAACTTATGATTACGTTTTATTGTACGCAATCATGATAAAAAATAATTCACTTAAAATGGGAACTTTTGACCAACATTATTCAAATGCTTAAATTTAGTGAAACTATAGAAAGTACGCTCTGAAGTTAATAAAACCGCTCAGTACAACTTTATGGCCATATGTTCGAATGTTTGGTTTTGAATGCTACCGAATGCCTGATAAATAATTTTTTATCTTTTTCAATAAAATCAACTTTTTAAGTATTCGAAATGAAGGGTGACATCTATGCCGTAAAAATCACGAGTTCAAGTCTCACCCCGGACAAGTTATGAAAATTCCCAAAGATGTGTTTGAGTGACTACGACGGAAGATGAACCATGGAGTCACATAATCAATTAACCGCGTTAACCGCGTTTAACGGTGGCTAAAAATCCTTCTTTTTACATCATACAAATGTATTACTCTAAGGTAAATTATCCTTTGATAACGGTGCGTTGGAGGGCTTGGATTACTTTTGTTGTCTATTGAGTCTCCATCCTCATCAGTGTTCCATTCTTGGGAAGAATTTCATCCAGGAAAACAAGCAGAAGCATTGTTTTCGTTTTAAAAACAAATCAAGTTATTTTTCGTTTGCTGATCCGAATCCGCTTTTCTCGCCGACTCATTGCCCCGGGTCTTTACCGGCGCAGTGACTAGTGTGTAGGAAGAAGAAGTAACAAATTATTCCATTATTCAACACGCACCAGTCATTGCTTATTCATCTGTATAATTGATTAAGAATTTCAATTTGCCAAGTTTCTTTTGTTTCGTAAGAATGGCCTCCGGTACCAGTTGTTTTCTTGTTTCTTTAAAATACAAGAATTAATCCATCTAGCTACCTCATATTGATTTCAATGCTCTGCATTTTGGAACGGAATTTTTGGTTCTACTGCAATACTGTGAGTATTTATACGGCTTAAAAAAAGTTTTAAAATATAGGACGGCATGTGAAGGTAAAACGATTTTAAGGAGTTGGCTACAATGGCCGACATGATCGAGCAATTCGCGTTTTCAAAATTACTAATCTCAATAAATCTCTGGCGCTTCTGCTAGTTTTCTTAAATAAAATCAAAATACATAAATAAATAAAATATCTAAATTGATAAATGAAAACCAATCAAACATGAAGCGCTATGGATAATTAATTGAATTTAACCCATACTTTGTGATATAATTATTTGTGATTTTAAATGATAAGCTAGAAATTGGCATTCGCTTTAGGTGCCCTTTATGCCCCTATTACCTATTGCTCGTTACCTCGCTGCTACGTTCCAAGACCCTTCAAAGCACTCAGCCTTTTAAAATTCACCAGCGAGTAAGCAGCTCGTCTTAGTCTCGCACCCAGGCTTACTGTTGAATTGTTAATTGCGGAATAAATGAATAACGTTGCGAAATGTCGCTAGGGTAGATTACTACATTGGCTTTATCGTTCATTCTTGGTCCATGTTGGGGTTAACAATTTAACGAAACAATTTGTACGATGCATCAATTCAAAAGCTGTAATATTATATCTTACTGTGTGGAATTCATGTTTTCATCAATGTGAGTCCATCAGTTTGTTATCCATGGAAAGAAATTAGTAGGCTAAGTTTGGAGCCGAGAAGGGATGTTATTTATCTCTGCTGTCAGTTAATTTTCAGTTAATCTAAATAAGGGCAAGAGAAGATTATTAAATTTGGAAGTGATTTGTAGCAGTAGCAGACGTATGGTGTGAGTTTTTATGTGTGAGTTGTACTTAATAAGCCAAGAATTGGCTGCGAAGCCCTACCAACTGGATTTCAATTAAATGATTTTTGTTTTCCTTCGCAGCAAAACTTCGACGAGACAAACGGAAAAGCATGTCGATATCAATCCTTCCTGAAAACGGAACTTTCAAATTTCGCTGAACTTTTCCCTGTTTCTGGAGGCGGCTTGTTAGCGAAATGTGCCTCTTCGAGCACTTCTATGGATACTTTAAATTTAACGCATTGCCGCGTGGAATCCATAAGAGCTCGTGATTTTTTCGGCACATGAATTTGCTTTGTGACATTGGCTATGGGGATTTTTTTAATTTTTAGGGTTTTTTTCATTACGGCGAATCTACAATGGAGAGATTCTCTTCGGGCTCGCTCTCTTTCATTCATTACATCGCCATTATAAAACTTTCGAGGGATTCTTTAGTACAGATCGAAACACAATAGTGCTGGCTAGCATACTCAACAAATAGGAGAATGAAAAACGTAAAAGTGATTGGAATATGAATGAAAGAGTGCGAGCCCAGAGAGAGTCTTTCAATTGTAGATTCGCCATAATGAAAAAACACCCTAGATTTGTTGTTTTTTGTTCATTTTTCAAACAATTTCTTTAATCTGTTGTTAATCAGGAGCAGCAAAACAGCAAAAGCAAAACGAAATACAGTACTATCGGGTTTTTTTTTCTACACGGTGCATAGCAAAAATAGAAATGAATTTTACATCAAGTTAAAGGCACATCAATCAGATTGTTACTTGCAATATTGTTCGAAAAGTAAATGTGGACAAAATAGACGAAAGACAGTGCATCGATGTGATTTTACCTTTCAGCATTGTGTGATTACCGATTGTATTATTACATTCGTATTTTGATGCACTCTATGATGTTGCGTTCATGCGTTCGATGAAATGTTTTGCTGTTTGAGGGAATCTTAGAACACATCAAGTTTCTTGACTATTCTGCAGCCAATTTAGCTTGTTTTTGGAAAATATTAAGATTATTCACCATAAGCACGAATTAGCTCCATAGGATTCAGAAAAGTCAAGAATTGATGGATGGTATCGAGCTTTGTTGATTTTTTTTAATGAAGTTAAATTTATCGCAAGTTAAGTTGAAATATTCATCTGGATTTGTTCGAATTTTACATGCATGCAAATGGGTAGATATAGGGGTCAATTATAGAAGTCGAGTCGAGCAAAATTGCATATTACAGAAGTCGACTGAACCTGATCGAGTCGACAGCCGAACTCGACTGTCATCTACAATGTTGAAAATTTTCAAAATGTTATTGAAACATTACACCATTCTACAATTCACGATTTCCATCAATTCTAGACAAAATAGTCAAAAGGTCGAAAGTAACATTTATAAACAACTACTTCTAGCGTATTTTTCTGGGATCTGCTTGCTCCCACAAACAAAATAGCACCAGAAACAGATACAGGAAGTTATTCCCTTCCCGTCGGTAGTGGATATAGATGTTAGCAACCTGGCATTTCAAGAAAATTTACTTTCAACCCTTTTGACGATTTTGTCTAAAATTTACCTGTGACTTTTGACGTTCGAAGAATAAATGTTTACATTTTTTACTCTTGTTCTGTGAATAACGGTAATGGTTTTGTCATTTTGAAAACCTTATTGAAAAGCTGTAGTAAAGTTGTGATTTGAAGAATTTCCGGGGAAAGTGATTGCTCAATATGTGGGCAACTGCCGATATCTATTTCGAAGATGATTCAGAAGAGGAATTTTCCAGTATTTCATTACTACGCAGGAATATTCGGGACACATCAAACCCGTTATATTTATCTGACAATGAGTGAGTCCTAAATTATCATTCAAGGTTGTTGGAATTTAATTCTCGCGATTAATTTTTATACCATTTCACATTACTACGGCAGAATGGACCTTATTACGGTTGTCACTTCACCCGTGACATCGGTAATAAAGACAGTGATTTCTATTTGATGTGAGTTTTTTCATCGTGAAGTGACACCCATAATAAGGCTCAATAAGTCAGTTTTTAGGCGATTAGATCATAGTACAATACAATAAAAAATGATTTAGACTTGTATAGTCCTAGAATAGTGAATTAACAATCTAATATCATCTGGCTTACGAATAATCCGATTTTTTACTGATTTTGCTATCATATGTTAGCTGATTTTGTTATCATATGTTAACTGATTTGGTTATCATATGTTTATATATTTTTTATTTTTTATTTTTCCATCGGCCTATTTCCTCACATGGTGACAATCACCGACGCCAGGAAGACGACTCCACCGCCTAGACCCTATCTATCAACTCGTGAATATAAGCCGGGACCAACGGCTTTACTTCCCTTCGGAAGGAACGCGTGACCAGATTTTTTTCGCCTCAGAAAAACCATATGTTATCCGTATGTTGTCGTCTTTAAAAAAATATGTTTGTGGCACGAAAATTCAAAAAAAATGTATTGTTGCAGTTATTAACGTCGGATATTAAATTAAAATCAACACAATGTTTTTTTTTTCTCAAGCCAACATTATCTTCCATTTATTCAACCTTACCAACGCTTGCTAATTTTACCCATCTTTACACACTTTTAAAATAACTTATTTTTGTCAAGATTAGCTAATTTATGCATCATATGACGCAAATAGACTCAATGTACTACAAAAATGCAAAATCAAAAAAAAAAAAAATCTGTGAAGAGTAAATTAGAATGTTTTGATTATCAAATGGTCGCTAAATCATATGTGAAAATCACTTAAGTGTTTTTAGCAGTTTGAGTATAGTTTGATTTATGAAATTGTTTGTTGTGTAGAGCGAATACAGCTGGCAACGCCTTAAATCAGGAAATCAGAAAAAAAAACCGTACGTAGACAACATTTAATAACAAATCTATCGAATGGGATGAACTTGCATCCACGAATAGACCCAATTTGGTGCATAAAGACCGACATTACATCCATATTCCTCGAAAGATTCTGACTTTATCAAATGAGTTGTGTAACTTTATGTGATACATACTACCAAATGGCATATTAAATATATCTAAGCAAATGTATAACTAGTTAAATATCGCTTCCAGCTCAAATACTTTGAGTTATAATAAAAAATGTAATTGATTGTTGCATAATAGGCTGAGTCAAGAGACACATACCCTAGATGTTTTTATCAACTTCAATTACCGTATTAAACTTGTTGTACTTGAAGCGTAGATTTTCATACATTCTTATTATTTCAACTTCATTAATCGCGATGTCTTCATTTTGATCTCTTAATATCCGAATTAAATCATCGGAGGAAAACTTCTCGCTCATGCCCATTACTCTAAGTCTTGGCACCGATGATGGAACAACAGCGTTATAATTTTCACCCAAATCGCATATATTTGAAATTGGTTCACTGTTGTAGAACCCTTAGGTCCGAAGTACACCTTGCAGTCTGCACCTTGTATAACTCTTGCGCTTTTCGGTAACTTTCGGTACTAATATCTTTATTTTTGTTTTGATTCGCTATGCTATTTTGACAGCATATTTGATGTGTTGGTGCGAGTTACGTTATTAGGGGCGAATCATTAGGCTTGGGACCGGTGTGGTAGTACTTCCTGAGCCTAAGAATACATTCATTTTCTTCATCGCTATCCAGCCGCTGCTTGTATCCTGTTAAACACTCAGCGATAGTAGAGCCATCTTTGCCATTTCTAAAGTTACGGATTTTGTGTGTTTTTGGATCCAGTTTACTATTTAAAAACTTGCGAGTATCATCGCTATTATGTATGAACTCTTTCGGTTTGATCACAATGACCGGACGAGAATGTTTTTTTTTGAGATCAGTATCAGTGTTTTTTTCTTATATGTGTTACTATTATTATTAGTCCCAGAATTATTTTTAACTATATCCGCGAAACTAGTACCTTCCATAAAAACATCATTTGACGTCTCGCTAACGTCTTGCTGAACTGTACGCTTTTTGTCTCTGGGATTCAGGCTCGGCTCCGATGCCGTACTTGATGTACCTTGCATTTCATTCATTACAGCTTCTTTATTGATCGAATTAAATTAAAAAAATGAACATTTCATACTCTCCAATTCTTTACCAACTGATTTATTAAGTTCAAAAATTGCCTTCTCTAAGGTACTATTCAAATGTTTCCCCAAAATTTCCATACCGGTTACTAACGCGTTGTTTATTTGAGCAACGCCACTAATCGAATCTGATAGAAAAGAAATCTTCTTCATATCCTCTTCGAACTTTTGGACGGTCGGGAGCAATACATTCTTCCACAACGCTGGTCTAACAAACAATCATCACATTTGAACAGCATATTATCGTTCTCACTGACGAGCTTGGCTACCGCTTTTGTCAGTGGAGTACACCTATAGTGGTAAAATAGACATTAATATCTAGAGATAAAAACCTCTAAATACTAACGTACATTTTGCTCAGCTTTCTACATTTTATTAGAACTGCTGTAAAATTTCAAGTGGATCTATCGAAAAGTTTATAGAACTTTCAAAATTCTCATATAAGTTTGCATTGATTTAAAAACACATAAAAATGTTAAGAGCAACTGATACGTTTATAAATTTGCCTATAATAATTTCCATCATATTGTCCATCGATTTCGTTGCTTTCATTTTCATCAGTTCGACGAGCCGTTCGATCTGACGGTAATTTGTCTTCTTGTGAGGAATGGACATTTTTCGCTGGAAGAAAATAGTTTTTCTGCTATTCCTCTCAAAAATTAGAAAAAATATGGTTTCCTTACTGCTCAACCTGCTATCCTTTCTAGAAGAAAATCGCGAATCAAAACAAATTTACTCGACAGAATGTGACAAATCAATCACCCGTTTTCGCACAGTCTACTGATTCGACCTGCTCGACAAAAAATCGTCGATCTCGACAACTGTAATAGCAAAATAAACCTGTCGAGCAAAGTGACGGTCGACTCGACTTCTATAATTGGCCCCTATATTTCAACCTACCTTTCAATAGAAATCAAATAATTTTGAGAAAGTGTTTGAAAGTGAAAGTGAAATGTCGCACAATATGGCTTCAAAGTATCAGAGCAGCAATTAGAGCGAATAAATCTCTTTAAGCTATGTTAAATAATAGTATGAGTTAAAAGTCGACTTTGAAATATTTGAAGATTTTTTTTTTTCTGGAGTATCTAGCTGGAGCTGCGTGACAGCTTGGTTGTCAAGACTAAACTCTTTCCCAACGTCACCTCTACTACGACCAATACCTTAGAAGCACTAGCCTATGTTCGCCGCTTGAGCACTAGTTGAAGTAAGTAGTATTTGACCGTAGTATTTAAAAAAAAAATCAGTTTAAATTTTCCTGCGATGATGTTTTGTTATACAGTCGTAAAATGGAAAATCAAATCAATACTCTATCTTAGATGTCACGAGCTTTGTTTAATGATTTCTAATGTTTCCTGGAAATGATAATCCGGGGCAAAGTGCCGCCTGACTTAATAGTCCCTAGTGCTGAAGTCATCTCCAGGCCGTAGCGGAACCGAAATAGAACCGAAAGGGAACCGAAACGGAATCGAAGCGGAACCGATATGGAACTAAACCGGAATTGAAATGGAACTTCCGTGAATAAAACCTCTTCCCCCCTTTTATAGTAAGTCAAACACTATACCCTCACTGAGCGGACTCTCCGCACTGTTGCTGAAATAAACTACTTGGAAAGGTTTAATCTACTGCTCGTGCTTCCTAAGCGAGCCCTCCGCGTCCTATCTCTAATAAACATGCTTGTCATCGTCAATCTAAAGTAACACTTTTCTATGGCTTTGTGCTTCATTTCGAACAATCACATATTTACCATGATCAAAATATTCACCTTTTTCGAAAATTTTGCAATTACTTTCACTTATCATACCATGTGCAAACCAGGTATTTTGGCTATTTATTCCATAAAACAAATGGATAAACAACAACATAAGTTGCCACGAAAATAAAAAGTGTACTTTTAGTCGTATCTCTTTCATTGAAAGTAAGAAGCCTAAGAGTTAATTGCGGCATAACCCGCCAGTATCACACCTAATGCTAGTGCCTTTGTATATACAATCTAAGACGTGGCAGTGAAATAAATGTGCAGAATATGTGATACTTTCACTACTGGTCAAATTCTTGGTCTCATATGCATGTTTATAGCATGAGATAAGCCCTCTCACCGTCGACAAGGTGAAAAATTTGACGCGCAAGAGGGATTTTGAAATATTTGAAGAAATTATTATGGGTTTATTGGATTTCTGCACGAAAATTATCGTTTAAATTGATGACCAATCAACATAATGATTTTATTCAGTTACATTTACCTTAAAGAAACTTTGTATGTACTCGTAAATAAAATTCATAAAGCTAACAAATCCTCAACTATCGCCTAAGCCATAAAATAGTGACCCTCTCAACCATCGTAGCAAACACAACCGTGTCCGTATCATAATTCAAACCATACGGCCCTTTTCAGGGCCATCAAATGCTTTCTAAAGAGTGTACAATACAATTTTCTCACATACTTACTTTCGAATGCTGGTCTAACGTTCCATTAAGACCCTACCCACGCCATTTCGACTTCGACTACGTCTAACGGCTAAGGTGGAGGTCAAATGAACATGTGAAAAATAGCGACTGTCACGAATATATATAACACTTTGAACGCTATTAATTTTATCATTTCTCAATAGATTTTCGAGATTGTAGCTTCAATCAGTTGGAATTTTTTGCAACTGTAAAGTTTATTTCCAAATATGGGTCATTCCATATAAAGTCACCGAAGAAATGCATCGACCCTCTTCGATTCGTACCAAAATAGGCTGATATACTTGTTCTATTAATAAAAAATCTAAAGTTTTGGACCAATCGCTGAGCCCCTCGGCTAATGGGCTGCTCCCACTTTTTTTAGAAGTTTGAAAAGTCTACACACTTAGAGTGTTAGTGAATAAATTCGGGATAGATTGTGCTCGCGAAAAAGTCCGTATTGTGCGGGCGAAATCGCACTCGAAAGCGCCTGAAAAGTGTTCTCCAGGCTAGCAGCAATCGCGTACGTTGTGGAAGTGATATTTTCCGTCGCTAAACAGTTTGGAAAAGTGGTGAAAACATATTTTTTTTGCTTGGTTCTCAGCCTCCATTGGCAGTGAAGAGGAGTTTTCTTGCTGAAAATGTTCTCCCTCTCGCGCTGACCGGATAGCTCTCTCTGTCTGTCGCTCGCGTTTGCACTTTGTGGGAGAAGCGCAGTGGTGTTGGTGTGAGTTTGATGGATTGCATTTTTTTTTCGCCCACCCTGGATGCGATTCATCAAAACGTTAAGATAGAGAGGTAGGTGGTTGTGTGTGTTGGCAGTAGTTTGCATCGCATCGGCGGCAACAACAACAACAACGTTATCATCTAGCACGACGACTGCGGCAGTAGCACCTCATCGCGCGTCGCGTTGTTCTGCGTAGCGGATTACTAGTGTGCGTGTGCAATTGGTTCCGGTGAGCTGAAGTCAGAAGAGTGTTGCGTGTAGCGGGATCGCGCCGTGTTCGCGATTCTTTCAAAAAACTGCATACAATCAATTGCGCTGTGGTGTGTTAGTGATGTTTCCTCAAGCGAGCTCAGGTCCAAAGTGTCGTCGTTCGCGGGTATTGTGGGGGAAGATAGTGTGTATTGTTTAGCAACCGTGTAAAGTTAGAGGTCATAAGCGAGTTTATTATTCTTATTGATTCTGTTTCCTGCAACCAAGTGCAAATATCTAGAACTAGATTTTAAAGAAAAATACCACAACCGTGCCAAAGTGAATTTTGATTCGGTGTGCAGGGCTATTTTGTAAATTATTCGGTGCAAGAAGAGTGTATTAGACACAGATATCATGTTACTACCGGAAGGTTTCCGACACGTCGGCGACGGCCGGGTTGATGTGGTCGAGTGCCGACGGCAGCAGCTGCGGGTCCAGCAGGACGTGGCCATCTAGGACATCGAGGAGAGCCGGTTTGCAAAGCAACACATTATTTATTTCTACCATATTTTGAAGACAATATCTAATATCCTGTTTTATTTTATTTTATTTTGTCTATTTGGTTTTGTTTTGTTTTTCGTTATGTTTGTCTATTTTCAGTCACATTTGAGCGGTCTATTGCTTTTGGCGGATGGTGTAGGTATGTACTTTCAGCGTATCGTTAACCAAAACGAACCCTGCTGCTAACCCTTCCCCAACTATCCAACATCCCAGTGATTTCTCGTGGAAGTGCAGAGGATTTCTCGGCTTCCTCCAAAGCCAGTATCATGTCAACACGTTCCTTCCCATTCCCTAATTGATCAGCATTCGGGCACGGCCGGCGCCGGTATTGCTTTATAATGGGTCACCAGTGTTTACAGATTGAAGATGTATGTTAGTCCCAAACATCATCTGTTGGTTCTTTGTGCAAATACAGCTGATCTAGCAATAACGGAATTGCATCCGTGGGCGGTCAATCATGCTCATGTTTGAAAAGTCTACACACTTAGAAAATTTTACAGTATTCGGTAATTTTTTACCGAACTTTCAACAGCTGAACGTTCGGTAATCCAATTTTGGGGGTTGTGGTGAAATTTTAGGGTTTTGGGGAAAAAAAAAACCGGGGAAATTATAAATTTTTGCCAAAATTTTTTTAGGGGAATACCAAAGCAGCTGTTGAAAGTTCGGTAAAAATTACCGAATACTGTAAAATTGTCTAAGTGTGTATATTTTGTTTTTTGAATATCTCGATGACTATAAGAGCTACAAACAATATCAGGTTTTTTTTTAAAGGGAATTAAGTTTGCTACCAAACAAAGATTTTTGTAATTTTTACAGTGTTGCCAACATTAATATTTTTACAATTGAAATCTTAAACTGCGTTTTTCTCAAAATGCTTCCCATATTTTTTCCTATTTTCATGGCTCCAATCTGTTTAGCAGACTTTTTTACATAAGAAACATTTACTAAGAAAAAGCAATTTGCTCCGTCATGTTATAATATCATAATATCATAAAATCCTCCATGCTGAGTGAACGCTCCACACCACGTGGTTGCTTCGCGCAGACAGCAGCAGACAGCTGCAGGCAAATATACTATATTAACAAAATAAGTCACTTCTATTTTCCACATACACATGTTTGGCGACCCGTGTAGCGCTGCCAACAGCGCCATCTGGTGATAAAAATGGCAATAAAAATATACCATTCCATTTGGGAGACTTCATCTTAACGTGTATCCACGGTAAAACTAATTTATTTTTTTATGAGTATGCTCACTTTTGAGAATAACGCCTATACTTTTTTTTAATCCTAGAAAAGAATTACTACTAGTTGCCACCGTGATTTCTTCAATAAACGTCGTATGTATGTATGTAAGGTAGCCATCATCCCTTCTAAGACCTTGTCATGTATGCAGCTCCACTTAATAGCAAGATCAAAGTGAGTTACCGGGTTGCATTCACATTAACGCTGTATGAAGGGCCAAAAACGGTGGGGTGGACCCGTAAGCAGAGACACTTACGCGAAACCCGTGGGAACATAAGATTGGGTTCTAGAATAACCCAATTCGCAATTCCTATTAGGCTTTCTACGGGATAGCTTGTTAAAAAAGGCGCGTTACTCTCACTGAATCTGTTGGAGTAGAATTCACAGCATCACAATCGAATCGGTAGGATAAAGAAAATAATACTGTTTGTTCCTTCCTAGACGCCGGTTGTCACACCACTCCATTGTCCAATTCCAGCTTGAGTGATCCCTGATGCTCCCTCGCTTCCCAATATATATTCAATTTCTTAAGGTAATTTTTAAAATATAGTGAGTTAATATTATAATTATAAAAAATATAGTGAATGAATATTATAATGACAAATAATATAGTGAATGATAATAATAATTCCATTTGTGGACCTGAAAGTTTAGACCAGGGCTTCTCAACTGGTGGTCCGCAATCCTCAGGGGGGTCGCGAGGGCCTTCTAGGGGGGTCGCGGGAGTTCGACCAGCGTGACAATTTTTATGCATACAGAATAAAAAAAAACTGATCCATAAAATAAAATGCCACCAATAAGTAGGTGTATGAATGAGTGTATGAATTTAAAGAATAAACGAGTATTTTTTGGTCTTCGTGCGTCTTATAATTCGTTCGAGTAGAGCAGAGTAGTGGTGAACGGAAGGCAACGAAGGACACGCGATTGAATGGATTCATTTTTTACTTGCTCTTTACTTCTTACTGAGATGTGAGTTGATGTATTAGTGTGCGTCCTGGTGCGTCGTTAAACGTGAAGAAAAAATTCAATGAATGCGCAGTAGTAGTTGGCTCATTTGTTTTGTCTTCTTTTACAACTGAACTGGCCATTTACGCGTCGAGTCCCGAATCAATCAACCGACCAATTTGTTGCTTCCACATTTAAAATTTTGCTGAGATTTTGGTTTACCGTTGCGAACTAAATATTGTCAACTTGAATAGGTAAAATATTCAATAAATTTACAGAATAGTTACAGAAAAGAACAAGATTATATTTTACTTTATAGACGGCCTCACCATGTAAAAGAAACGCAAGTATTCCGAGGATTATATGTAATTCGGTTTCACAACTATAATCGTTAATGGCGTCGATAAGCCACAAAGCGTGCTTTGTGGCGTTGTGTTGAGTGTTGAATCAATGAAGCCATCAAAATAAACGGCAGTTGGAACCGGTGTTGGTGGTTTTTTGTTTTTTTTTTATGTATGATGTATGATATGTACTACCACCCATTGTAGCACGGAAACTAAGTCCGACAGCAATGGGCTCTCCTCTCCGTTAGACTTGATCAAGCTTTAATAACCACTGATTATCCTAATCATGCCATTGTATGAAGGGCCAAAAAGGGGTTGGGTGAATCGATATGCAACATCACTTATACGTATCCACAGGGATATAGAGAATCTCCTTCCAACAATAAGACTGAACAATTGGTCAAAAGAGCAAGCTATCTAACAAGAGGATGCCCCAATGGGCGGGGAGAAGAGCCCGCCCTCTATTCACAAACTGTTAGCAATGGGGAGTTGGCATTCCCACTCTCCCCATCCAGAGTGCTTCAATCGGGTGCCCTGATGGTCCCTCCCATTCCCATGAAATATTTATATAATGGTGTATATATTTATGTAAATGAAAAATACTACAAGCACTCGTATCTATAATATATGATCTTCGTTCGGTTGATCCTGAAATGCAAGAAAAGTAAAATGTTAAAGTGTAGAGTTCTGTGGTTTCGCGCATAAGCACGTTTTCGTTCGTTTTCAGCGATAGCAGCATTTCACCAAAATCTTGATTTGAGGTATCCTGAAAAAGTTTGTTAAATCTATTGAAATTTTACAAAACTAACATTTATACATTTTAGTTTACTGTTGCCATGGTCACTTTTTGCTACTTGATGCTGATTTTATAATAGCAATCCGCTTTTATTTTTGCTGACCTAATAGTTATTGCTACCGAGTTAGGAATGGGAAGATTTAAGTGGAAGGGAGTTAAAGATAAATGGGCAAAAAACAATAAGTAATGTTTTAATCATCTTTGAAGTAAAATCAATAAAACAATATTACCAATTATAATGATATTTTGAGTTATGATGAAGTAATGATAAAGATTGAAATGTAAAATCAAACACTAGCCAAATGACACACAGTGCTGCATGAATCAGATCAGCTCAGAATTGGTAAAATGTCCATTTGTAAACCGGAAATGAAAAATACATTCAGCAATAAGTGCAAAAGCCTACCACAGATTCCGTAATTTTCAAAAGCCTACCACAGTTGTAATTTTCTGCGTTATATACTGGAAATATATGGAATGCTAGATGTCATAAATTGAATGTATGTTTCGTGTTTAAGCCAGATACCGCCTTAATCAGGTTTGTTGCATGAAAATGTGAAGGTCATGATATGATGGAAATAATACGATGTTGCAAAGAAATACTACAAATTGTACATATAATAATTAAATGCCCCTATTTGCCCCTTCCGCTGCGATGTTTGATGATTGAAACTCTAAAATAGCGAAAATTACAACGTTATTTAATGAAATAAAGTTGATCACATGGCATCCTATTAAAATAACAAAGAAAATTTAGGCAAATAAATTTCATATGAGTATGAGTACTGCCCAAAAACGGAAACTCAATAAATCCAAAAAAAAAAATTAATGACAGGAAATTCTCCGATAACTCTTTTTTCCTACTGGTTCCATAAATGATTTTTTATGTCTGTAAAATAGAAAAGGTAGGCTCATAAACAATGTTAGTTTTTGAATTAACTAATTTGGAAGACTATTTTTTTTTTGTAGAATTTGTCGTATATTATCCTCTCTCTAAAAAAAATGTAAAAACCATCCTATCTTTTCAAATACACAACGTGAGTTAGGTGGGCCAAAACTTACAACGATGCAAATGCGAAGCTGAAAATAGCATTGAATAATATTGTGAAGGGATGTTATAATATAAAATGGGAATAACAATTATATTTGTAATGTCTGCATGTCTGCTGATCCTGCTGCAATTGTAGACGGACTTGCATTATCATAGCCACGGGGGAAGAAAACAATTCAAAATTATTATACAACACTTGGGAATTCCATGGATGATCTGCAATTATATACCGTATAAAGAATACTTCCATTTTTCGTGGTAGGGTAAGATTTCAGCATGCTTCTTTACCGGGGTCACGCTGCCTTCATCGCCTTGGTGCGGCTGCCACCTATAGTTGACGCGATACAGCGTTTCTTACTCAACCGCTAAATGCCAGGACAGACGCTGTTTGAGCCGCACCTCCTTGGTGGACAGACGCTCGGCACGCACCTCCTCAATCTAGCTGAAGTCAGAAGGACAACAGTGCCCAGGCTGCACTACCAGCTAAGTACGCAATCCTTAGCTGGCGGTCTTTGTCATCTCTTGACCCGTGGAAGCATGAGGTAGGAGCTTGTGAGGACCATAGCTATGTTGCGTGGACGCACGCTCCATCCCAGGTGTCTACTCACCATTTTGCAGCCCTTTGAATCTGGTGACTTGCAGTGGAAAAAATCTTTGTGGAGTTTGCACCGATGGAGCTCCTGCAATGCTTGGCAAGAAATCTGGATTTCAGAAGAAGGTCAAGGAGCTTGCCCCACATGCCGCAGGTGTCCATTGCATCGATATGCTCTTGCCAACAAGACGTTGCCGGAAGGGTTATTCAAAGTACTGGAATTGGTCATAAAGATTGTTAACTATGTTAAGCCTGGTGCCCTGAATACACGTTTATTCAAAAAACTCTGCAGGGAGATGAACTCAGATCATGAGGTTCTTCGTTTCTACACTTCCGTACGCTAGTTGTCGAAGGGTAATGTACTCAACCATGTTTTCGAGTTGAAGGATGAGATCCAAACGTTTTTGAAAGCTCAAGGGAAAAATGATTTCCTTGCACATTTTAATGAAGGAGACTTTCAGAAGCGTCTCGCATACTTATCTGATGATTTTGAACATCTGAATTTGCTGAATTTGGAACTTCAGGGCAAACAATCCAATCTTGTTCACTTCCAAGATCATCTTCATGCATTCGCGGAAAAACTAAAAAAATGGCGCCGAAAAGTTAAGATTGGAAATGTTGCCATGTTTGATCGTCTGTGCAATATGACTGATAAAGGAGCAAGCAAGCTGACTTCGGCACTCCAAGCAGAAATTATTGCACATTTGGATTCACTGGAGCAGCAATTTGAGAAGTATTTCCCCGAGTTGAAGCAAGAAGTAGCTGCTTTAGTACGCAACCCGTTTTCATCTTCATTGGATGTGGCTAGCCTTCCAGATGAGATACAGGATGAATACATGGACCTGAAAAACGATTCTTCGTCTCGCGATTTGTTTCATGAAAAGGAACTGAGCCAGTTCTGGTGTGCTATGTATGGCTCGTACCCCAAAGTTTCCATGAAGGCATTGAAGATCCTAATCCCATTCGTGTCAACATATCTATGTGAAAGCGGATTTTCAAATAAAAATGAAGACAAGAAACAAACTGAACGTTGATGATGACATGAGATTGGCGTTGTCTCAAACAAAGCCCTGAATTTCAAATCCGTGTCCCAAATTCAGGCGCAGCAATCACACTGAGAGTGTTTTTCCCTGGTTATAACATAAAATGTCGCAATAAATCAAAAAGATCGTAAATTGATGTATTTCTTTATATTTTATCGCAACATAATCAAATTAGTTTTCCAAGTGGGTCGCGGGGCCATTACTGATTCAAAAAAGGGGTCGCGAGCCCAAAAAGGTTGGGAACCACTGGTTTAGACAATGTAGCTGCGAGGAAAAATGATTTAAAATTACCTCATAAAACTTGGGATATCCATGGATGATGTGAAATTATATAGCAATAGAATAGTAAACCTAAAATTTCGATGTGCTGTTTCGTTTCCTTGCAATAATTTATGTAGTGAGTCTCATCGGAAATAGTGATTTTAATGAAATGAATTTAAATGCAATTATGTCACATCATGAAATATCATAACATTAAATAATGAACTGACGTTATAATATAAAATAATAATACTAGCCTGCTGGTAAACTATAGTAAACTATAGTAGAATACATATATCCGTACTAAGCTGACCATCCTCTCATCGAAAGACTTCCACTTTTGCACTTTCTATTGGATTGCGAAAATTGTTGTGTGATTTATAAATCGTGAATTGAGGATCATTTTCAGACCAAAATTTTATCTGCTTGCATCTAAGTATCTCTTTACATCGTTATATTTGAAAATCATTCGATGGTAATAAAAAATATAAATTGCAAGCGTTAAATTTCGCTTTCTTCCCAGCAGCCGATCTTTGTCCTATCCTGTTCAAGTTGCAACAAACCATAGCTACGTGTTGTTTTTGTCGTGACATTCGCAGCTGGCAACAAGTCGGTGTTGCAGCGAGTTGTTCGGAAATTGATTTCTCTGTTAGGGCCTTAGTTTTACAGTTTGTGATTTGTTTCAACTTGCCAGTTGAGTTATTTTGAAATATTAATCTAACAAAAGCTGGATAGTTTATAACGAGCGTGTGGATTTAGAGTGCAGTAGTTGCCACGTTTCTCACTTATGGCGCCACATGCACAGAAAAAAAGGTCGTATGAAAAAATGTGAAGTGACTTATATTGTTAATATAGTATACCGATATAGTATTTGCTGCAGGTTATGCTGCAGGTGGCAGTTTTGTTAGAAAAAAACAGTCCAATGAGCCGTTTGTTTGGATAGTTATTAGATTTAGCTTAATAACTTTTAAAATGTGACAAGTTCCGTTAATTTTTTTTAACGGAGTACTGTAAAATTTCACCGAAATCCGGTAAATCGGATTACCGAACGTTCAGCTGTTGAATGTTCGGTAAAAAATGACCGAATACTGAAAATTTTTCTAAGTGTGTAGGTTTCGTCGTCGAGTGTTGATGTTCAAGAGACCAAGTAAAGTGGAACAGTCGATGTTTCCCTGAAGGAGGTCACCAACAAAATACGCTTTGGCCAACATACGCCTCCCTTCCAACAATTCCAGGCTTATGAGCTTACACCGACTTTCATAACTTGGCAATCTGCGTGGGTCTTGCCAACGAAGATGTCGCAGAGCAAAGCGTATAAATCTTCGCTGAACGGCTTCAATCCTCCGGACTGCATTTTGGTAGAAAGGGGACCAAACGACAGCACAGTACTCAAAAAGAAAACGAACCAAAGAGCAGTATATTGCCTTCAGACAATAAACGTCTTTGAAGTTTTTTGCGACGCGGAAGATGAATCCTAACTGCGATGAAGCTTTAAAAGCAATATAGGCAATGTGGTTCTTGAATGACAGTTTGGAGTCGAGCATTACTCCCAGATCCTTGACTGTTGTTTCACGTTTCAAGCGTGTTCCTTGAAGGATGTACTCGTGGAGATACATGGCACGTTTTCGGCCAAAGGAGATAGCCGAGCATTTGGATACATTTAAGGACATTCTGCTGATCTGGCACCAGTCGTCGAACACTTGTTGTTCCTGCTGAAGAAAATCGGCGCCTTCTGGACATTTTATGACGTAGTACAGCTTTAGGTCGTGCGCGTAGTATAATTTCAGGCATCTGATGATCAAGTTCACGTCATTCATATATAACAGGAATAGGAATGGATCAAGGTGGCAGCCTTGCGGAACGCCGGATGTTACTGGAAAGCTGGGCGAGTCATAATCTGAAATCTTCACAGACATAGTTCTACCAGTCAGGTATGAGCGGAGCCAGTTTAACAATTGATCGTGAACCCCCATTTTCTCGTATGGGAAGGTCCATTAATTATGTCACGCAGTAAGGGGGGTGGGGGGGTTTGAGAAAACGTAACGATCCATACAAAAAAATTCGAAGGTTCATACAAAAAATGTGACAATATATATTTTAGTCCTGTGGGCAGGGTAATAAAACATCAATAAAAATGGAGAAAATAGCAATAAAAATATGTGAAATCGCCACTACATTACTGAACACTGTGCCAACGAAAAAATAACAATTCGCACTAGAAAAATATAAAATAGCAATAAAAAATTGATAATTCATTTTCAATAATTCAAAAGTGATCGGTAAAACTTTCAAAAAAAGCAATGGCATTTAGTATAAACGCAATAACAAACTGATAGTTTTCCGTCATAATAATAAGTTCTAGCGCCATACATGTGACAAAAGTCTTCAAATTTTTCAAATCTTCCAATTGAAACCAAACAAATCGCAATAAAAAATCCAAAATAAAAAAATAAAAATTAAAATAATTTGTTTGGTTTTGATTGGAAAGCTTTGAAAAATTTAAAGACTTTTGTCACATGTATAGCGCTAAAACTTATTATTATGACGGAAAACTATCAGTTTATTATTGCGTTTATACTAATTGCCATTGCTATTTTTGAAAGTTTTACCGGTCACTTTTGAATGATTGAAAATGAATTATCAATTTCTTATTGCTATTTTATGTTTTTCTAGTGTGAATTGTTATTTTTTCGTTGGCCCTGTGTTTAATAATTTAGTGGCAATTTTGTGAATTTTCATTGCTAAATTTTCATTGATTAGTGCCAGTATATATTTTAGTCCTGTGTATATGGCATCTACTTGATGACCGCGTTCCATTTCGCGGATGCCAAACGATGTAAATACGGTGAGGTTGGTCGCCGTCGTGCGCTTGGGCATAAAACCGTGTTGTTCAGGAGAAATAGTATGTGAATAGTCATGGATTAAAGTAAGGATTTCCATGGAAAATCCTAAGTAAAATTAAAACCGTGGGCGCTAAATTATAGTTTCACCGATCGAGCTGAAATTTTGCATGGTTAATATAGGACCCAAAAGATTCCCAAAAATAAAAAGGGAACTGGAATTTAAATTCTGTCCCAGGCCAGTGAACAGTGGATTTAGGTAAATCCAAGTTTTATGCAAGTTCCCGTATTGATATGTCAGGATTTGCCTTGCGTCCATACACATTCCTATCGCGCACTTGCTTTTCATTCGTCGCCATCTTGAACATTAACAATGTGTATGGTAATCAACAATCATCGTCTGTTTCATCAAATAGCTTTAATACCTAATAACTAATAATAAATAAATACGCTAATAAATAGCTACTCCCAGCTATACCGCAGAGAAATTTTTCGCTCCTACGTGCAATATTTCAAAAGGTTAAGTGATTTGAAGGTCCCCGGATTAATATTCATACAGACCTTAGCTCAATGTTTGGTCGCAACGCTCGATATCGACGTGTTTTTAGTTTTGAGCGCATACATACATCAACTAGGTAAAAGTTAGAACAATTTTTCGTTGATTAGAACGAGGTCGATTTAATTTTTTGTTCGTTAGTTCGGCTGATCTCTAATTGGCCCTGTAGGTATCTTTGCGGGAAATGAAAGTTTTTCGGACTAATAAACCACGGAAAGCCACAAAGTTCACACATCGTCGTTCGATGCAGGTGTGCAGGGCCATGTGGGCAGTGTACATTGATTATGGTTTAAGAAACGGCTCTCGATCTTCAGCCTTATTCTTGTGAAGATTAGATTGAATCTTGAAATAAACCTACTACAGCCTAACCGAATGAAAACATCTACATTGAACAAATGAAACCATCATACAATTTGCACCAACTGAGAAATGATTCATGCTAATCGAAACGATCCGTAAAAAGCATTACTTCTACGAGTGTATTACTACCTTTTCTAGTTATGATTGCTGTACGGATACGGTTCGGTCCACAATTTTCAAGTGCTTACGGTATAATAGTTCCGATTAGGTTATACATTATTACCGCACTTGAGCACGCAATCATTTCCAGCCCGTACAACGGATGAGTATTACATCAAACTAGCATTTCTCTCCATTAGCCCACACTCCACCTAGCCGATAATCCGAGTGGAAAACTGCTACCCATAATTTGCTTGTGATTTTTTACCGATTAAATAAATTACATTATAACGGTCTTACTGAGCAAACATTACGAGTTTCTGACCTTTGATTCTGGCACACTTATCCCCGCTCAGGGCTGAAACGCTAACACATTCAGTAGATTCCCCCCTTTAGAGCAGCTCAACCGTTCAACTTCCATTCCCATGAGAGCCCATTTGGGATGGACGTACAGTGGAAGCAAAGCAGCGGAAAATTGAAATACCAAATATTATTTCTAGCCTTGCTTTTCCCACTATGAACCCCGGTAAGCTGCATCGACCAAACGCAAACCAGCGGCACCAGCCGGAGCAATCCAACCAAGCTGCCTGGGAATTTTTATTGCCCTCATTATTCCCGGACTATGATGGTGATTATGTTTTTTCATTTTTTTCATTTTAGCATCCTCAAACATACTGCTCTACGGGATCCTTTTGTGCTTGAACCCGGTGTCATCATCACCATCATCTGAGTTTCATCAGCATCGTCATCATCATCCTTGTCGTCGTCGAATATATTTCCACCGTTGGTTGTCTTTCTCCCCTGAGCTCATTCGCAGGCAAATCCACAATCTCTGGACCTATGATGTCCTCGTTTTCCCGGAACACATACACACTATGTATGGTTCCAGCAACTTCAGGGTTACAGACTGGCAGACGCGTTGGCCGCCATCCTAACAGCATTAGGCTTCTCGATGTTGAAGACGCTGTTGTTGGCAGCAGTTTTGCGTGTGGCACTTTTCGTCGAAAAATTAGGAAAGAGAGAAGCCGGTGCGTGTAGGCCAGAAGGGGTTTAGATTTGTTGCCTGGAAAATGGCCTTTCCTAGCGTGCTCTTGACAGTGAATATGATATCGATTATTCGAGGAATGGCTTGAAGTGTTTTGTCAACACGTTAGGTAGATCTTCCGTAGGTAGTGATTCCATTCGAGGGAAATTTGATTCATTCAGTATATGATTTCTTGGTACTGTTCAGCGCTATTGATACCTGAAGGACACTATGGTAATTATGGTTGCAGTGCGTTTTGAGACCGTTGATCTTCTTCGAACTGGAAAAAACAAGAAGACCAAACCCCGATTTTCATACGAAATGGTCATATTTTGGAGGCTCGTCTTTCATTCACTTCATTCCCGTAAAGTAATTTAGATGGAATTTTCATCTATAACAAATTCATTAGTTTTCCTTCACCACTTCAGAAGTTAATATCATTTACGACAAAACAACCAGACCCCCTCATGATTTCCATTTATCTGAAATTCCATAGAAAAAAGATTTACGATCTCTCCGTATTTCATAGCTGTCTATCTTTTTATATCCACAGTGCAATAAACCAACAAGAACTAATAAATGAATTTGATCTGAAACCAATCGTTCACTCTGTTCAATACAGTTAGATAGGATCTGATTTTGTTTTCCTTTATTATCGAGATTTTCAGCCGTGGGCTGGTTCATGTCCTGTCCTAGTCAATCAAATACCTTTTGGGTATTTTCATAATTTGTCTGGGGGTGAGATTCGAACTCGTGACTTTGGCGTGAGAGGTATGGATGCCAAACACTACGCCGGATTCGCCCCCAACTATCAGAAAATTATTTATCCTTGAACTCAATAGGAAACACAAAATTTAATTAATTAGGGCATCTTCAGCGGCGGTCTATTTATAGATCAACTTTATACCTGATTTGCATCAGCGAAACTTGAATAGAACTAGCTAAAATAGAGCAACTTTGCGTTCCCCGCACCGGTGTTGTATTTCTTGTTGCTAAACCCGCCAACACCTGTCATCCTGTCGATCATTTAACATAAAAGATCAGGAGTTTTTTTTTCAGAGATAGCAGATTTTTCAAAAACATTTTGCCATTGATTGGTTTGACCAAATAATTTTTAATGCCAGTAGTGCGTTGTTAGCTGACGACAAGGAATAATTGTTCTTCCGTTTGGCTGAAGGTGACTGTATGAATGCATGCTTTTCATTAAAACGATATTAGATAATGCTGATTTGTTGTTTGGAAGCGGATAAACAAGAGTCGAAACGAAGAGGGTCAGGTCCTGGATGACGCCCCAACGTCGACCGCGATTTCCGTTACGGTAATCAGATGCTGTCCAAGGACTACTTTAGCGACACGGAAACCTACAACGAGAAGCACTTTCTGCGTTTCCGCATGCCAAGGGAGGTGTTCCTGGACATTATGCGACAACTAGAGTCAACTAGAGACTTCTCCAAAATTTACCTGTATGAGCTATTTGCAAGTGCTTATCATGACCAATCTATGAATAAACCGATTTTTCACTTTGAAGACTTCATTACTTTTCATTTGGAGCAATCGAAATACTATTCGGAATCTCGGACCCTCCACATTTCGACCTAGTCAGCGTTTTTCCGGAAAATGCAGTGGCTGTAAAAAAACTAAAACAAACATTCGTTATTTAGTAATGAAACGAAAAGGCAATTCACCAGCACCGGGAGCAACTTGAGGTAATTATCAGCATCCGAGCAACTTTTTGTCCGCCGCCAGCATCACACGCAGCAAACACGGTTACTTTTCGGCTCACAAATATACCTCAGTATATACTCAATAAAATTGAGTTATTGTTTAGTAAAAGCTGAAGTTTTACTCAATAATTGGAATTATCATGTAGCGTGTAGTGTTTTGGAACGGTATTTTTCTTGTTCCAAATTGCTGCAAGAATAGATCAAAACATATACCATTTTTAAAATGATGCAAAATAGATCCAGTATAAAACAAAATTTACAACACCGGTACAGCGATGTTTTTGCGTTTAATCTAAAAAATAAATCCAATCCACGATTTGGATCGCCGTTGAAGATGCCCTTAATGTTACTTAATACTCATGGAGACGCATGGTCGTCTAGTTGCTTGAAAACACATGAGAGCCTTGAAGGAAAATATAAGACTTGGTAAATTTAAAAACAAACTATAACCCAAAAACGGTTTAGTCAACATCGCTGATTTTTTTATATGTTTTGTAAAAAGGTCTTATGCTTGGACAAAAAAAAATCAGTTATAGTGTCAGTTTTAATATTTTTTCATGAACAATCTTCAGTTTCCTTTCATTTGCGTATTAATCTAAGAAATTGGTTGAGTGGTATAAAAGACATACAGTTTATAAAAGGATAATTTCACCAAAATTTTGAAACAAAACTAATTTTTTAGCCCTCCTAACACTGACAGGGTGAAACTTATTGAGAAATACGGGTCGAATATTTTTTGATAAAGAATAATACTACCATTTAATAAATTTATGAGGGATCGTTTTTCTTTTTCCTATTCCCATATACTCGTACATTTCAATTTACCGCTGACGGAATACTTAATTATCTTCTGTTTGAGCTATGACAAAAAAAAGATCATTCAACGGAATCAGCTGGTATACCCTCGAAAATCACTGTTTTGACGTTTCTTTGTTTACATCCGCCTCAAAGCTCTGCCGCAAGTCGAAAAAGTAAAAAAAAATTGCTACAGATCCGAAATTTGATCGTACGTGATTGCAATCGGAACCATACCCAGCACGCAGATGTCGAAAGATATGGAGTTAGCCGTGGTGCAGTTCAGAAGATTTTTCTGAAGCACCAGAAGCTTGGAAGTGTTGCTGATCAGCCGGGACGTGGACGCAAACGTAAAACGGATCACCGAGAGAACCGCAAAATCATCTTAAAGATAACAAAATCCGTTCATCACCATCCGAGAAATGAAAGAGAAGCTGAGCTTACCGATGTCGGATTGCGTTATTCGTCGACGCATCTCTCAGCAAGGGTTGAAAGCCATATCACCCGGAGCGACCGTTCATCAGCCGGACTAACAAGGAAAAACGGCTCCAAATCGCCAGAACCCACATAACTAAGCCCCTGGAATTCTGGAAACGTGTTGTGTGGTCGGACGAATCCAATTTTGAGCTGTTCAACAAGAAACGGGGGCAAAGAGTATGGCGTAGAAGTGATGAAGGACTGCAGGATAGGCATCTCCAGCCAACCATGAAACACGGTGGAGGTAATGGCCTGGGGCTGCTTTTCGTGGTTTGGAGTGGGTAATCTGGCCCTTATCAATGGGATCATGACAGCAGATGGCTACATTGATATTCTGTGCGAAAATCTGGAGGAGTCATTCCTGAAAATGGGGTTAGAAGGCAATCACACCTTTCAGCTAGATAATGATCCCAAGCATACGGTCAAGAAAATGCTCCCAGAGCCCTGACTTAAAATCACTAAACCCTGACCCAATCGAGAATCTTTGGGTGATTCTCGATAATAAAGTGGAAAAACACAGACATGCGTATCATGCGGCGTTGAAGAAGGCTCGGGACAAACTGGATCCCTGCTACTTCAGAAACCTGATGAAAAGCATACCAAAACGGCTACAGGCGATCATCATGGCTAAAGGGGGTCATATTGATTACTAATTACTTGATTTTCACCGATTTTTCTGTTGAATTTTGAAATTGATCTTTTTTTTGACATACCCTACAAAAATAGTTTTTCTGAAATGGTTGTTAATTTCCATTTGTGTAGTAAAAAAAAAACATTACCAGTATCTTTTGACAGGATGTATCGCAACGCCCAGCTCTTTTGCAACTCTATGACTATTGTGAACATTTACAAATTCATTACGGAATGATCTTTTTTTTCGTCGGTCACTGTACATATATTTCATGTATGGTTTAGTTTTCCAATAATTAATATAATGATTTAAAAATGACCCATGCATCGAAAATCTAAATTCAAATCTTCAAAAATCCATCCATCAAAATTTGAGCATTATTTATGGAAATGAAAGGGGTGAATGAAAGGTTATGGATTTAATGCAGATGGAAATTCAGGTTACTTTTAGACCCTAGCCGAAATTTCAGCTCAATTCACGGGAAAATGAAAGACAAGCCTCCAAACATGACCATTCTGTATGAAAATTGGGCTTTGGTCTTATTATAATGACCCTCGCTGTATGTATGCGTTGATCTCTTCCATTCCATCGACTTACTCTTTAGTTTATCGCGGCAAAACAAATAAATTTGTGGAACTGATTGCTGGTCGAGTGAAGACTTTGTTGACTTGCACATTGAGCAATAAATTCGTTGGAAAATGGTTCTGCAGTCCCATTATTGACTGAAGAAAAAAATCTTCGAAGAGAATAGATCAACACAGATAGGTCCTTTTCAAATGTTGCGCGAATGTTCTATGCCTACACCAATGTATGAATTTATATATTGTCTTACAAGCGAAATGATCCTCTATGTTGAGGAAAGTTGTGAAAATTTTCAATTCGAAAAATTATTTCAATCACCTTAGCTGTAGACTGTACCGAAAAATATAAATACACCTTCTATCTCATATAAAAAAAATACCATTTTGTGATTTTCAATAATTTTATTCTCAAACATAGAATATAACAATGTTTTCTTTCCATCTTCATTTCAATTTTCTTGGTTCTCTAACTTTTCCCTTAACACGCGAGTTCTCTAACTTTTCCCTTAAAATTTCTTCTGCAAGCTTCTGCACAGTGCTCTCTCCTATCATTTTCACCACTTTTGGCCAATCTTTATTAAATTTTTCAACACTATCCGCTGATTTCGTGTGTTTTCTCAGCTTCGTCTTCGTCAAAGCCCAGCAAGTTTCGATAGGGTGATACTCTGGGCAGTTTGTTGGATTCATCTCCTATGGTAAAAATACGACATTGTTCATTTTGTACCACTCTTGGGCATATTTAAAGTAATGGCTGGAAACAAGATCAGGCCAAAAAATTGTAGGCTTGTTATTCAGTTTGATCAAGAGTAGCAACCTTTTTTGCAGACACTTCTTCACGTAGATTTTACCATTCATTGTGTCTGTCGTAATGAATGGACGAGATATTTTTCCACATCCGCATATGGCCTGCCACACCAGGTATTCTTCAATCCCATCGAAATGGACGACAATATGACAGTGGCAGACTGGCTTAAGGCTGCAGTCCATGATATTAGAGGCTGATTACGACATTATTGCATCACAGTTAATTTACTACAAATTCTCATGTATTTATCGGATGAAAACCAAATTTATATGGCAGTTAAATACATGTACAACTGTTCGTTGTACTCCAATGGATCAATTATTGGAGATTGTTTGGTAAAATCCTTGACACTTTCGCTTCACGCCATGCATAAGAGCTTGTACAGTCGGTACCTTTTCATCCACTTTGTACGCATATTATTTGCATCTTTTTCTTTCATCTTGGTCTCTCTGAGATTCCACTTCATCATGGCCCATTAAGTTTCAATTGGACGTAGTTCAGGGAAGTTCGGTAGATTCATGTCCTTGGAGAAAAAATACACAGAATCATATCATTCCAGCACGCTTTTAGTATAGTGGCATGAAGCTAAATCCGACCAAAATGCTAAAAATGGTTTCATTTACTTGATTAGTTCTCGAGTTATGCAGAAATTTGCTTTTTATTTGTATGGGAGACCCCCCCCACCCCTTCAAAGTGGGGAGGGATATTGAACTGCCATCGAAACATTTCTTGCCTCCAAAAACCTCAACATGCCAAATTTGGTTTCATTTGCTTCATTGGCTCTCGAGTTATGCTAAAAATTATGTTTCATTTTTATAAGAGTTTCCCCTTTCAGAAGGCGGAGGGGTCTCAAACCACCGTAGAAACATTCATTTCCTTCAAAAACCTCCACATGCCAAATTTGGTTCCCTCAACTTGATTAGTTCTCGAGTTATTCAGAAATTTGTGTTGAATTTGTATGGAAACCCCCCTCCCTCTCCCTTTCAGATGGTGGAGGAGTCCCAAACTTACATAGAAACATTTCTCTCCTCCAAAAAGCTCCACATGCCAAATTTGGTTCCATATGCTTGATTAGTTCTCGAGTTATGCACAAATTTGTGTTTCATTTGTATGAGAGCCTCCTTCTTACAGAGGGCGGAGGGGTCTCGAGTTAACTTAGAAACATTTCTTGCCTTCAAAAACCTCTACTTGTCAAATTTGGTTAAATTTACTTGATTAGTTCTCGAGTTATGCAGAAACTTGTGTTTCATTGGTATGGGAGCCCCGCCCCTCCTGAACAGAATGAAGAGGGGTCTCGAACTACCGTAGAAAAATTTATTGGCTTTAAAATCGCCGCATGCCAAATTTGGTTCCATTTGCTTTATAAGATCTAGAGTTATGAAGAAATTTCAGTTTCATTTGTATGACAACACCACTTCTAGGAGAAGAGAGGTATCTCAAACCACGATAGGATCATTTTTCGCCTCCAGAAAACCCTACATGCCAAATTTGGTCCCATTTGCTTGATTAGTTCTTGAGATATGGAGAAATTTCTGTTTCATTTGTAAGGGAGCCATAGAAACATTTCTTGCCTCCAAAAACTTCCGCATGCTAAATTTGCTTGATCAGTTTTTGAGTTATGCAGAAATTTGTGCTTCATTTGTATGGGAGCCCCCTTTTCTAGAGATGAGAGGGGTCTCAAACCATCATAAAAACCTTCCCCGGCCCCAAAAACCTCTGCATTCAAATTTTCACGCCGATCGGTTCAGTAGTCTCCGAGCCTATTAGGTTCAGACAGACAGACTGACAGACAGATAGAAATCCATTTTTATATATAAAAATGTTTATATGATGTTTATTATGTGGAATCAAATAGTAAGAAAGCAAACTAACAACCCACAACCAAAGATTACCAATAAGTGTGTATTGAATAAAGCTATCAAAGACAGTCAAACGCTATTTCTAAACTGTTTGAAGCTGTCGGCAGAAATAGGACTCTCTTTCTGTTTTCTATGCTCCGCGTTCGCTACAACCGTACACATGAACTGTTGGTGGTATATGGGCCTCAAATTTCGCAGCAGGTGACTGGTTTGCAAAAAAATATATACATTTATCACCTCTGCGTGTCTTCCACGCCGCAACAGGACGGACTTTGGTGGATGGGTACCCGAGCAGGAAAAAATAACAAATGAATACCTAATACTGATCTTAAGAGCACAACATAAGATGTTAAATACCTAAGCAAAATACCTAAGAATTGTAAGCAAAATATCTCTCGAATAACAAAGCTTGTTATTTTGGATGCCTGGGAATAGCTGAGAGGTACTATTATTGTATTGCCTTTTCTCAATTTGGTATTCACATAACATTGTATATTATTACGGTATTATCGTCAGTTATGTCACCACTTATGCAGCGCTCTTAAATACCAAGGCCAGTTATCAAGTTATTCGTTCCTGCTCGGGTAGAGCCGTGTCGCAACCACCAGCTGGGAGCTACACCCAAAAGTGGAAAAGGTGACAAAAAATGCAATTGCAGTTTTTGCAATCAAATCTTGAGAAATCTGCATGATTCAGAAAAGGCACTTTTGCCCATCATGATCCACAAGCGTTTTATGGTATAAACGAAGCCATGCAAGTGTGTGCAAGTGGTTGGCAGCACACAGATTCCTCAAAACAAATTTAGCGCTGTGTGCTTAGTGCCTCGACAGTCGAAGCAAACGTTGGTTCAATATGGATGAGACAATACCACAAAATATAGCGTTGCGGCACTGTTGACCACTGTTGTAATTCCGCTGTCAAGTGTTCTATTTTTATTTTCACTCGTCATCGCACTCCCATATCCCTCTCATCAAGTTTGCTCTTCTTGATCACCACGCGAAACCATGCAAGTGTATGCGAGCGACATTTTCTTTGTCGCTGTACCACTGAGTGCCTCGACAATCGGTGCAACTGTAGGGCTTTTGTTCCATATTCTTTAACTTGTTTAAGTGGCTGAATGGTTACTACATAGCGACGTGACGTTGGCGGCCACGGATCGAATCTTGGTAACGAAATCGAATTTTCGATTTTTTTTGAGCCCGGACTCCAATCTTTTCCTCAACAACTAATACAGTGCACAACCCACGCACACATCGAATTTTTCAAAGCGAATTGATGTGATGCTTTTTTGCCCATGACCAATGTTGTAGTTTTTCTCCAAGCTACGATCCATTACGAAAAATGAAACAAAATCATTCGAAATTGCATTACAATCTTGCTTTTTTATTTTGGGTGTAGTGTCGAACACTGAAATCAGTTTGGTTTGTCTCGTGTGCTTTATACTGGTATTTGTGCAGAGTCATTTGCTGCCGACTCAGCAAGAAGGGGTTCCTGCTGCTCTGGAAAACACTTCTACCACCGGAGCGAGACAAAAAGCGGCTGATCGATGGGCAAGATGCCTGATGTGCCCATAAGCTTTCGCATGCGGGGGGCCGGCACATATGCTTGTACCTGTCAAAGTGAGCTTAAAGAACAAGGGATAGGAAACAGAATAATAACCGCAGGGAAAGACACAATCAATTCGCTAACCCACAGTGTTGAGAGCATTGCCGCGAAAGAAGAAGAGGCACAAACATGCAGAACAAAGCAAATTTCATAAGAGAGGACGTGCTGCAGTTATAAAATCAGACACCGGCAACAAAGAAAAATAATTTTGCAGCTGAGGGGTGCGGCTATTGCTGTATTAAACATGCAGTAAAACCTTATGAAATAAAAAGAAGAAGACAATTTAAATTATTAGTTGCCCGTTTTTGAAGACCCGGAAAGGGAAAACATATTTTCAACCTTTTCATTTGAAGATGTGTATGGGAGCAGAAGTAAGTAATTTTTAATTACAAAAATTTCACTACTTATAGTACTAGCACTTAATTGAAATTTTAATTCAAAACATAAGTAGGTTTTTCTGATCAAATGGTGTTTAAATCAAGTCATTTTGTTCAGTCTAAAGAGAGTTATTAGCGTTCAAAAACCTTATAATTTTGCGTAATGCTCTCATTTTTCAAAATTTTGAAATGACACCCGGTATAGAAAAGAGAAACGTAGTCCTACGTTAAAAACGAAAATTTAAGGTTTTGTCTTCGTTTTCCATACTGAATTCACCATATGTACAGTACTTCACTATACAGATATCATATTCGAGCAACCGATGGCTTATAAGCAGCAGCGAATGTTATATATAGGGGTGCACCTTAACCGCATGCATCATTCTCACGGGTGTCTTCTAGATAACAGCAGCGGTAAGGAGCCATTGCTAGACTGGGAGCTGGCGACAACCTACGGCCTAACAGTTGATGGCCAGGCAACGGATGGTATACCGACTTCCAAAGAGGTCCGAGAAAGAGTAAATACGGTCGCGGACATGATATTCCTGATTAAGATTTTGTTGGATTGGAATTTACCTAATTTATCACACATTTTGTCGTTAGTTGGTAGATCTTTTCAGTACCATTAGATTTGTCATAAAGAATTTTTATTTTTGAAGATACAGGAGGGTGTTCGGTTCCTTAGTGCGAATATTTTCAGAAGCCATAGGTGAAGACTCTACGGGTGGGTCCACGGGTCGCGGGTGGTGGGGTTCCATCAGATATGATGGACAGCTACTGAATACACGAATAAGTAGCCCCGGACAAGCGGTGGGGACTGTTTAGGATGTGGGAGGACTGAGCAGTTGTTGGACTCTGTTGAGTTTCTTCCAAAAACCCACAAATATCCGAAAGCAGCCCTGACAAAAGCGACAAAATAAGGGTAAAAGTCCAAGCCTTCACCGATTTGAGCGTTTGTTCTCCATGTTAGGTGCGGCTGGGTCACCGTCTTGTTAGTGCGCCTAGGACTCTAAATACAAAAGCCAAAAGTCCTGGTGGTGCTTGGGACTGTTAAACAGCAGCATCACGATGGTCCTCATGCGAGATAGCAGGTTGGTTGTGGCCCTTGCGAGCCGACACCATTAAAAAGGAATTGCAACGAATAATACACAAGGAAGGGAATGATATTTGAAGAAAAAACTTGTTCATATGGTCAAATTTCTAAATTTACGGAGTTATTGAACTTTTAATGTTTTGGTACATGTAAGTCTTAAAAGTATGTAATTTAGCAGGATTTTTCTTCCTTCATTTGAAAGCTAAGAAAATTTTCGACATAACGGTTTTATTTAAGCTTTGAATAATTATCATTTAGTGTCTTTTTAGGGGTACAACAAATTTAATCGTCTCTTTTTCAAGGGTTTTTTCATGTTCTTTTTGCATAGTAAACAGCAGAGATTGATTAAACAAAAACATGACTTTAGAAGTGCTCTACAACTCTCTGTTTGACACAAACTTTCTATCTCGCTTAGATTTTTTTGCAATACTGTTTTGAATGCAACATGTTGTGCCTCCAATCAATATGGTATGTTTGGATATATCCAATGTCAACCATGGGGTAGTGCCTTGTGCATAACCCCTCTATTTAAAAAAAACCTAAGACCATTTCACCTCTCTAAAAAGTTGGCATAGCCTAGAAAATTTTTAAGTCATTCGAGATTTATGGCAGTTTCTTTTTTCTTATTATTTCTAATTGCTCCATTCTTTCTTGTCCCTCACCCTCGTACCATAAACCTACATGAACATTTTTCCCTAGACAGGAAAGTTATTAGCCTTCGTGTGCTTTCGCGCGCTCATTCAGCCATCACGAGGCCAAACAAACATCATAAATCAACTTCCTTCCACCCGATCCAGGAGCCAAGTTTCCAAGCGGTACCGAAGACTTTCGCCTCCAAAGCTTCCGCACATGATTGGACGCCCCTAAGTACCAGCAAATGCTCCAATTTCCGACGAACCGTAATTCCGCTTCGGTAAACATTCTCCTCCATTATGACAGCTAGAGCCACCAGGATACCTTCCCCATAGGTGCAAACATTGTTCGCAGCTGTTGGACCACAAACACAATACGGACGACCGGAACTCGCATTTTCCGTTTAACTCGTACGAAGAGCTTGGCGCCTTTATCATACTCAAAGCTTCCTTCCTTAGGCCTGAAAGCGATGACAGATAAGCACCTGAGCTGCAAAACGCTCAGCGTTCGCTCTGTAGAATTCACCAGAAACCGAACCGAACCGAACCGAACAGCTCTACGCCAGGTGAGTGTGGTTCATTAGGACATGAGCAGATGCGGGTGCGGTGGAATATGTATGACGTCTCACCGTGAGCTAGAAAATCGTCCGCATCAGCAGCCAGACAATAGATAACATGTGCATAACTTTCCCGCCACCGTACGCAACCGGACGAGCACGAGTTCCCAACAACGTGTAGCAGCGGCTAAACATCGCGGTTTTCCGAAACACAAATAAGCTGCGCTTCGTTATTGCAGCAGCGACTGACTGGCACTGATTATCCTCTAGTGGTTGACTTCACTTCAAACGGCCGGGATGGGGTGGGGGTGCAGGTTGTATTTGTGGTAAGATGTCTCGCTTTGTCTGCATCGGGCCGGAGGAAAACTCGCACACACGTGTATGGGTTGGGATAGTCGCTGGTTTGAGGGACCGCAAAGCATACGAATTCACATGTTCCTACCCCATCGCCACAGAGAAGAGCAGCGCAACAAATTAGTGAAATTGCTGTATTATTTCAAAACAAAAGATTCATCCGCCTGAAATTTGCACTGTCATTAGAGACGCTGGAACAAGCAGATGGGGAAGATAAATTAGTTGATATGGGGAGACTGGCACAAGCAGCGGGAGCGAGATAGAGAGTTAAGTAATTAGATGGGTGTTTTCAGGGTTGCCGAATGTTGTTGCGACGATTATGAACATTGAAAACAATGATAAGGATGGATCCACGGGAGTAATGCTTTCATGGATAATTGCAATTCAGGTGGACTAGGAGCCTCATTGGGATTGGTTGAGCGATACGTTTTTTTTTATTTAAATGCAAGGAAGAATGAGTCGATTCATCTCAGTTGCATCTACTTTGGTCTCTTCTTCTGAGCATCGACTTGGTAACATGATCGCTCGTTCCACCTATGCTGCTGATAATCTCAAGTCAGTCCCATCTTCATTTTCATCAAATTTGATTTTACGTTTTGAGTCCAATCCGTTTCGTAATGGTCTTCAAGCTACACCTGTAAACTGTATGATTCATTTCTTTTTTGACTTAGGATTTTTATACATCCGGATTGAGTTGAAAAATTTCACACTATACTAGGTCGACGATCGACTGTGGATATGATTGCTGACATCTTACATGGAACAACAATGCATATTTTGGCTGAAAACTGTGTGCACAATGGGTGCCGCATTTGCTAACAATGCAACATAAATACGTTCGAATGCGACTTTCTCAGCAACATGTGGAGCAATTTCGAAAGGATGAAAAGGATTTTCCGCGTCGATTCATCACTATGGATGAGACTTGGGTCTACCACCATGATCCTGAATCAAAACAAGAGGCTAAGGAGTGGTGTAAACCAGCCACTTTGCCTCCGAAGCGAGCTCGTGTTCAGAAATCGGCCAAGAAGGTGTTAGCGTTAGTTTTTTGGGATGCAAAAGGAATTTTATTGATAGATTAACTTTGAATATATTTGAATATATTTGTAATCTTTTGGACCAGCAGTTTCAGGGCTGGCTTTTTATTCTGCTATGGCCAGAAATGCTACAGCTGAGCATTTCAGAACGAAGAAGGCATCGAAATTTCCCAAAAAAATACCTTGTGTGGCAAAAAGAGTAAATCTTTCTTCACTACAGGCACTATCAACAAGGAGATTTATCAGAAAGAGTGTTTGCAGAAGCGATTGCTACCCTTCATCAAAAGTCACAAAGAAAAACCTTTGTTCTGGCCCGATTTGGCATCATGCTACTATGCTAAAACTGTGATGGAGTGGTACCAAGCAAATCAAGTGAACATTGTATCAAAAACCTCAAACCCGCCAAATTGCCCAGAGCTACGAGCAATCGAGAGATATTGGGCTCTGATGAAGCGGAAGCTTTCTGGAAAGAAGCAAGGAATCAAAAACATCAAACAATTCCAGCAAATTTGGACAAAGACGGCTTCTACGATTTCTGAAGAGTCTGTACAAACCCTAATGGACGGAGTTAAGCGAAAAAGTTCGAAAAGTTTATGCAAATACCGAATAACTATGTTTTGTCTTCACGAATTGTTAAAACACATCCCATGAATCTGAAATAAACAACTACAACGGAAATATAATGCGAAGTTTATGTTTTATTCTTGTTTTGAGGTGTCCAGATTATTGCGGATACAGACCTTATATTGCTCCCAGAATATTACCCGCATTAATTCATTCAATGTAATTGTTATTTTGTTTATTACGTACGTTGGAGCATTTTTCCAGATTATATTCATACATGTTATTTGGGAGTGAATATGTGCATAGTACAAGCATTTTCTTTCTTTTGGTGGTAGCATGTAATTAGTTCTTCTGAGTATCCCTAGAAATTCAACTATTTTGGAATGCATGCTATCGACATGACTATTCCATTTTACGTTTTGTTGAATCACTAGGTACTTAGGTACGAAAGTAACCCCGTTGGCTTCGTACCACTCCAGGACAACATTTGAATAGTGGCACGAAGCTAGATCGGGTCAGATGTTCGTAGGGCCTTCGTGTTGCTTCAACAGAGGAAGCAGACGCCTCTGTAGACGCTCCTTGAGGTAGATATGCTCGTTTACAGTCCCGGTAGTCACGAACGGCGCACTCCGTTTGCCACATGAGCAGATCGCTTACCAAATCATGTATTTCTTGGAAAACTTTGAAAGTTTTTGCTTCTTTACTTCCTTCGAAACATCAAATTTGTGCTGGGAGGTGAAGAACAGCAACTGTAACCCCGGGAAGCTGTCAAAAGTCCGGCTTGACTTGATAGATTGATAGATAGATAGATAGATAGATAGATAGATAGATAGATAGATAGATAGATAGATAGATAGATAGATAGATAGATAGATAGATAGATAGATAGATAGATAGATAGATAGATAGATAGATAGATAGATAGATAGATAGATAGATAGATAGATAGATAGATAGATAGATAGATAGATAGATAGATAGATAGATAGATAGATAGATAGATAGATAGATAGATAGATAGATAGATAGATAGATAGATAGATAGATAGATAGATAGATAGATAGATAGATAGATAGATAGATAGATAGATAGATAGATAGATAGATAGATAGATAGATAGATAGATAGATAGATAGATAGATAGATAGATAGATAGATAGATAGATAGATAGATAGATAGATAGATAGATAGATAGATAGATAGATAGATAGATAGATAGATAGATAGATAGATAGATAGATAGATAGATAGATAGATAGATAGATAGATAGATAGATAGATAGATAGATAGATAGATAGATAGATAGATAGATAGATAGATAGATAGATAGATAGATAGATAGATAGATAGATAGATAGATAGATAGATAGATAGATAGATAGATAGATAGATAGATAGATAGATAGATAGATAGATAGATAGATAGATAGATAGATAGATAGATAGATAGATAGATAGATAGATAGATAGATAGATAGATAGATAGATAGATAGATAGATAGATAGATAGATAGATAGATAGATAGATAGATAGATAGATAGATAGATAGATAGATAGATAGATAGATAGATAGATAGATAGATAGATAGATAGATAGATAGATAGATAGATAGATAGATAGATAGATAGATAGATAGATAGATAGATAGATAGATAGATAGATAGATAGATAGATAGATAGATAGATAGATAGATAGATAGATAGATAGATAGATAGATAGATAGATAGATAGATAGATAGATAGATAGATAGATAGATAGATAGATAGATAGATAGATAGATAGATAGATAGATAGATAGATAGATAGATAGATAGATAGATAGATACCCGACCAGAAGGGTATAACATGAAAACAACAAAATTATGAAAAACCATTTTAGGACTAACTGATTATGAAATAAATTTATTAAAAACGTTTTCATCTAAATAGTTGTAAAACATATTTATAACAAATTATCATATAAAGCCCTGGAGGCATAATCTGCGTAAAAAAATGGATTAATTCTAACAATTGCTGATTTGATTTTGCTCCATCGTAACAAATCTGGTACAAAGTTTGTGTTGTTTATGATATATCAATATCATAGGTTGCTATATTTTTGTTTCCTCTTGAGTATTTTTTGTTATAATTTCTGTTATTTCAACTACATCCGCGATCTAAATTCTAACAACCTCTGTTATAAAAACAGCGTAACTGATTAACAAAACATGAAATAATTTTATTGTTTCGTTTCTGTCGTCTTTAGCGCCCCATGCAAGGATGTTTTTGCCGATTTCCTTTTTTTCCGATCGATGGTTAGACGTTTTCTGTGACGTTTGATGACACAAGAAACATTTTTTTTTTGCTATGGCACGATGCTAAAGATTTGGCTTTTCGAAATGCACGTGCATAATTTCGTCGCGAATCCTTTGCCCTTCCGACTCCGTTTGAAAAAAAATTTTCTACACTTTTCAATGATGTAAACAATACATACAGAACTTAAATTACCCAACGTTTCAAACAGGTTACCATATATGCAAAAAAATATATTGCAATTTGCGTGTGTTGCAATTTGAACGTGGACAACTTTTAATTTTAGAATATCACTAATGCATTTGTTTTTAAATAAAGACGATCGAGTGAAATATATTGAAAGTATTATCTTTCAAATATGGTAACAAATATGGGCACAGCGTTCAGCTTTCAACTAATGTAGTATCGCAAAAGTGATCTGAATGTTGATAAAGACTTCCCCAGAAAGTATTGATGAACCTTGTTTTCAGCAGAAATACTACACAAGTGTTGGAAATTCAATTTATTTTAGATATATATTGTTAACATAAGATTAGCACATCAGGTGAGTGTTCTTAATATTTGAAATCTAGCGTTTGTATGCTAGCTGGCGCACCTTCTTGCGAACGTTCTTCATAAGATTCAGTATAGCTGACTGACTGACTGACTGTATTCACAGACTGAATTTTCAGAACAGAAATACAAACTTATCATGAAATTGCTGGTCTTGATTCAGCTGTGCAGTCTCAGTTAAGGCTACATAGCCGATAAAAGACCATTAATTGCCACATCCCACTCAAAAAATCATAATTTTCATGAAAGTTTGTAGTTTTGTTAATAACACCCGTTTATCTCATCACTCATACGTGTTTTAAAGAGAAAGGTGAGCACCAATCGATTCCGGACGATCCACTCCATAAAAACTAAGCTTAACATTCAATGGGCAGAGTCAAAATTAAATGTGGCTAGCAGGTTCAGCAATTTTTCAAAAATATACATGTTTTTTTTGTGAATTTCAAACTTATTTTTCTCAAAATTTGGACGTGTTACAACTATTTTGAGCCCACATTTGGATTCAGCGTGGCAAAATCCATAACTTTCAATAGGAAACGTGCTATTATATCAAATTTTGTTTCAATTGAGTTATAATTCGCTCTTCCAACGCAGAATGCTTATAACCAAATTTGTTAAATGTAACAAATTACAACAAAATTGTATCTAAAGTATAACAAAATTTACTACATTTAAAAAATGTATTATACTTAAGATACAATTTTTTTGTAACCCACTGGTCGGGAAAATTCCTTATTTAGAAGATTTCAGGTGATTATAGCTGATCATCGGATGAAGAGTGACCGGCGGATTATTTGTAGACTGCGAAACTGGTGATGTGCGTCATGTTCCGTAGAACAAGTTCTCATTTTAATCTTGATAATTTTGACTATCACTCGGAATCAATTCTTGATTCTTATTCGGAGCAAATCAATCGATACCCGACCAGAAGGATATAACATAAAAATAAAAAAATTATAACAAACTTTGTTACGATAAACTGATTATGATATAAATTCGTTGAAGACGTTTTCATACTTAACATACTTATAACAAATTATGATATAATGTTCCGCAAGTCACTTTCTGCGTCATGAAAAAATAAAATAATTGTAACACTAGCTGATATGATTTTGCGATATCGCAACAAAACTGTTACAAAGTTTGTTTTGTTTATGTTATATCTATATCGTAGTTTGCTCTAATTTTGTTACCTCTGGAGGATTTTTTGTTACAATTTTTATTATTTTAACTACATCCGCGATCTAAACTCTAACAACCTCTGTTATAAAAACAGCGTAACTGAATAACAAAACTTGAAATAATTTTGTTGTTCCCTTTTGGTCGGGATAGATACAAAGATAGATAGATACACGCAGATTCGGACACGCAGCGTCACCATTTTGTTCGGAGTGCGCAGATGTTCAAGAGACACCAGAGCACGTGGTCTTTGACTGCCCACGATTTGGACCATTGCGAAGCGAGATGCTTGCTATCAGTGGGGCAGATACCAGCCCAGCTAACGTCGTCTATAGAATGTGTCGTGACGAAAGTGTTTGGAATGCGATCAACGGAGCCATTACGCAATCATGTCGGCTTTACAGCGAAAATGGCGGGAAAATCAAGAAGTGAGTGATTGAGTGGAGTAGCGGATTGTCGATCTCGGGTGATGTTGTATGGTAGTTTCGCAGTCGGGATTACTCGAGTCGATTGCGTCAGTTTGTAGGAGCTAAATGGCTCACCGTTGTTCGCTTTTGGGATCCACAGGCGGGTAATCCTCCGTCGAAGAAGGGTAGATCCGATGTCGGTGACTACTGAATTCGATTACTTTGAGGGTAGGAGCAGAATGGCTCCACCAAATAAGGCGAGAGCAAATTCGTTGTGGCAAGGAGTAGGACCTAAATGGCTCTATAGTAGCCAAATGGCCAAGACCCTCCACGAAGTAATACCATAGGGCAGTCCCGTGGGGGAGTTCCGATTGTGTAACAAGGAAATGGGTTTTATTGAGATCAGAAGTCGGCCTTTTCTCAAAGGTCGACCCTGAGCATACTCTGACACAGTGCACGATGACCAAGTGCAGGCCTCTGTGTTAGGTCAGTCCATAAAGATTTCCCGAACCTTGAAGAAAAAAATAAGAAAAGATTTCGGCAGGTACCGTTAGTGGTCGGGCAGGGAGATCGCGGACGATCTGCCATGGACTTCCCGAACCCTGCTTGGATCCAGGAGCATCTCGATCAAATCAGCTCCAGGTCGGTGAAGGTAACTACTAAAAACCTATGAAGTTAGACATAGTTGGTCTAAAAAATCGTTTATCCCAAAAGGATATTTTGCAATACATATAAAAACATCTGGAATGATTTCAACTGATTTTGTGTGTCGTGGAATAATTACGATTATAATTTTAGCAATGCAAGAGTTTCGACTTTTAAAGATTCCACAATTTTTAACAATAACACATATGATGTTCTGAATTTGTTCAAAATTAAAAAAGTAAGAAAAATATTAAGGTGAGTGGAATTTATCAAACTTATCTATTTATTTAAGGAAACTTGTCAATTGAAAAGAAGTACAAAGTGTTGCCAAAAGCGGAATTTTACTGTTATAGAATTAATGAGTTTTGGTGTTTGGCATTTATCTGTAGATCAAAACATGTTTCCGAATTTCTAATTCTTATTAACTTCTAAATATATCAACTGAATCCAGCGTATCAAGAGGCGAAACCACCTGAAAACCTATGAGAAGCAGAAAATCTCGAAACAAAGTGCAGAACAGAAGAAGCGAGCAGCAACAAGGGCCCGGAAATTGTATTCGCGTCTTTTGCAGCGTCCGGATGCATTCGTTTTGATGGACGATGAGACCCATGTAAAGGAGGACTCAAAAACCCTTCCAGGTCCACAATACTTTACTGCCGTCGTTGGGGAGGATGTGAGCGATGCGGACAGGTCGATTCAAGTGGAGAAATTCGGTCGAAAGGTACTGGTATGGCAAGCAATATGTTCCTGTGGTTTGAAGTCAACCATTTTTTACAATACCGGAACTATAAATGCGGAAATCTATCGATCTGAGTGTCTCCAGAAGAGATTGTTGCCTTTATATAAGAAGCATAGTACACCTCCACTGTTTTGGCCGGATTTAGCGTCGGCTCACTATGCCAAAACCACTCTCAATTGGCTTGCGGAAAAGGGTATAGATTTGGTTGAGAAAAATATCAATCCACCAAATTGCCCTCAGCTTCGACCCATCGAACGTTACTGGGCAATCGCGAAGAGGGTCTTCAAGAAGACTGGTAAGGCAGCTGGGAACATGCAGGAGTTCAAAAAAATTTGGTCTCAAGCGTCCAAAAAATGCGATGCAACACTTGTCCGGAACTTGATGAAGAGCATTCGATCCAAAGTTCGAAAATTCGTGAAGGAATAACTTAAATTTCATCCGGTCTTTATTATGTTCAAGTTTAACCTCGTACAATAAAGGATCAATTTTTTGTATGAATAAAATATCGGTTTTCAACATAATTTGAAAGAAAGTTTGTGGATAGCTTATTTTCGATACACTCCTTAGCAAACGCCAGGCCAACAATCCATGTAACAATTTTGGTTGCATCACGATACTGACGATCATGGTTTGAACTTGAAGATTTTTTTTAAAGTTCGATTAAAGCTATGTAAGGATCAAAAGCAGTCTTCTCAAAGGTATCTCAAGATGCGCTTTGAAATTTCCAATACCATGCGTCCGCCGACGATTTCTGCAATTAGATCTAAAATTAAAAGTATATCGCACTGGAATATCGACACTCATAACATTTTTGACCTGTGGAAATAAACTTCACTGACTTTAAATTGGTTTTATAGAATTGATTTCCATCCTGTTAGAATGTTTCATATGACTCAACGACTTCATCCTGTAAAACCATCTCCAGCAGCAACTTTTCCACTACATAAAATATAACTAATAAGAATGTGGCCTATTTGCTTAATCGAAGCCATCCCTAGCTAAGGCTACGCACATGAACCACCGTAGGAAAACTTGAATGGAAATACAATCCCGATGAATTTCAATCAAAAGCCTCAATCTTCCTAATGAGATGACTTCATCAGAAAGGCCTTCTCTACCCATCCACGAACAAAAGCAAACTTCCACTCAACGAAACAAAACACAACACCCCAGATGGTAAATGAGCCGATCGGCATGGCGTTCAAAAATGTTAGTCAAAATATGCCTCAAAAGACAATCCCGTTATCTTTTCCAGATAGACAACAAACGGATCCCAGGAGTACCCTTTTCTCGGAATTCCGGCATGACACAAAAAATCCACTTTGCTGGTCGATAAACCACAAACCTCCACCAACATATTTCAGCCGGAGCTTATCTGGATTGTCAGTTTGTTGGTTGTTGCTCATTATAAACGTTGGCCCTATGCGCTGTTTGGTTTTGTCCAATCATCCCGGCGCAGCCCCTTCATCGTTGTCAACATCGTCCGATAATGTAGGGTACCTATTTCCGAAATCCAGTCAGATTCACTGATTAAAGCTCGGCACCCCTGGCAGCTGGCTCCTCGATTGGCTTCTGCGGTTTTCCGACCACCAACAACCGTTCGATGGGAGGAGGCAGAAGAAAATATGAAAATTAAAAGCCCTTCCGTTTCGAGAGGGACCGGCAGCCAGCGGCCAGCTTGTGGCCACGTGGATTTGCGAGACTCCTCCTGGGGAGCAGATTGGAATGTAAAACAAAGCCCCAACTATACTGGGGGTAGTAGATTTGTATGCTGCCGTCATCGTAGCGTTGTAAAATGTTTCCGAAAGTATTTGGCATAATCCACGAAAATTAAATTCCATTGGTCTGAGGAGATTAAAATTCGGCTACGCTTGCAGCGCAGTTCAGACGACACGACCACCAGGGAGGGTGGAAAGCGGTCAGATTGCGCTTTTTTTTTGTTTCCGAACAGTCTTGATCCGGATCAGAATAGCTACGTGTTTGTGCAAGGGAGAGAGAGAGAGAGGAAAAAAATCCGGCACGAGCGCGGCATGTCCGAGAAATTTACTTTCACACTTGATCCCACCGAAAATCCTCTTGGCAAATAAATTTAATCTAACAACTGTACCCGCCCCATCGGCATCGTCGCCAGCGTGGAACGGAACGACAAGAGTGGCCACTTCAATCAAAACTTTTCGCACGAAGTGGACTAGGTAGGTACCCAGGAGCGTTGCTGCGGAACGAAAGGCGGTCGGTTCGGTAAAATATTGAACAGTCGTAAAAAGTATTGTTCAAAGCCTGCATGTGGACAGAGAGCACAACAAATGATAAGCTTAATTTTATCACAGTAGAATCTTTGAGCTTATGGCTGTGATGCGAGGAGGAGAACACACATGGTGCAAATAAGATTTCATTCATGAGTTTTTTTTTGACAAAGCTTCGGGAGACTGGGATGTGAAAATGTGGTTCGTTTGTGAATTAATTTGAATAACTTATCGACACTTTTGGGATACTGATCCTGTATCACAGTTGAGTAAACTTTAAATTTATGTAAATGATATGATTTTCTTTACAGTAGAAATTCATAATTGTGGAAATAAAAAGCGCCAAGTCACAAATGTGAATACGGAAATTCTATGAGAAGTTGAACAGATCGCGCAAAGGTTATGTGCCACGAGCCGATGTGTTCTGAGACTTGCGATACAATTTTCTCACAAACGTGTGTGAAGTGATCGAAAAGTGAATATACTTAAACGAGCACTTCAACGGTTGAGATACAGTAAACTCAACAAGAGGAATATAAAGCCCAAATAAAGAAAATTTGGACGCATTTAAGTGATCATAACTCAAGAATCAAACAACATACACCGTTGTTCAAAACGTCAAACAAAAGGGTATTTATTCAGCTTTCAAACAATATGTAACAAAATATTTCATTTTACCGTTTCGAATGAACTGTCGAACTTTACTTGTGATCGATGCCATCATGATCTGCACAGTCGCTGGTGACACTGAACTGGCGAACTTATTATACTTCAAACGCATTTGTTGTGCATTTGTCACTTTTTTACCACATCCTCGAAGTTTTCGCTTGACAATTGCCCAATATTTTTCGATCAGTCTGAACTCAGGGCAATTCGGAGGATTAATCTCTTTGGCGACGAAATTAACATTGTTTGCAGCATACCAGTCTAGTACTTCTTTAGACTAGTGGCAGCTGGCACATAACGTGGGTCTTGTGTTGCCGAACGAAGGGTAAAATCCGCTTATTCAGACACTCTTTAGTGTAAACCTATGACGTCATTGTGTAAGATGTGATGAAAACCTTGGTTTTAGGGCAACAACTGCAGATTCCTTGCCAAATCATTAGTTTCCGAGCCAACTGATCAGCAAAAACAAATTCATACCTGGACGGACATCCCCACGACCAGTTGCCAGGTACAATTTTCGTCCGAGGATTTGTTTATAATCCATTTTGACATATGTTTCGTCATCCATTAAAATACAGCCATCAAATTTCATCAAAAATAGTTCGTATGGTAATCGTGCTCGCTTTTTGGCCACTACATTTTGTTTCATCCGAGCGATTCGGATGTTTACTGGCACAAAAAGACTTTTATCCTTCTCTTGAAAGGATGTTACGCACGGTGGAAAAGTTGGAATCGTATTTCTTTGCCAAATCACGTATGGAGACAGCTGGGTTGCCTTTCACGTACCTCAACACCTCTCTGCCGCTTTTATGATAGATTCGCTGTGCTCTATCCACACTCAGAGTTTTCTTGTAACGTTTGATTGGAGGACACACCGTTGACTTTGGGAATTTGTACACTTTTGCTATTTTTGAGGCAGACCACGAAGGATTCTCTAGATGTTTGTGCACAATTAATTTTCTTTTCTCAAGTTCCATGATCCATAATTTCGAGATGCGTCAATCAATCGAGAAAAACTTTTCACCAATTTCTTCGTCAATAAAACATCAACAAATGCCTGTCAAACGTTTTTTGTTCCAATCACCAGGGACGCGGTGGTGTATTAAACAGTGCGTCCAGATTTACTTTGAATGGGGCTCTAGATTCTATAACAGTTTTGCTAGAAATTTCACCAGGGGATGTTATTGGAGACTACTTTTGAAAGAAACCACAACCTCTATGCGATAAAATTTCCACGGTCCATTGTAAGAAAAAGGAAAAAAACATGATTTGGAAATATTTTACTTTTAAAGGGCTACTGGATATAATGTCAGTCTAGGCCCTTCATTTGGTCTATGTACCAAATACATAATAAATTCAGCAATATTGCACAAAACCATGTTGAAATTATGATTTTCGATATATTCTGTAGCAATAGAGACTTTATTCATCAATGTTTATTGAAATACTTGCGCAAATTTGGTTATATCCTCAATTTTTGAGCTGATGTTAGCCATGAACAATTTGGTAAAAACAAGTAGTTCCAATTTTCACCGCTAGGGTAGCGCTGTGATGCTAACTTTCGTGTTTCGCCTTCTAGAGGTTTGATGTTTTCCGCAAAGTTGCAATAAGAAAGTTTGTTCAAGACATCAAAGTTCTTTGTCTTAACATAACAAAGTTACTATTGATTTTGTAAAATTTAACTGAAATTTACGTTTTTTGCTCTAATTTTCGTATATTTGTCAAATATATTGTAACAGTTAAGTCCTCAATTATGATCGATACGATACGATATTCAACAATGCTTAAGTGCCACGAATTGGAGGGGTTCCTGTCACCAGAAATGGGCAATTTTTAAAGTGCGCTTTCACTACACAATTCCGGACTTGGAACCAGACCGACAGTTCCCTAATGTCGATTCGGTCTAACGCAGACTGTTTCAGCCAAACCCTGGAAAATATAACAGGTCCCGCTTATGCGCCAACACACCGAAATGGAGATTATGTCTGCTGCACGATTATGCCTGCTCGGCTAACAATCTCGGGGCGGGTTAAACTAATCTCACTAGACGGAACGCGAAAGAGAATTACTGATGAAGGCCACACATGGATTCGAGATCACGCTTACACCAAAAACTACATCGTGGGTACATACTCAATTTGGGTCTGTATTTGATTGTGGGTTAGTGTTTCAACTTGCGCAAGTTTTCTAATATTTATACATTTTTGGATCTTAATGCTATTCTAACCTGATTGGAGCTCATCGCGACGTTACTTGATTGGTGGCTGTAGCTTCGGTGGTGGAGGCGCCGGAGAGGCTCGTCCCGGGCGCGCTCGATTGCCGGACTGATCGGCAGGTGCTGGTGGATAACTGCTGTGGTTGCCGGAGCCACGTTTGGCGCTTCCGATAGGCTGCCGACGGCAAATGCGTTAGTGGGCGTAGTTGAGGGCAAACTCCTACTGCCAATGACGAGCGGCAAGCTCTAAATCCGCAACGGTCGAGATGATGGGTCCAACTGAGAACGCTCGACAAAATGTCGGCGCCAGACGTGCCTGTGTCCACGTTATCGACACAATGGCGAGATGCCTATCGACGCTGCTGGCCATGATGCCACGTGGTCGAATGGTCGGTTGGATGTTTACCAATGCATTTGGCCGCCCGTGATGGCGAGGCCAAAGCAGGCTTCTCCAAGCTTCGTCGCAGGGGACGGATTCCACGGCGCGACGACTATCGACAATGCTGGTCACGACGACATGTGGTCGAATTGTCGGTTAGATTACTGCCGACGCTACTGACCGACCGTGATGGCGGAGCCAAACCAGGCTACTACACGCTTTGTCCCAGGTGACTCACCTTTAAGTCACACGCCCTGCACCACACCGGCACGGTGTCAAACTTGGAGCCTGGTCACAACGAGACGCCTGTTGCACCGAATGTACTTGTTCACTTTTTCTATATACTTTTTCTATTCTATCGAACTTGGATATCTTCCACAATATGTTCAGCTTCTGCGATCACCAAAATTCAAGTGAGGCTCATACCAGTCGTGAAGTTAACTTATGGGCAGAAGGCCGCTATTGTCACAATGGTCCTTAACAAAACCAAATGTTTTATAAAAAGAGTCTTCCGACACCCGTAAATGACGAAATAATACGTGCACGTGGTGTATCAAACTGTTATACTGCAGAGTAAGGGAAGTGTCTTCGCTAGACTGCTCGAACTAGAGAAGCGTTACGATCCGTAACGCTCTTAGCTGGTTGTAAGCGAGTCTGGGGTTGTATTGCTACAACGCACAGGTTTTTACGCCACAACTGTTACAATATTATTTTCGATACCATGCATGAGTTCAGCCTAATAATTTGCGTATGTTTTGAAAGAGTTCACATAGTTTTGGGACATAACAAGCCAAATATTAGCCAAAACATTGAAAATTTTATTAATTTCAAAATCAGTTTTTTCTAAAAATTGCGATTTTTGGTGAAAAACACCAATATTTTTTTTTCATAAATATCATATTTGGTTTTTTTTTTTTAATAAAAACCCAATATATTTTGGTATATGTGAGATATCTGGTTTAATTATTACTAATATTTTTGCTCTAGCAACTACCTTATATCTTATATTTCCCATTATTTCAACAGGTTTTGAACGGATTCAGGAAATTGATTTTTACCGGTTTGAGGAAACTGTTTTTGTAGTATCATCACGGGGTCAGAGGTTAGCAAAAGTCTTTTAATTAGATCTTCGATGTTCGTAAGACGACTGAATTGTCGAGAATGGTGCTAAGGAAATTTTCTGATTGATTTGTTCCGACGCTCTTATGCTTCTTCCGACAATAGTACAATAGGAATTTCGCAATGACTTATTATTACCGATCCATGTAGCAAGACCCTGTGAACTGAAGGCGAAAGGGGATAATAATCATAATAATGGACATATAACTTTCTAGTTTCTTCTGCATAGGTTTCGAATGATTTGACGTCGATTTCTAACTTCGATGATAGCGCACAAAGAAGTGTAGTGATTCGACGAACGATGTCCACCTGTAATTCTTGCCGTTGTTTCTGGATCTTGAAAAATATCGTCTGGCAGTGTTGCCATCATGTGTGTTACCTGGTGAAAAAAATAATGGTAGAGGGATCTACCTCCCGATAAAGAAGAAAAAAGCAGCTACCTCCAGATGGCATAGGTTCACTTATCCTCAGCCCAATTTTCTTAAACTCCTCTTTAATGGAACGTTGCCGTTCTAGAAAGGTTTCGTTGCCTTTATTTATACGCCATTTTTTAAGTGGGATTCTGTACGCAACATTAAGCAGAAGCTCCATACATCTGATGTAAGCATGCAGAACAGGAATGGTTTCAATTTTTTCCGATCGTCACATATGTGTGCTTCGATGGGATTACTGAGTGTTTTGCCTTCCAAGCAACTCACTAGTTTTATAACGGTTGAAAATACTTTAATATGACTAGATTTGGTTGCATAAAAGTTTACTCAACATAAAATAATGAAGATGTGTTACTCGGGCTGATGCTCCACAAAGGATGCACGCCTGTGAACTTGTTCCTGTGAAGCTGTTGATAACTTTGCCATCGACCATTCTCAAAATTTACTCAGAAGAAACATTTACAGAAATCTTATTTGTCGTCAATTCGATTGCTTTCAAATTTTGTATTTGTAACATCATACTCTCCACTTCTCGTTTGATGAGATCTGCAGTTTCTTTTTGAAAAACCATTCTGATGGGGCGGCACAAATTGATGGATGATGGACAGTAGTTGCCCCAAACTTCTTGTCGTTCGCCGGAGGCTGTGCTGAAATATAGGGATTAATTATAGAAGTCGATTCGAGCAGCTCGATTCGACACTTGTCACTGTCGAGTCGAGAAAAATTACGCATAACAGAAGCCGAGTGAATCTGACGAGTCGGCAACCGAACTCGACTGCTAACTGTAGTGTTGAAAGATTTCAAAATGTGTTTGAAATATTACACCATGCAGTAATTCAGGGCTTCAATTTAACAGTCAAAGAACAGGTGTTTACATTTTTCTCTTGTTTTGTGAATTACACTAATGTTTTTGTTATTCAGTTATTCAGTTATTGCGTTGAATTTCAGGGAAGCTCTTTTGTGAACTTCGACAAAACTCTTTGCAGAGGTTCTGGGAAGTTTCCTCCTGAACTTTCAACAAGTTTCCTCATGAACTTCTTGGCAGTCACTCCTGACTTTCTTGTAAATTCACATCTAACAACCCAACCTAACCCTTCAAGAACATTTGGTAAGTTTTTTCCTGAACTAAGTTACTTTATGAACTCCTGATGAGTCTCATCCTGAATGGCGAGGAAAACTTCTCCAAAAGTTTGGAAAAGTTCTCTCCAGAATTTCTTGATAAATCTTCTTAAATTTATTGGAAGCTTCTTCCTTGAGCTTCTAAGAAGTCCTCAGAGAAATTGAAATGTCAAGAAGTTTGTTCCTGAGTTTCTGAAAAATTCCAGCTTTAACTACTAGGAAGTACCCCCTATACTTCTGGAAAGTTTATTTCTGGTTTTCTCAGAAGTATCTACCTGTCTTCTGGGAATTCTTGAACTTCGAGGAAGCCCCATTTTGAACTTGAGGAATGTTCGATTCTAAACTTCAGGAAAGCTCACTAGAACCTATTAGTAGTTCCAACTAAACCTTTGGAAAAATTTCTTTCGGAACTTCTGTGAAGCTATCTCCTGAATTTCAGAAAAGTTTCCTGATATTTTTGAGAAATTCCTTCTTGAACTTACAGGAAGTGCCCTCTTTGGTAAGTTTCTTCCTAAAATTCTGTGGTTTTTTTCCTGAGCTTATTCTTTCTAAACATCTGATAAATCCTATCCTGAACTCACAAGAAAATTCCACCAAAACTTTGGGAAATTCCTCTCCAGATACAAACATTTTGAGTTTTGGTGGTTTATAGCTTATGGTTTGTGTCCTCTTAACTTATCTTCAGTTTAATTATTTTCTTTGTTTTATCTAAACAGGAAAATCATGCATAACTTTACAAACCGACGTAAGTTGCGATTGTAAGCAAGCTGTGATTTTTTTGATAAATTGTTGCTACTTGTATTCTTAATACACGAGTAATAAGAAATAATTTAGGAAGTTTTATTCATCAATGACGAAAAGGAATTCAAATGCGTTCTATCTGCTACTCCTCAATATTTTTAAAATAGTTCAGATACACTGGTGCATCTGCGCATAAAACAAAAACGGTGTATTATTGAATGTTATTAAAATTGTTGTTTAAATTCGAGAAAAACCATCACTTTGCATAATTTTCTCTTCGTGGTTATTGCAGCGGCATTTATTTAGTTTTGTTCGTTTGTTTTTTTTTAATTACATTTATGGTACTACTAGATAACAATAAATCAAATAACTGCTAATAATTTACTAAAATCATTGCGCAATTCACACAATGTGCACTCACCAGCAGAGCACTTTTCCGAAATCAAATTTAGAATGAGAAGTAATGAACATCGACTTTAATAGTAGCTTTCTTCTGGGTTCATGCGAGTGTTCTCGACTTGTTCATGCGAGTGTTCTCGACTTGTTGTGGTATGTATTTGATGGATGAATTTCCTACCAATGAACCTATTCAACTTAGTATTGTTTTAAAACCGAGTGCTAACCGAGTGCTTATGTATGTATTCTATCCGGTGATCCGTTTTGTTACAAACATTCTTCTATTAATGAATACGCGCTGAACCATCGCACATGAATTCAGCGCGTTTTTTCCCATAGAAACGGATAAAATCTTTGAAGGGGGGTAGCTCTCGAATCTTCCGGTCCGCCTCTAAGCATCTTGCTGTGAGGTACCAGGTGGGTCTCCAATGGTGGACTGCCTGTCGATCTGCCAAATTTGGAAGACGTCTACATTGAGTTATCTCAAATTATAATAATCTGTCCACTATATCACAATATATGAAGATTGGTTGAGCAGATTGGAGATAATGAAACCATTGGGTATAGGAACCAGTTTCCCCCGGTTGGTGCTAAACGGATGAGCCTGGACAACAATAGAAGCATAAAGTTGCCAGAAGGCACGAAATGCATCTACGTACTCTTATTTTTACCAAATCCCTCAATCGCAAATTTAAATGGATTAGCATAAATTGTTCTTAAGAAGCCTCTACTTGATTGATACAGTTGTAAAAATTGAAAGTTTATGAAAAAGAGTATGCTTCGAGCATCGGCTGTGAAAGGTTGTGTCGATGCTTAACTACGCACTATTTTGCTATCGGGCATGGCGCGTTTCGTATTGTTTTGGTTATCTATAATTCAGCGATGCGACTGATCGAGTGAGCATAGAAAAAAAAAACTACAAAAATGCTTCATGGTGAGATGTGGTGGTTCGCCGGGCTGGTGGACCGGTGGTGAGGATCACAATTAATTTTCATCCATAATATTGGTTTGCCATACTCTCCGTGTCACTTGGAGAAAGTAAGCCACTATACCTTTTTGTGAGTGGCTCCAATACCATCCTTACCAATGGTTAAAATCGGTTCAAATCGGATTTCCAGACTTATAGAGAATCTTTTTGTTTTTCCAATGAAAAACCACCACCACACTTTGTGAGTGGCCCCAACAGCATCCTCACTGTTGGTTTAAATAGGTTCAAATCAGAATCGGTACTAATATTTAAATATTTCACTAAACGTCGCGTGAATCTAGCTTATCCTTTACCAAAGAGAATCCTGCTGCCACCCAATCCTGTTATCCAACATCCCAGTGAAAGTGTAGAGGCGGTCTCGGCTTCCAATAAAACGAGTATCACGTCGACACATTCCTTTCTTTTTTTTTTTTTACATGCTTGGGGTGGAGGAGGCGGCGGTTTTTTGTTGGGTGATTTTTTTTTTGATTGTTGTTGTCTTTTCTCTTTTGGTTTTTTTTTTCAAGGATGGTTTCAATCGTATCATAAATCATTCGGTTTACGCTCTTCTTTGATTCAATAGATGCACACAATGAGAGGTTCTGCTTTACCTCTCAAACCGAAAACTGTTGGGCCATGGTAAACATTGAATGAACATTGCATGAATTTCTTCGCTTGTCAATTGTATGCGTGTTCATCACTGCTTGCTTTTACAATTTGTTGACTCGTTCGTTGGCTTCTGTTGGTGATTCATTTTCGTTTCCTGATTCGATTGTGTGCTTGTGCTCGAAGCTTCCGATCGGATCACTTGGTGATTGTGTGGTGCCGCGTTCAAAGCAAAAAAGAATCGGAAGCCAAAAAGCACAGTGTAGCCAGTAAATACAGCGGAAAAAAACAGAAAATATTTAGCACCAAAACGCCAAATGTTAATATTAAGTGACATGTGTTCCTTTAGGCCAGTATTTTCAGTTTCTGGTAGATACTGATGATGGCACAGGTTACCTAATTGGTAATGGTTTGGCATTACCAACCCGGATGCAGTGGAATCCCTGTCCGGTGCAGAAGATTTTCACATGTCACAAAACAAAAATGTATGCATTCTTGTTGGAATAGAAAATAGGCGAATGTTTGTTCAACGAATGATAATCGACGATAAGGATATTAAACACTCTTCAATTGAAATCTCCATAACGATTTTTCTTGCATATTATGTGATATAAAAATAATAAGGTGTGAATAACACATTGTGTGAATAGAAAAAAATGTCGCGACTTATCGGATACGTGTGACAGGAAAATTAAAAAAAATATAATTGAGTAGGCTGATTTTTCCCATACTTAAAAAAACTTCCAACACTGTCATTCGAACCAAAAGAAAATGAATGATTCTGTTCAAATGAATGCTATCATCTCTCGTCTCGAAACATTATCATCTGGCGATCCTACGGGGTCGTATTTCCTAAGCCACTCAATCAACGAAGAGTGAATCACAAGTAAGCAGAGCTGTTGTCCATTCGACTTGCTTGGTGGAATGGAGTAATCTACAAAACGTCTAATTTTGTTCACTCACTGAGTTCCTGCGTATGCTGCCTTTACTAATACATTTATCGATGTGTTTGTTTCAAGCATGGATAACAATAAATAATTTTCGCCGATTTTTTCGTCAGTCACCAACACTGACGGGGAAGCAACGTTGGGCAGTCAATCATGCTCATTATCTTGCTCATGTTCAAGAAAGGAAAATTGGAAAAAATGGGTGAATGTTTGCCCGTTAAAGGTGGAAAGGGAGTGTCGTGCGGGGTTGGGTGGAAGAAAAATATAAAATAAAAAATAAAGGGCTTTTGTGGAAGGGGGGGAGGGGGTGGTTGTGTGTGTTTTAAAAATGTGTTTGGGGGAAGGGGGGGGTAGAGGAAGGGGGGGTGGGTGGTGCTTTTTTTTTTTTTTTTTTTTTTGTGTTGGTGTTGGTTTTTTTTTGGGATTTGGGGTTAGGTTGGGGGGGGTTTTGGGGCTTGTTATGGGGGGGGAAAAAAAAAAAAAAAAAAAAAAAAATAAAAAAAAAAAAGGTGTCTCGTTCTAAGCTATGTGGAAATTTGTTCCTGCATTTTTGAGAAATTAGAAGTAGTGAACTCCCTGGTTAGTTTCCTCCTGAACTTCGGGAATGTTTTTCTGGGAAATCCATCTTGAATTTCTGGAAATAAAAATTACAAAACCTCTGGAATGTTCCAAACTTCTAAGTTGTTCTCTTCCCTAAACTTCATCCTGAAGCTCTGAGAAGTCCTCTCATGATTTACGGGTAAGTTCTCTTCTGAACTTCTGGGAAGTTTATGAACTTCGGGGATGTTGGCTCCTGATTTTTTTGGGATATTCCTGCTTGAACTACTGAGAAGTTCTCCCTATAGTTCTGAAATGTTTCTGCCTGACCATCGGAGAAGTTTTTTTTTCTTTTTAGGAAGTCTCTTCCTAAGCTTTAAGAAACTGTCTTCCTGAAGCTCTAGAAAGTTTCCTTCTGAACTTTCTAGGATGTGCCCTAAACACTGGGTAGTTTTTTGCCGAACTTCAACGAATCTAGGACCTATTTCATGAATCACTTAACTCGTGGGTCGATTTTCAAATCCCAAGTGTAAATGAACTGAAATGATGCGATTCGAAGCACTTTAGAAAACAAAATCAGAGTTCTAAGATAAATTTCAATAGCTTATCATGTCTGCTGTTATCCTGAGTCCACCGACTGGGCTTGAGAGCCACTGTTAGGATCACAAACGAGAAAAATAAATTTATTTTTTGTTTTATTCCGGCCCAAGGCGGTTTGGTGGTCCTGATGAATCGAGCTCTTGGTCAATTTCCTACCACCTCTTTTTAGAATTATTTGCTGGCATTAATTTTTATCAGTTCGATGAGCCGTTCGAACTGACAGTAATTTGTTTTGTTTTTAAAAGGATAAGACATTTTTGGCTAGAAGTCTATTTTTTGCTGTTAATTCACCTACAAATAAAATAAACGTTTAGTGTATTTCTTACCTCGCTTAGTCAATTATCACTAACCGATGAAAAACGCGTATCAAAACAAACTCTTAATCGGAAAAATAAGTGACAGATCAGTAACTAGTTTCCGAATGGTCGATTGAGTCGACCAACGCGACAAAATTTCGTCGATCTCGACATCTGTAATAGCAAAATACATCTGTCGAGCAATGGGCCGGTCGACTCGACTTCTATAATAGGCCCCATATTCGCAAAGGAACTAGGCAAATCAAAAAATGTGTGAGTCGTTACATGAAATAACCTCATCGCCAACTTCTTCAAAAAATGTCATTTTATAACGTGAGTGGTTGCTTGAACCATCCAATCCCCATTTAAAAATAACAGAAAAATTTCCCATGTTCATAAATGTACGGTTCAATATATTTATTCAGTGTCATGAAGAGACGCTCTACCGTATGGTCAATAAGATTTTGAAGAGGAACTTCTGCGCATGATGGCCGAATGGAAATATCTGAAATATGTTCAAACATTCAAACTTTTAATACTTTATTGTGAAGGTTATTACCATTTGCGTGCCCAATATAATTTGCAGATAAACTTTGATATTGCTCACATTCCGTCATTTCTATACCGTTTTACTGAAACAGCTTCCAATCAATTGAGAATTGCTCCAATTTTTTTTTTTTTTGGTTTTATTCAAAATAATTGCGAAACTTTTGAGGTCAAATTTTTTTTTTATTGGAGAGTCCAAGGAATTTTGAAATTATTTAGAATTATAAAAAAATACGACTCAAAGCCACCACAAAATCAAGTTTTAGAAGAAGGAACATCGATCTATTGGAAGCTGTTAAACAAGGACGTAATAAAATGACGGATTTTGTCGGACACGCACAGGTTATGATCATTTATCCTTACCACAAGGATAACAAGTACTTTTACTATCGTGGATTTCATTGTATGCTGGATAAATGTCATATCCTTTTTTAGCGTCATGTTCCTTATGTTTTCGTACTGTTGTTTTGTTAGATCATTTTCACATAAAAACCTCTGGTTCAGCAGATAGAGCAAGTTTTTTTTTGAAACGGAAAGCTTTCTCGGGAAATGCAAAGAGGTGCTCGACAAGCCAAGCAATGGAACGATATCCATCAGTCCTTATTGCCGTTACCGTGGCCGAGACAAATTCTGCTGTGGTGTGTTTTTCTCGCAAATCTTTGGATTTGGTCCTAGGGGTTTCTTCGCAAATCTCTGAAGCCTGGTCCTAGGGATTTTTTCACCGTAAGATATTTTCTTCCTTCCACCAACATTTTTCTTTGGATTATTATTGAAAATTTTATAGTTTGAATCCAGCCATTTTGAATTTTGAGTCAATATTTTATTTTAGCAAATGTAGTGAGTTTGGAAGGACATCAGAGAACATTTTACTATCAGGACATGTGATTTCTTTTTTACGTACGATGCCACTTCACCAAGTGGAAGATTTTGCAGGAATAATTCTACAATTTTTCGTACGCGAATACTGCACGCTGATAATATCATTAATTAAATGAATACCTACTAGTTTAACTAAAATAACCTTTCTTGAGCCAAAGTGATCTGTTGAAGGTACCAACCACAAACTAGAAGCAATCCACCGGAAGAACCAAAGTGGTAAACCAGGGCTTGCTCATGGTTGATAACTGCACAGTTTTTATGAGATTTGACGTTTGAGATTTGACGTTTTGGTTCTGAGGCGTATTCGAATGTAATGAGAAAATTACATGGTTGCTTCGATAAATCACCAACATCCATGCTTCAATATTTGCTTCCATAATAGCCCCTTGGTTTTGACAGAGAATTAAAGAAGTATGTGTGCCAGCGATCAACCGTATTCGTTGACACACGCATACAAGTGTGGAGAAATGCATGCTTTCAATTGACTTATATAGCACAATATCATTTACAGAATAAAGAATAAAGATGTTAGAGTTGAAAATCATCCCGTTTGATTTTTCCATAACCGGTGAATGTTGATATGAAAACATATCAAAATCTGTACAACGGAATGCATATGTAGAGAAGATGTACCTGTATTAATCTCATCACTTTGCAATTCATCCTACTTGAAATAAAACGATATACACGTGACAGGATTAGTTAGTAATGTTTGTTGTAGTTATTAACGTAAGCAAACATTATTAGAAAACGAAACCGATCCTTCAACTGCCCAATTGTTTGATTCATCGTAGGTTGAATATAGGAACAATGAGATTAGTATGGGGGCAGTTACCTTAAGTGACGTTTGCATTAAAAAAAATGGACTTTTTTCGGATGGTGATAAAAAAAAGCTAAGACAGAAAATTGCTCTTGATAAATTTCCCATGGAAGGTAATTAATTAAGCTAACTTGCAAAAAAATTCTACGCCCTTGCGAGTGGCCTTCCGGCAGTTAACCAGAACATTCGTCATGGCGGACGAGAACATACGTGTAGGCATGTTTTTGAGTTCTTTCATCTTTTTTATTTTTTATTTCCTCCTCAGTTTTCGCGAACCAATTGTTGGAGTAGATCTTACGCTTTAGGTTGGCCCAGAAATTCTCGATAGGACGCAGCTGGGGACACAGTGGGTGGGTTCGCCGACTTGGGTACCACATCGATATTCAGCCACTCCGTCTCCTCCAACGATCGCTTTGAGTTGTGGGCCGACGCCAGATCCGGCCAGAACAGCGCATTTTCGCCACTGTGGTTTTTCTTGTTGAACGACGCAACTTCCGGCAGGCACCGCCAGGTCGCGATTCGCCGGGAAAATCGAGTTGACCATCTTATTCAGCCGCTGCCGCTGCGTGGACCAGTGGACGGGACTTTCGCTTCCTGACATGTATGTTCATATTCGACAGGTACTTTTTCACCGTTTGGCCGGTTGAACCGACCTCCCGGCCAATCGTACGCAGCGATGTAGCCACTTTTCCCTCGGTCTTCCTCTTCAGCATCCTTTGGAGCTTCTTGTCGCTCAGGGTCGTCGGCTGTTCGGAACCGGGCTTTCTTTTGATGCTCTGATTATTGTCTAATAGTGCCAAGATGTTGTAGATGCCGGAACGGATGTATCCGGCGTCCACAAAGTGCCACAAAATCGCTTGGCCCAGACGGCGCGGTATCTTTCACACTTTAATCACGTGCTAATATACGAATTCCCCGATTATACTGTAGTACTCTGCGGCACACAAAAAAAAAAATCCCCAAGAGCACTTTTTTGTGGGTGATGGTCGGTGGTATTATTCATTCTCACCTACCGTGTGGTATAAATATATTTTTGTTTAATGTATACCTTAAATTTTATATTTTTTTTTTATCCCTAAGTGAAATTATTATTTATTATATTTGTGTTTTCCACCTCACTCTTTTGGTGTGCGTTTTTTTCTTGAGTGGGTGGGGGAGGGTGTGCGGGGTACTCCCCGTTGTTACTTTTTTTTTTTTTTTTTATATTTTTTTTTTTTTACTTTTTTGGGTTGGGGGGTTGGGTGGGGGGTTTGGTGGGGCTTATGCCTCCTCCTTCATCATCTAGCTGTGAAATTTTATATTTAAAGACTTTATTCGATGAAATTTGGACACACAAAATAGGTCACCAAAAATTTTCCTTGAGGACGATTTTTTTCAAACTTTCTGGAAAAAAAAGTACTACTAAATGGTTAAGTTTTGACATCATTGGTTTATTGAACCTCTTCTCCCAACCCAAATGCCCGCACATTTGCCTTGACCCCTTTCATCAAATTTTTGGCAATGATAGGACCGACTTGCTTTCTTACTTTTAACCACACTTTCCTTAGTTCAAGTTCATTTACTATCAGTTTTTGAGTTTTTTTCACGTGCTTTGCCTTCATGATTGCCCAAAAATTTTCATTTGGGCGAAGTTCCGGAGCGTTTGGAGGGTTGACCAGTCTAAGACGGGCCGGGCATAGTGGCAAGATGCCAAATCCGGTCAAAACAGTGTCGGGCCATCGTGAGATCTCAAGAAGGGCATAAGTCGTTTTTGGAGGCATTCGTCCTTGTAGATTTGTCCGTTGACGGTCCCAGAGGTGATGAAGGGCTGACTCATTTTGCCACATCCGCAGATCGCTTGCCAGACAAGGAATTTTATGGCGAATTTCGACAGTTTCCTCTTCCGTACACTCTCCGGAACGGCCAACTTAGAGGTGGCGACGTAGTGTTCCTGTCCTGGCATTTGTTTGGTGTCGGCTTTAATGTAGGTCTCATCGTCCATCACAATGCAGAACGGTTTTGTGAGCCACTCCCTGTACAGTTTTCTTGCACGAGTTTTGGCCACCGAGTTCTGTTTATCGCTCCGGTTCGGTGCCTTTTGGACCATGTACACATGTAATCCAGAACGTTTCATTGTTTTCTGCACAAAACAAACTGAAACTTTCGCCTTTTTCGCAACATCCCTGATCGAAATGTTGGGATAACGCTTAAATTGGTTCAATACCATCCTGGACTTCTCCGGATTTGATGTGCCTCGTTTTTTGCCACTACCATTTTTCCGCTTGGTTGTCTTACGCTCCTTGAACGTTTTGATCACATGAGATACGGTTGAATGTGCGATTCCGAGCTGTTTTCCGATCCATCGATGAGAAGCGTTTGGGTTTTCGAAGTGAGTGCCTAAAATTTGTTGGCGCGCTAATTCTTCATTCGAAGCCATCACTGAAATCACTCGACCGATTTTCACGAAATTCATTACCCAATTGACACAACACAATGAAATACATTCAGTTAAAATTTCAATAATTTTTTACCAACACGCTAAAAAGTTACGAACAATTGCGTGTGTCCAAATTTCATCGAATACAGTCTTTAGACACGTTGCAACTGTTTCACCGCAACACACATATTAGCGCCATTGTCGCAGGTGATGGAGTACAGGTTTTTGGGGTCAATTTTGCTTTTTTCTTTATTTTTTTTTTTTTTGGTTTTTGGGATTTTTTGGGGTGGGTTGGCCCTTCTTTGGGCCCACACTTGTAAAAATTTTGAAATTAATTTTTTTTCTTTTTTTTCTTAAAAAAAAAAAAAACCCTTTTTTTTTTTAATTTTTTTTTTTTTTTTGTTTTGTTGAGTGGAGAAAATTAAAAATTTTAAAATTAATAATTTTATAATAGTTAAAAATATAACACTAAAAACTCAAAAAAATATATTTATGATTTTTTTTTTAGCAGAAACTCTATACTTTTAGTCTCTTCTACAGAAGTTTGCGGGAAATACAGGAATGATTTAGCATGTATTCAAAAATTGTAGAATAGATAAATATGAGACAAGATGGAAAATATATTTCAAATTGCCTTATATATAAGCTCCCTGCCTTAGCTCAGTAGGTAAAGATGGCAGATACAAAGCAAGACCATGCTGGAGTCGGCTGGGTTCGATTCCCTGTCTAGCCAAGGAAACCTGCCAGACCTCCCAGAGCATAGCGTAAGATTGTTCTTTGCCACACAATCATACACATGTAAAAATGATACAGGCTTAGAATGCTCTCATTTAATGACTGTGGAAGTGCATTTAGAACACTAAGCTGAGAGCCGGCGCAAAGTCCCAGTAGGGACGGAATGAAGCAAAGAAGAAGAAGTATAAGCTCAATTGGGGTAATGAGAAACATGCTTCTATATGAGTATGGAAGACTTTTTATGGATGATTACACACTTAAATCCTGCTCACAAGCCACACGGTCAGTTTTGAGTAATTTGAGACAATCAGTCACACGCTGCTACAGTAATTCATACATATTTTATAATAGTTACATAAAACTTCGATTTTATCACAAATTCACTAGAAATATTTAAAAAAAACAACGGATATATATAAATTTCTAAAAGACCTAAAGTTGATTGGCATAATTTTCCTTTTTTGTGTGACAAAATAATTGTACGATCCCTTAGAAGAACAGCGCATGTTTAAAAGAATAAACATCTCCAATAAAACACAAGTATCCGCAATGCGAATGATCAATACAACAATATAACTCGAAAGAATAGCTCATAAGTGAAAGAAGGAATAAATAAAACAGAAATCCTTCAAAAACAACAAAACTAGGTTATATTAGTATATCTCAAAAGAATAGCTTATGTTTGCAAGAAAGCAAAATATCCAGTATAGATTCAATTAGGCACTGCGAGAATAATTAGTACAACAATACAACTTTTAAGAACAGTTCATGTTTAAAAGAAGAAGACATCTCCATAATGATACAAGTATCAAAAATCCCAATGATCCCAATGATTACAGCAATATTGGGTTAGAAGAACGTAACTCAAAAAAGCAGTTCATGTTAAAAGAATGCAAAATATTTAACAACGATACAATTGCTCAGAACACCCATGAACAGTACAAAACTATGACTCAGAATAACAGCTGATGTTTAAAAAAAGGTAAATATTAAATAATAGTACTAGTAGCCAAAGCACAACTTTACCACAATAACTCGAAAGAACAGTTCATGTTTCAAAGAAGAGAAAATATCCAATAAAGTTTCAAGTAGCTCAAGTGCCATTAATCAGAATAACAATATAACTTGGAAGAACAGATAATGTTTGAAAAAAAAGGAAAAATCTCCAATATCTTACAATATGAGGGTAAAACCATATGGGACATTCAAGCATGTTCAGAGTTGTATGCATAGTGTCAACCAACCTTTATACCAGTTGACCATTATGTTTATCGACCATTATGCCAAGTGACCATTATGCCAAGTGACCATAATGCCAAGCGACCATTATGTCAAACGACCACTATGCCAAATTATTATTATGCCAAATAACTTTTGACCAAATAACCATTATGACAAAAGGCCCAAGATAATATACCAAACGACCTTAGGCCAAATGACCTACCTAAATATCTAGTACATAGGAAAGAGACAGTCCACTACAACTTTTTTCTTCATACAACTCATAATTAAGTTCAGATTTATTACTTACCAAGCGTACTTATGATGACCTGATCTTCATTAACAAATTGGACATTGATATTAACTTTCCCTTCATCTCCTGCACAGAAAAAAAGAATTGAGGTAATGTATTCGCCTTATTTTCTTCCACATGAACTGCAACTTGCATGAAATAGTTGCAATAATGATGAGTGTTTCGTATACAACATTATGCCGCAATGAATGAAATGTCCCAGAACTTTACACCATTTATAATGTTAATTTGTAAGTTTTGTGACGCTCCATTTATGTGCATTATATTGATAGAAATTCACTTTTTGGCTGGGTAATGTTTCGCCTTATTTTCTCTGCAGCGTCAGTGATGTAGTGTTTCGTTTTTGCCGATGAAAAACTGGTGCCCCAGCCAGCGGATCGAGAATAGCCCGCATTTCTGGCCAGTCCATTGACGACAACGGCATGTTTCGAACTGCCACGAGTTTTACGCGAGAATCCACTACAGTTTGCCCAGTGATGGCCACGGATATATTTTTAGCTTTTTTAGATTTTGTTGGCAGTTCCTCTCCGTCCTTGAAAAATCCCCTTTCCTTTGCTAACTCGCAGTGCATGCCAGGATAATAGCGTACAAAATTTTCCGAATCGTTATTCTTTTTGAAAGATTTGCACCTGTCATTGCCGCTCAATCTACACCACACATCTATTTCATTTTCGGAAACGAGCTCCCGCACCATATCTCGAAATTTTCGCTTACCTTGTGTAGTCATTTCTTTCGAATTCCACCTGTTTTTTGAATAACCGAGCACTTCATACGCCAATGGTGACTGCCATCGAACTGACTTTTTTTTCGCAATCATTCACTACCGTAAACGGCAAAGCGATTTTGGAGGAAATGGAAATGTGAAAAAAATAGAAGGAAGTGAAGTGTCTAAAAATTAACGTGGACAGACATTAGAATGGCGATTATATCAAGTATCGAGCATTTGGACGCATCCAGTGGTCCGAACGGAGGTTTGACACAGTTTTTTAATCCAAGATGGCCGCCATCAGTGTCAAATAATTATGTTAAATATGCATCAATACTTTTTTTTCGGGAATGTGGTATTTTTGGTGTGGGGATGGTGTGAAGATGTTAAAAAACGATATCCGATGCCATTTTGGTTTTCAAAGTTCGTTTATTCTATACAGTCTTTTAAATACTACACTTCCCCTAGGGGAACTGGCCAGTTTTAGATTTTTTTTGGAATGGGTGCTCTGTTCTAAAGAGGGTTTGCAAGTTTCTCGATTTGTAAATATTGTTGTTTGGTTGTACTCCAATTTGGACTACTATAGAACTTCAGTCCTCTGTTAAGTTCTGAAATAAGTAATTCTAGTGTTCAGAAAGAACTTTTTCTGTGATGAGTATAAAGGACTGCAGATCATTCGTTCCAAAGAAAGTCAATTTTCGAATTGTTTGATTTCGGTACGAACAATTAGTTCTAAGAAATTTAAAGCTCTTCGCGTCTATCAGCTTGTTCCATTTATTCATTTTCAATTTCGACTCTAATTATTTATTTATTCAAACTCATTTTGCGGTACGCCCTAGTAAATAGAGCAGCTTGTCGATTTAGGTCGACTACAGCCCCTCATACAAATTCGTTTTACAATTTGAAATTCAGCTTCTAGATTGAGCTATCGGCAAACGACAAAAACGATCATCAAAATGAGTGTCAGCACTCTTGGTGCCATACCTGGTGATTCGCAATCATCTGATTGTCGTTGTGACAGTTTACTTTTCTCCGTAGTCTGCGCCTACAGCTATCCTTAAACGTGTATGCTTAATAATCTCGTGCATATTTATAATGCCAGATAGTACCACCCATTGGCTCAGTACTCCTACCCACAATGTATGTATCCATTCAAGTTTCACAACTCACCAGCAACCAGGCCTGGGGAACGGGAAACGTAAACATACAAGCTCATTACATTTCAATTTCGCAACAAAAGCACAAACACACTCTCGCTGCCAGTCGGCCAAACACGGCGGTATGAATCTGCTTACCAAACCGTTTCGGGATACACATAGTCTGTTTAGTATCGAGTACAAAAAGAATGTGAAATCAGAGCAGCTCACAAAAGAAACACACATAGAGGATGTTGAACAAACGTCGGAAAAAAAGGACGCCCGTTTGTATGAGGTGGTGGTTGGAAAAAAACACAACACGGAAAGCGGGGTAGGTAAACATGGAACTTTTCACGCTGGCAGCTCTGTCTGTTTTCCAACAGTGTTTAGCGTTGAACAGCAGCAGCGCAGTATGAATGAAGCTACTTTTCGACCACCTACCCACACGTCATCGTCGTCAACGCAGGGGGGGCGTCACCGTTGGTGGAATTTTTTCAATATTTATAAAGAAAACCGGTCCGAAGGTGCCGCCAGATGCAACCGTCTTGGAAAAGGCACCATGTGGAAGTTATCTTATGAATGGAAGAATAGCGCTTGTCTCGCGGTTCACTAGTTCGAGGGTATTTGTGAAATCTCAAACGCGATGTGACGACAACAAAGAGTTAAGACGTTTTAAGGCAGAATGTGAAGTTTTAGAGGATATGCAAACTTTCCGCGAGTTCCATGAATTTAAATGGATCGCATCGATCGATCTTAATCAATTTGCAGTTTAGGGTAGTTTTTATAAAACGAAATGACATCTAACGCCGTCGTTGAAGTGCTGCTCGGTATAATCACCTTACTCGCAACGGATTCAGCATACAGTGAAAGTAATCCTCCGCCTTTTCGATTTCCTTGCATTAGCTCCATTGAGCTTCCATTAGCACTCTTTCACAGTACACATAAACTCGGAAATCCACCCACCCATCAAACCACCATCATCGCTCCATCAGCACAGTAGCATCCTGCCTTCGTTGGCGAACGGAAAGGATCTCCGGAAACCAACTAACATTCTTTAGAAAAAAAAAAGAAAACTGTGGCTCGTTTGTTCTTCCGTTGGCACGTGAAAGGCAATAAATCTTCTTGGGAAAGAAATTCTATCCCCGAAATATGAGCGCTAGAGGTTATTTCGCAGATTAAAGGCTCCTTCGGCTTTAGGGCTTCTTCAGAGCGACGGACCTTCCAACCGAATGGCTGCTGCTATTAACTTGAAGATTTGCAGCTAAATTAACACTCCTGTCGCCCACGGACGGACGGTCGGACGGATGGACGGACGGTTGCCCGGCCGACTGGCGCAGTGTGGAAGACCGTTCGTACCTTTTCGACTCGATTAATGGACTTTCATTAATTTTCTCGCTCTTCCACTCCAATCTGTCTTGCTCGTGCACGCTACGCACGTGGAACTGCGGGATAAGATTATATGTTGTGAGGATTTTCGTTCAGCCACCCGGCAGATCATATGGCCAACCGCCGAGGTCAATGAGTGATACCTTCTCATAGCTCTAGGCGTTTGTTAGTCCTGCTTCCTCTTATCGTGAAATTAGATCCACCTTTAATGGCACACGACGACCGACGTTGAGGCCTATCGGTAATGAAAAGGCCATCAGTGATACCGACACCGGAGAGATGCCGTATGGAATTGAAATTCCAGAAATGCCGTATACAGTAGTTCAGGTGCTATCGAGTTAGGAAGTCTAGGTAATTTTATTACCCACCGGTTACCATTATGGATATTAATTAGGGAGATGGCATCAATTTGAAGTTGTTTAATGAGATTGATTCCAAAAAACGAGGACTGCGAAGGGAAGTTATCTTGGTTCGATGACTTTATCGGGTATTATATTGTTTTATTTCGTGTCAAAACATTGTTTGGATCACAGCCTATTAGGATGAGTTTCTTCTTGAGCTGTCAAGACAATATATATTATTTTGGCAAAGGCGGAGAAAACTTCGCCTTTTTGGCCATCATTGGACAAAAGCTGCAGTTAATTTAGTTTTCGTGATGAATAAATGACGAAGAATGCTACCCTTATCCACCACATTTGTATGGAAATCTTGTAGCATCAACGACTGACGGAGCTCGAGTGATGACGAAGTTTGGAAGATTGTCGGATTACCTTCATCAGTAGTGTTACAATCATGCGATTCATTTGGGGGTTTGCGATGTCATGTACAAGGATCAGCCAACGGTACCAATTGAAAATGAGGATTCAGATAGCGACGATTCGGATACTTAGTGATAACTACGATGATGAAATTGGTTCTAAGGGGAAATATATTGGAATGTTCATGTTCATATTAAAGAAAACAGCTAATTTATTTCAATTATGGACTTGTACACCACGCGATTTGGAGAGTCTCTGAAACGTATTCGAAGAATCGTGATTTTTTTTTTTGAAAATCGCCTGTTAAGAATGCACTGCTTCAAGAAGAAATCACGAAAATGTTACATAAACCACTTCAACTGTGTGTGGACGTCAAAACTCGTTGGAACTCGACTGAAACGATGCTGGAGCACTTCATTCGCGACTTTGATTGCATCAAAGAGACACTTTCCGAAATAGGCCTTTCAGGTCTTATGTTGGACAGTGATTTCGAGGTTGCAAAAAACCTTCAGGAAGCTCTTCAGCCAATCAGACTTGCTTCGGAGGCATTGGGAAGACGAGATGCCACATTACTGTCTGCGGAAGGCAGCTTGAGTTTCTTGTATTTGTAGCTTAAGAAAAGTAACTCCAAAGTTGGAAACGACCTCTTCGATGCAATCACGAAACGAATCAACGAACGGCACCAAAAGGAAATAATAACAGCGCTGAAGTTCCTTCGAGGTCTTCCGTTGTCAACGCAAGTGCCAGCAGAACTGGAAAGCTCATCGAAAATGCAAATGATTAAGTTCATCAAGGAACTGGGAGTTCGATTGTTGCAAGACTGCCAAAGACAGACCGATGATGATGCTGCCGAGTTGAATGCTGGACTGTCCTGTATGCATGACGATTCAGGATCGACACCATCGAGCATGCGTGAAGAACTGAAATCGGCTATAAAGGAATATGCCAACCCGACCCAAACTGGTTCGGCAATGATTGATTTTTCAAAAGTAATTGCGAAAGAGCTGTCACTTTTTGAGCTACATGGTAAGTTGAGCCCGAAATCATTTTTGGCGGCTTAAAATCATTCAAACCGACGTCAACCTATAGCGAGCGCATCTTTTCGAACTCCGGAAACATCTGTTCTAAAAAGCGAACCTCACTGTCCGCTAAAAGCATTAATAACATTTGCTTCTTGAAGTCGTATTTTCAGAAAACGAATTCAAATTGATAAGACCAGTTACTTGATTTGAACCATTGATTTTTTTATTGATGAATAAAACATATTCCTATCCACAGAATTGCGTTTTTAAGCACATTGAAAAATTTCCCGGGATCCCGGGATTTCCCGGGACAAGCAACACATTTTATCCCGAATCCCGGAACAAGCAAATTGGTCTCGAAATGGAACCTCTAGTACCGAATGATCTTAATACCGAAGATCCTAACTCATTGGAGAATGGAAACTAAGTCCGACTGCAACAGGCTCCCTTTTCTATTTGAGTTGATCAAGCTTTAATAACCACTGATTGTCCTCATCATGCCATTGTATGAGGGGCCAAAAACGGATTGGGTGGAACGATAGGCAACACCACATAAACTTATCCACGAGGATGAAAAGAATCTCCTCCCAACAGCAAGATTGAACAAATGGTCAAAAAAGCGAGCTATCTAACATGAGAATATGCCAATGGGTGGGGATAAGAGCCCTTCCTCTATTCACAAACTGTTAGCAATGGGGAGTTGCCATTCCCATTTTTCTCATCCAGTATGCTTCAATCAGGTGCCTGGATGGTCCTCTCATTTCCTAGTGTCGAGAGCACAGCGAACGACAGCAAAATTCCCCAAAGGCTGGTTATCACTTCTATGCAGCTATAGTCTTTAGGATAGCTAATCAGACAAAGCTAAGCACTCACACGCGATTAACTTAAACGCACTTTATTTAATTTTAATTCCACCTAATTTTAATTAGTTCTACTTAATTTCACCGTACTACAATATTCTTATTTTAAATTTAACTTTCACTGTGTGTATTATTGATTGTTGACTACACGATTACTCTTGATGACGTCGCTGCCGCAGAAAAAGAGGATGGCTTCTGACACTCCTCGGCTTTTATATCGGGGCGCGACAGAAGACGGAGCAACGCCATACTGCCAATCTAAATTTCCCTTTTGGGCATTTATAGCTGTCGATCAACGAGGGGTTTTGTGATGTTTCCGCTGAGGAACAGATGGCGCGTCGATGTACTTTCGTGGTCACGAACACCTAGTATTAGCACGAATTGTTCATTTAGTTACGTATTTATATATAAAAGTGAAAAGTACTACAAGCATACGTATCTATTATATATGTTCTCCAGTTGGTTGCTCCAAAAATGACAGAAATGTTGTATAACGCTTCCTGAAAAGTCTGGAAATAGCCTTAAAAATCTAAGAAATTATTTCTATATTCTGAGATTAACTTGAATTAGACTGAATTAAAATTTTCAATGTAGAATCAATAATTTATTTATTAAGATATTTGAATTCGCCACAGGCAAACAGACATAGCATATTGAACATTTGATAGAATATTCTCTTTACGCAAACATTACTGCCATCTTTTAAGTACACATATCTTTTAAGTACGTCTGATAAACTAGAGAGACCTCCTTAGCATCCAAGCATCAAAAACCAGGTAAAAAAGGAACGCTTTATGAGTGGCATTGCTATCAAGTTTCAACCCTTTAGATTGAACGTTGTAACGCGGTGCGTTTATTTGGACCAATTTTGTATAAATGTAAATATGTAAATACTAGATTTGTAGTTCAGGGTAGTGTAGATAGTAGATTATGTGTTTCAAATTAGATCTTCATTTCCAATTGGATTATTGTTTTGAGTCGTGTTATTCATTGTACATTTGTAAGGTTTCTTATTGCATGATAGGTGGAAGCTTTTTTATAGCACGCTAGGATGAAAGTTTGTTTTTATGGAAGGCTACATATGCGAAAGAGATGGAAATCAAATGAACACCTGATTACAATACAATGGCTAAGCCGAACATTATTTCTCGCGTCCGATTCAATTTCTTTGATTCCGTGGTTTCTTGGGCAATGGAGGTTTTAATCCCAGCCATTACATTAGCGAATCGGCTGGAAAACAGTTGTGTTTGACGCGGTTTTTAAGTGTTTAAAGTGTTTAGTCAAAGGTGACTTGTTTAAATAATGGCATGAGCCAGTTCATAGATGTAACTTTTTTTTGTATGTTAAGTTTTTAGAGTACTTGTGTATGGTGTATGCGTTGCAAACAACTGTTAAATTCGAGATAAAATTGTGAATACGTACAAAAAGGTAATGTTATTAAATATTTCATTTCGCGTGATTCTTGATTGTAATTTTGTCATTTCGCGTTGGACAGCTCGTTCGACGGGCTTTTTGTGTTGTACGGGCTGGATTAGTATTCCTCGTTTGGCGATCGTGGACGCCAGACGATTTGATTTGAGCGATTTGGTGAACGTCGTTTGCAAGAACGCCAGACTCGTGCGCCCTGCAAAGGCCCGCCTGATCAGGTAGCTAAACGGAGGAGAGTGAAGTTCGCTCGAAAAACTAGCGAAACTATTTCGACGGTCACCAATAATCCGTCGTGTTCCCACCCTACGTTAGAATCCTTGTGGAACAGATACCGAGAGCGCGGTTTCAGTGATCCGTTGTCAAGTGTCGGACACTGAACCGGACCTTATCCGACATATATAGTAGTTTTCCTTAACCCCGCTCGGTCATAGCGGAAAGGTACGCGAAGCCGGGTCGCTTGGGAAAGGGGACTCCTATATTGAAGGAGACGGTCAATTCCGGACGTTCTCGACAAGGTATAAATCGGAAGCCTTCCGTCCAGCCGCCACTCTCTCCGCAACTCTAGTTTCGGCCATATTGCGCACGGGTCTAGGTACACCGCGATACGCCATTTGTGTGGTCAAGCGTCGCCATCTCGGAACCGTCGCCATTTCGGAACCGTCGCCATTTCGGAACCGTCGCCATTCCTGAACCGCCATCACCGCTTCAAGTTATCGTCGCTTCGTTCCGTCATCATCATTGCTTCGCTTTTCACCGCCATCGTCATCATCAGAAAAAACCTGCGCAGGTATGTCCGTACAAAGTTTTCATGGCCATGATTAGTTAGATAGTTTGTAGCTTTAGAGCAAGTTCTGTCCAACACGAGTGAAGCTTGTAAATAGATGTTAAATAGATTGAGATTGGAGTTTGTTGTTTAGTTTCCGTTTTTTATTTACGTTTCGTCCTTTAGCTGGCTCATCCATCATTTGCAATATTGCGTTCGTCTATTCAAATCAAGCACATCCGTTTGAAAACAGGTTCGTTGGTTGGTTCTGGCTTTAAAGTCTAAAGAGACTACGGAAATTATATAACTTGAATGGATTGGTCGTTAATTTTATCGGCAAAAGGTGTTCGTTTGAGGTTTCAGCAGCATATGTGCGTTTGAAGTAGGGTTTTCCTTAAGTACCGTTCGGGTGGTTCCTCTGAGAAACCAGTTTCAAAATTAGTCGGGCATATTCAACACGACCGGTGGTCTCCCTTAATGGGAGTGGCGCTTAAGCCATCGCGTTTGACTGAGATTCAGCACCCCTACCCCGCACGGTTATTGGCGCGGGGGGGGGAGGAAAGAAGAAGGGCGGGAGAAAAAAAGAAAGAAAAGAGGGAAAAAAGATGGGTGGAAGAAAAAGAGGAGGGGGAGGTGGGTTTTATGAGGTGGGGAGGGAAAAGAAGGAGGTTAGTAGAAGAGGGGGGGAGGGGGGGGGGGAGAAGGAGGGAAGAGAAGGGGAGGGAAAGGGATTGGGGGGGGGAAGGGAAAGGGGGTGGGGCAAGGACTGAGAGACGATATCCAGAAGATGATTTGGAAGAGTCCCATCTAAGACGTGATGGGAAGGATAATAGGAGGACGATGGAGAGGCAATATCACTCTAAAATACACAGGGAAGAGAAAAGATGTACCAACACAAGAGATGAAGAAAAGCATGGATACATTAGCGAATACAGGAGAGGTGAAGAAAAGCACAAGAGCAGTAGGATAAATGGAAGACATCGCGGCTCGAAACGAGACGATGAGAGAAGTCACCGTGGTAGGAATGGAAAGTACACAAAACATAGATTTGAGAGAAGCTCGAGTTCCAGTTCAAATTCAAGTAGTGACGTTTCGATAATCAACAGACATAGGCTTAGAAAGGACTATCTGTCAGATAGTTATAGCTCGTGTTCTAATAGCGAATATGGAAGAAATAGATGCCAAAGCTCTCGAAGAAGACACAGTCGTAGACATCGAAGATACTCATCGTCTAGTCGAAGTCCTAGTGTAAATAGAAGTCATTATAGGAGATCTCGAGTCCAAAATTGGGACCTGAACTTTTCTGGAGACAACAGGTCAATGCAAGTTGAAGATTTTCTGTCACGAATAAGAAAGTTAGCTCGACACGAGGGGGTATCATCAAAGGAGCTGTTGATACATATTCACCATCGTTTGAAAGGCGAAGCATACGACTGGTGGTTTACCCGAGAAGATAGATTTACAAGTTGGGAGAGATTTGAAGATGAAATAAGGTTCAGATATGGCAATCCTAATAGAGATAGGGGAATCAGAGCCCAGATTCGGGAACTGAAACAGAAACGCAGCGAATCTTTCATCGCTTACGTGACTGAAATGGAGAAACTGAATCAATGCTTACAACGTCCTTTTTCATCAAGAACATTGTTTGAGCTAATTTGGGAAAATATGCGCTCCCATTACCGATCACGTCTATCAGTCCTTCGGATAAAAGGCTTGGAGCATTTGATAGAGGTCAATCACAAAATTGATGCAAATGACCCAGCTTATTTAGAGCGAATCAAACAACAAGAGGAGAAATTCACCATCTAGAAGCGGACGATTATTATACTGATCATTCAAAAGCGGAGGATGAGCATCGAATAAATGCACTCCAAGAAAGGCAGTTGAATACAAGGCCAGTTGCCAGCAGAAATCAGCCGCAGGTTCCTTATAGACCACGACCATACAATGAAACACAAAATACCGTATGCTGGAACTGTCAAAGAACAGGTCATATTTGGAGGGCCTGTAATGAACCCAAGCGCATATTTTGTTACGCTTGCGGAAATATGGGTCGTACAACCCAGACTTGTGAGAAGAACCATAGAAGGATCACACCTCAGAGGACATCACCGTCGACAAACTAAATGCGAGATGTTTGCAAGGGGATCCAGTCATCTCGCCAAAAGAAGAGATTCCCGGGGTCTTTGGAATCGGTAATGATAATGAGGCAGCTTTTTTTCTGTGCGGGGTAATCCAAGGGGTTTTCCGCACATAAAGGGGTCAACATATGGGGAGGGGGGGTGCTCTCTCTGGTTGGATCAGGTGGTGGTATTGGCGGTGAAAGCGGGTTTTTGGTGGCTTGGAAGCTCACTGTTTCTAATGTTGTAAAATAATATTTGATGGCGGTTCAGGAATGGCGACGGTTCCGAAATGGCGACGGTTCCGAAATGGCGACGGTTCCGAGATGGCGACGCTTGACCACACAAATGGCGTATCGCGGTGTACCTAGACCCGTGCGCAATATGGCCGAAACTAGAGTTGCGGAGAGAGTGGCGGCTGGACGGAAGGCTTCCGATTTATACCTTGTCGAGAACGTCCGGAATTGACCGTCTCCTTCAATATAGGAGTCCCCTTTCCCAAGCGACCCGGCTTCGCGTACCTTTCCGCTATGACCGAGCGGGGTTAAGGAAAACTACTATATATGTCGGATAAGGTCCGGTTCAGTGTCCGACACTTGACAACGGATCACTGAAACCGCGCTCTCGGTATCTGTTCCACAAGGATTCTAACGTAGGGTGGGAACACGACGGATTATTGGTGACCGTCGAAATAGTTTCGCTAGTTTTTCGAGCGAACTTCACTCTCCTCCGTTTAGCTACCTGATCAGGCGGGCCTTTGCAGGGCGCACGAGTCTGGCGTTCTTGCAAACGACGTTCACCAAATCGCTCAAATCAAATCGTCTGGCGTCCACGATCGCCAAACGAGGAATACTAATCCAGCCCGTACAACACAAAAAGCCCGTCGAACGAGCTGTCCAACGCGAAATGACAAAATTACAATCAAGAATCACGCGAAATGAAATATTTAATAACATTACCTTTTTGTACGTATTCACAATTTTATCTCGAATTTAACAGTTGTTTGCAACGCATACACCATACACAAGTACTCTAAAAACTTAACATACAAAAAAAAGTTACATCTATGAACTGGCTCATGCCATTATTTAAACAAGTCACCTTTGACTAAACACTTTAAACACTTAAAAACCGCGTCAAACACAACTGTTTTCCAGCCGATTCGCTAATGTAATGGCTGGGATTAAAACCTCCATTGCCCAAGAAACCACGGAATCAAAGAAATTGAATCGGACGCGAGAAATAATGTTCGGCTTAGCCATTGTATTGTAATCAGGTGTTCATTTGATTTCCATCTCTTTCGCATATGTAGCCTTCCATAAAAACAAACTTTCATCCTAGCGTGCTATAAAAAAGCTTCCACCTATCATGCAATAAGAAACCTTACAAATGTACAATGAATAACACGACTCAAAACAATAATCCAATTGGAAATGAAAATCTAATTTGAAACACATAATCTACTATCTACACTACCCTGAACTACAAATCTAGTATTTACATATTTACATTTATACAAAATTGGTCCAAATAAACGCACCGCGTTACATCACACCACCCAGTTTTATGAAAATTTGATCAGAGAATCTGATCAAATTTTCATAACATTATATAAACTTTCTACACAATGATTTGGAAACCCTCTACAGTTGAAACAATACATTTTTTTCATACTCATGGCCCTCAAAATAAACAAAAACAAAAACTAAACGAATTAAAAACGGAACTTATTACACCTACATAACTACCGATGATCGCGTTATCGAACAACGTTCGACATTATCGCAACCCTCACTACTTAAAAACCAGACCCTTTCTACCCGCGCAGCGCAACCCTACACAATTGCCGACAATCACATTATCAAAACTTGTTTGACACCTTTGTAACTACGACGGATTGTGCCTGGATCCTCAAGATTTATCAGAACATCATCCTGACTTAGCTCCTGACTCTCCTAAATATACAACTACACAGATTTTTCTACTCAACAATGCGAATTGTATCAATTAAAGATAAACTGAATTTGCCTAGGACACATTATGTTCCTCTACCCTATTTCGCATCCAACGAGTAACTGATCGCAAGCAACTTGCACGCAAGCTATTTGACACTTGCTCACCCAAAAAACATCGCACTGTCACCGTGACGTGCGACCGGTGGAAAAGAGAGAGAGAATGAGAAAAAAAAACATCAACTTATTATTTCCTATCAAAGTGCAGTGAACCCTGAAACCGAGTGGACCGGCGGTCGAAACAAAATGCGTTTTTTCTGGACTGTGTTGAAACTGGGGGAGTATTTAATATTATTTAATTATATGTACAATTATTTACTATCCTTCTTTCTTTTTTTCAGCTTCCATCGTGGGACAATTCCATCCGGAATAAAAATTCATGGCAAAATTTTACAATTCAAGGACGGACAAGGAATGAACGTACGCCGAACACGATATACATAACCGGAAAAATAAAATGAACGAAAGAATCCCGGCATAAACCGAGCTCAAACACGCGACGCCACACCACAGGATAAAACACTTCTCCCGACTGATGGCATTAACCCGGGAGTATTCGGTAAGTTTTCTGTATCTTATTTAAATTCATTTCATTTTAGGTTTCGAGACTCTTACACGGACAACGGAAAACATAAAAATAGAACGGAAAAGAACGAATCCAAAAATCTAACCTCATTTGCTGAAAAATGTTGCGATAGCGATTGATATTCCCACAAAGATGAACTGGTGAGTAATTTTCAAAGAATTCGACTAACGTACATAAGTACTAACGTAGAATAAGTAGATTTTCGAACTTCCTGTTAAGGCTAGGCAAACTATGTTTCTCCACTAAGCTACTAAAATAGTATTTAAGCTCTTTTCGCTAACCATCGAACTTTGCGAATGTATTATGGACCATGATTGGTTTTTAATTGCACATATTTTCTCAGTTGATTTTCCATCTAAATTTTTCGACGTGTTTTTTTTCCTCTTTTGTACATTTCCAAAGTTCGGACAATGTCATAGCTTGATTTTAGTCATTCCTAAAAACCTTAGCAGTTGATTTACCATCGAATGTTTCGAAGTATTTTTTTATCTCTTGTACATTTCCAGAATTAGGACAATGTCATAGCTAGATTTCTATATGCCTAAAACTTTTTCAAAAAATTCGCATGAAATATTCCTAATACATTATTATCGTTGTCTACAAGCTCATAGCTGTCGCCTAATACACGTTTTACATGTGCTTCAACATACTTTTGACCTAATTTCGCACAATAATCTTTAGATTTATCTGAGAGCACCGTATTTTTCTTAAGAACCTTTTCTCCTACACAATACTTTGGTGCATTTTTGTTCGAACGTAAATTATAGTATTTCGATTGCTTTTGATAAGCTTCGGATAAATTCTTTCTAATATCGTTGTATAGTTTATCTCTTTCTTCGTTTGTTAATGTTGAACTATTCTGAGAGTTGGTGTTCCGTAGTCTTTCGTATTCAGTACCGTTAGAGATCTGATTTCTACCAAACGTTATAAAATAAGGTGAATATCTAGTCGACTCATGTACTGATGTACGAATAGCATTGGCAATTTCCTGTAATTTATCAGACCAGTTTCTGTGACTACCTTTAATGGTGGCTCTGATAGCACTTGTAATGACTTTATTCACTCTCTCAGTATTATTTACCTGAGGGTGATATGATGGTGTTAGCCAATGTTTTACTCCATAGTTGCTTAAGAGATCTGCAAATTCCTTTGAGGTGAACTGCGATCCGTTGTCGGTCAGTATCATCTCTGGTACTCCAAATAATAGAAACACAGCTTGTTCCAAAAAATGAACTAATGTTGAAGCTGTTGCTTGACGGAATGGTTGCACCAAAATAAACTTGGTGAACACGTCTGTCACTACTAATAAACAGGTGTTTCGTGCTTTACCTGATGCTGGGAATGGGCCAACATAATCCAATGTAACGAATTGCCACGGATGTTCACAGAATTTCTTTTGGGAACCCATAGGTGGTGTTGGGTTGACGTTTACACATTTCGATGTCTTACATGGTATACATGCCTTGCAATAGGCCTTTGTTTCTTTTGCCATTCTAGGCCAAAAATATTTCTCCTTTACTGCGTTTAACGTTTTGTCATAGCCAAGGTGAGCTTGATCATGAATATTGCTGATTATCTGAGGCCTTTCTTTTTCTGGTGGATAATATTTCCAATTGAAGCGCTTGTCGCTAACCTTCTTGGAATCCTCCGTGTACTTGAAGATCTTGCCCTCTGATACCATAAAATCTTTGTACTTCTCTGGTTGCTCTTTGATGTTCTTCTTTAGCTCTGAATAATTGTAACTAACTGAATCGATTGCTTCTATTCTTGAAAGGCAATCAGCTAGCACATTTTCCTTTCCTTTCCTGTACTGCAATACGAAATCGTAGGATTGCAGCTTTAGTGCCCATCGTAGGAGACGTGAGTTAGCGTTTGCTGCCGATATTGAGAACAGCCAGGTGATGCTCTTAACATCAGTTATCACTCTGAATGTTGACCCCTCTACATAATGCCTGAAGTTTTCTACTGCCAGCAGCACACCTAAACATTCCTTCTCCGTCGCTGAATATTTCCTCTGAGTGCTGGTTAATTTCTTGCTAAAGTACCCTATGATACGTTTGCCTTCTTCGAACTCTTGTAGCAACGCAGCTCCAACTGCTAATTGTGATGCGTCTGTTTCTATTATGAACGGTCTCGAGTAATCAGGGTTAACAAGTACCGATGCTGAAGTTAAAACCGATTTTAACTGGTTAAGACCTTCTTCTGCTTCCAGTGACCATTTAAATTCACAACCTTTTTTCAACAGATCGGTTGAGGGAGCAGTAAGATGACTGTATTTAGGTATGAATTTTTGATAAAACCCCATTAAACCTAGTAATCGCCTTACTTCGCGAACAGTTTTTGGCTGTGGATAATTTAGAATGGGTTCCAATTTTGCGCTGTCCACAGTTAAACCATTTTCTGTTAAAATGTAACCCAAATACCGAACTTGCTTTCTACAAAACCTGCTTTTTTCTACCGAAATAGTTAATCCGGCGTTTTGCAATCTGTTTGCTACCTCTTTGAGCAGTATGCAATGTTCTTCAAGCGTTTCAGTTGCTACAATTATGTCATCCAAGTACGTGAAGACTTTTGGCTCTAAGTCAAATCCAATCGCTCTGTTCATTAACCTGTTCATGGTGAACGGTGCGTTTTTTAATCCAAATGGGACTACTTTGAAACGAAATAAGCCTTTCGGAGTGCGGAAGGCTGTATAATCTCTCGACTTTTCACTAAGTGGTATCTGAAAGTACGCGTCTTTCAGGTCTATCACGCTGAAATATTTGGCTTTTTGCAAACGGTGAAAAATTTCTGACATGTTACGCATTGGGTATGCGTCCTTTTTTTGTTATTTGATTGATTCGGCGTGAATCAAGGCAAACTCGAATTTTACCGTTGGCTTTCCTTACGGGTACCAATGGATTCGCATATTCGGCCATGCATTCCTCTATTACATCTAACTGTTTCCATCTTTCTATTTCTGGTTCTATTTTATCCCACATCTTGGGTGCATACCGATACATTGGCAAGTCTTTCAAATTCGTTCCTCCTACCAATTCTATGCGGTGTTCGAGTAAAGTTGTTCTACCAAGATTTTTATGACTGGTGCAAGCAAAATTCCTCAGTGATTCTTTCAGTCTTGTCCTCTCCGATAGGGAAAGCTTATGTTCGGTTTCAATATTTTCTATCAGCTCATCCGGATTCCTTGGGAGATCCAAGGTTGGTACGTCTAACGAACTGTCTTCTTCAGGGAGCGATTTAATTAAAACTCCCTCGAGTATTTCTGATGCCTTTAACAAACGAATTGAGTACTCTATTGGATCATCTGCATCCGAATTACGGTTTGTTTCTATTTGTAGATGGTTAATTACCATCTCTCCACTCAAATTAGATGTCCATGTTAAGTTCAGCTCCTCGATTCGGTCGTGATTGGTCATCATGGGGCTGATTCGGAAAGCTTTCCAGAAATCCATTCCCAAAATTAACGGTTTTCGAATTTCGGGGACAACTAAAGTGGCTATCACTCTAGTTTCATCTCCAAGCGTGTATGGGATGTTAACATAACCAAGACACGAGTGAACGGTATTATCTGCTGTGCTAACTTTAATATTTGATTTCAACATTTGAAATCCGTGAGCTTCAAGCAACTTAAGCTCGCTTATCACGCTAATACCAGCTCCTGAATCCAGTAGAGCGATCACCTCAGTTCCCAATATGTTGACCTTTATGTGCGGACAAGCACTTGGATTAACCCGTACATGAAATAAAGCTGCCTCATTATCATTACCGATTCCAAAGACCCCGGGAATCTCTTCTTTTGGCGAGATGACTGGATCCCCTTGCAAACATCTCGCATTTAGTTTGTCGACGGTGATGTCCTCTGAGGTGTGATCCTTCTATGGTTCTTCTCACAAGTCTGGGTTGTACGACCCATATTTCCGCAAGCGTAACAAAATATGCGCTTGGGTTCATTACAGGCCCTCCAAATATGACCTGTTCTTTGACAGTTCCAGCATACGGTATTTTGTGTTTCATTGTTGTCGTGGTCTATAAGCTCGTTCGACGGGCTTTTTGTGTTGTACGGGCTGGATTAGTATTCCTCGTTTGGCGATCGTGGACGCCAGACGATTTGATTTGAGCGATTTGGTGAACGTCGTTTGCAAGAACGCCAGACTCGTGCGCCCTGCAAAGGCCCGCCTGATCAGGTAGCTAAACGGAGGAGAGTGAAGTTCGCTCGAAAAACTAGCGAAACTATTTCGACGGTCACCAATAATCCGTCGTGTTCCCACCCCTACGTTAGAATCCTTGTGGAACAGATACCGAGAGCGCGGTTTCAGTGATCCGTTGTCAAGTGTCGGACACTGAACCGGACCTTATCCGACATATATAGTAGTTTTCCTTAACCCCGCTCGGTCATAGCGGAAAGGTACGCGAAGCCGGGTCGCTTGGGAAAGGGGACTCCTATATTGAAGGAGACGGTCAATTCCGGACGTTCTCGACAAGGTATAAATCGGAAGCCTTCCGTCCAGCCGCCACTCTCTCCGCAACTCTAGTTTCGGCCATATTGCGCACGGGTCTAGGTACACCGCGATACGCCATTTGTGTGGTCAAGCGTCGCCATCTCGGAACCGTCGCCATTTCGGAACCGTCGCCATTTCGGAACCGTCGCCATTTCGGAACCGTCGCCATTCCTGAACCGCCATCACCGCTTCAAGTTATCGTCGCTTCGTTCCGTCATCATCATTGCTTCGCTTTTCACCGCCATCGTCATCATCAGAAAAAACCTGCGCAGGTATGTCCGTACAAAGTTTTCATGGCCATGATTAGTTAGATAGTTTGTAGCTTTAGAGCAAGTTCTGTCCAACACGAGTGAAGCTTGTAAATAGATGTTAAATAGATTGAGATTGGAGTTTGTTGTTTAGTTTCCGTTTTTTATTTACGTTTCGTCCTTTAGCTGGCTCATCCATCATTTGCAATATTGCGTTCGTCTATTCAAATCAAGCACATCCGTTTGAAAACAGGTTCGTTGGTTGGTTCTGGCTTTAAAGTCTAAAGAGACTACGGAAATTATATAACTTGAATGGATTGGTCGTTAATTTTATCGGCAAAAGGTGTTCGTTTGAGGTTTCAGCAGCATATGTGCGTTTGAAGTAGGGTTTTCCTTAAGTACCGTTCGGGTGGTTCCTCTGAGAAACCAGTTTCAAAATTAGTCGGGCATATTCAACACGACCGGTGGTCTCCCTTAATGGGAGTGGCGCTTAAGCCATCGCGTTTGACTGAGATTCAGCACCCCTACCCCGCACGGTTACAACGTTAAGTGAGTGTTCGATGAATAGCCTATGAGAGTTTAATCTATTTGTCTGTGGTTTTACAATTCAGCACGTTGTTTACAAAAAATGCAACAATTCACCGAAATCTGGTTTGGATGTTTTCTGAAAATGTAGATTGAATCTGAAAATTATATGAAATAAAACAAATCAAACAAACATTTTCACTAAGCGTTGACCACTGTTGGTCACTTGTTGCTGTATTAAGAACATCAATTTCTATCTTACATCGCTGAACGAAGAGCAAGTGGTCGTGGGGTACGAAAATAAGGCAAATGGAGATAATACTGATATCTTTATACGATTCAATGCGGATTTTTCCTACATCGTATTTTAACATAATTTATGGTCTACATGCTTGAACAAGTGATAAAAACAATTAAAAAGATAAAATTTGCGAACACATGTTTACAACATGTTAACAACATTTCTAAGTTGTTCTAGACCTTCCAAACAATCCTTGAATTCAGATCTTGATGTTCTACATGGCCAATAAGGAGATTTACGATGTCTCGACCGTACCTATTAGTTTGTTAAAGCTCCACGGAACATCATTACACTGAAATAAACATATTGAAATATTTCTAAAATAACTGCGGTACTCCCAACTATCCTTGACATTCCTAGGTGTGGCCCAGTTAGAATTGGAACATAGACTATTGCGCATATTTCGGATATACATTGACAAAATAGTATTCTGTTTTATTGAAAATCGACTTTATGTGAACTTTAGAGGAAAATACAACAAAAAATTAATCATCTAGATTTCGAAGAAATTTGCAGACTTTTCCCGGAGTACGTTTCGTCAAACGGCGCACATTATTCTCATCCAGCGTTTTGGCAATCTTATTCCACTTGGTTCTCAATTCATTGATGCTTTTGACGACACTGCCATTCACCTTCAGCTTCCTCTTCATAATAGCCCAAAATCTCTCTATCGGTCTGAGCTGGGGGCAGTTGGGTGGGTTGAGTTCTTTCGGTATAAACTGAATCCCGTTGGATTCATACCACTGTAGCACTGTTTTACTGTAATCACAGCTTGCTAGATCCGGCCAAAATATGACAAGTTCATTGTGGGATCTGATGAATGGCAATATTCGCTTCTGGAGGCATTCCGTTCTTTACAGCTCTGAATTAAATATCTTCACAGTGATGAAAACCTTGGTCTTCAAACCGCAGCCACAGATGCCTTGCCAAATCATGTATTCACGTGCAAATTTATCTGCAAACACAAACTTGAATTTGGCAGGAACATCTCCCCGAACCCTAGCCAAGTAAAACTTTTGTCCCGGTAGCTGTTCGAAATCAGCCTTCAGATTGGTTTCATCATCCATGAGGAGACAGCCATTGAATTTGGTCAATACCTGATCATACAGTTTTCTGGCACGGATTCTGGCCACATTGTTCTGCTTTTGGTCCCTATTTGGTTGTCTACAGGCACGGTACGACTTGAAGCCTTCCTGGAGACGAATCCGTTGCACGGTACTGCGTACGGCACTAAGCTTTTTGGCCATATCGCGATCTGAGATGTTGGGGTTTGCCTTAATATTTTTGATGACTTTGTTCCGCAGCTGACGGTTGACAGTACCCGCCCGACGCTTGCTTTGAGGCTTGCAATCCGTCAACAAAGTTTCTGTGTACTTTTTCAAAACACGCCACATGGTATTCCGGGGAAAACCCGTCACTTTAGCAAGTTTTGGCCCAGACCACGATGGTTTTTCCAAATGATTGCGCACAATTATTTTTCTTCTTTCTTCTTCCATTTTGTATTTATCTGAAACACGTTAAAACTGCACAACGAAAAATTTTTTTTTGATGTTGTTATTGTTATAGGGAACACATAAGATGCCATAATTTACAAATTCGACCACTGGGGTCGCTGTAATGATCAAACATGTTTGTTCCAATACTAAATGGACCACACCTTACATGATCATCAAGGCTATTTATCATGTCTCCACCGTAGTTATTAGTTAAAATAGCCCCACAGGACATCATATCACTGTAATAGATATATTATAATATTTCTAGAATACCTAAGGTACTCCAAACTATCCTTCAGTTCAGATTTTGTTGTTCTATATGATCAACAAGGTAGTTGACGATGTCTCCACCGTACTTATGAGCATAAATATCTTCACGGGGTATCAACACATTGTAATAGACATGCTATAGTGTTTCTAGAATGACTAAGGTACTCCCAACAATTATTGAGATCAGATTTTGATGTTCTACATACTCAACAAGGTGGTTTAAAATGTTTTCATCGTACTTATGAGTAGAAATAGCACCACGGGACATCATTTCACTGTAACATACAAATCACAGTATTTTTCGAACTTCTACGGCTCTCAAAACTATCCTTGAATACAGATCTTGATGTTCTACATGATCAACAAGGCTATTTACGATGTCTCCACCGTACCATGAGTTAAAATAGCCCCGTGGGACATCATAACATTGTAATTGACATTTTAAAGTATTTATAGAATACTCAAGGTACTCCAAGCTGTCCTTGAGGTCAAATCTTGTTATTGTGCATGATCAAAAAGGTGGTTTACGATGGCTCCATTGTACCTATGGGAGTGAGAAAACCTCTATGTGATATCATTACATCATATTAGACATATGACAGTATTCTCAGAATATCTACGGTAATTCAAACTATTGTTGAGTTCAGATCATAATATTCTACAAATATTATCACGGATATGAACGTTGTCGCGACCGTATACATGCGTTGTAAAGCTTCATGGAATATCATTACACCGTTATTGCCGTATTTCACTGTTGCCAGAATTCTACGTTACTGCATTCTATCCTTGAACTTAGATCTCGATGTTCTACATGATCAAAAACCACTTTTACGTTGTTGAATTGCAGATGTTTTGGTTAATTTTCTATCATTTGAATTGAAGATTATGAGTCAACTAGAGGACATTTGACTCGCCAATAATTGCACATACATAAAATTTTCAAAATGTATTTTTTAGGAATCTCGATAGTCATGAACGTTTGACAATACTCACTTCATAAATAATTTTTAAAAATTCCCCGGTTCTCTTTTATGTTGTCACTTTTAATTTTTCAAAACGTGATTTCAGACAGCCAGCCTTTCGAATCAATAAAAACATTAAAAGAAACATAACATGTCGATACTTACTACCGAAATACATCCGAAATAGAGAATGGCGACCACTCTCATCAATCAATCAATATTCGCTTACTAATATTTTTGAAAAACCGCTCCTTCAGTCTCAATATACGGAATATGCTTGGTTATGCCATTTTTTCCCCTTCACAATCATTTCCATCACTGTGAATGGCTAAGGAGTCGATCGGGAGTGACTCATAACATGAGAAATGCCCGTTTCGGTTCTCGTGCATGATAGTATCAGTCAGGGTTGCAGCGAAAATAGAGAGGACTATTGGTCGGAAAGAGAGCTCGCCTTAAATATCATTTGCGTGAAGAGAATAGAAGATTTACAGCGCGCTCAACTGGTTGCGAGTTACAAAAGGTTTTTTATTATTTCCCATTCTACCAATGACGTCTATATAAGGTCTGGGACAACGCACTGCTTGGTTGGATGGGAAAAAAAAAAATATATTATTCACGGGGGGCGCGGGGGGTGAGGGAAGAAAATCTTTAATTCTCTTTTGTGGGGGGTGGGGGGGTTAAAAATAAAAAAATCGGTTAAATAGTATTATGATGGTGGAATTGGGAAAATATATGTAATATAGTAGGGGCTTTTTGTGTATGTAAGTTAGTGAATTAATTTATTAAATTTATTGAGGGGGGGGAGGGGGGAAAGTTGGGAGTGGGGTGAAAAATTTTTGGGAAAAAAAAGGAGAAAAAAAAAAAATACTGTGTAGCGTGCACAAGGAGTGCGGTGGTATTAGTGTCATGAGCGAATTTTGTTCATTTCCCTAATATTGTTGTGGCAACTGGGCCAGACCATATATAGACGTCATTGCCATACTACCACTTTTGTTGAATGATCCGTTTCTAAGCTGGACGGTTTTGGCAATGTTACTTGATTTGTGATACTGAAATTCCAAAATAGCTCAGTAACGAAGCACTCGGACTATAAACAAACTATTTCAACCACTTTGGTGATCATTGTGCCTTTCTCTGATCTTTGTCACAATCCCCCGTGGCATGGCTTGGGTGTGAACACAACTCATCGGTAACGTTAGAAGCAGTAGGGGCGTGGGGGCTCATCGGAAGCATGTACGTGGCGGAATTAACAAACGTTAAAATGCATTAACAACGTTAGCATGTATTTAGTAAGCTTGGTGTTTTGTAAAGACACATACATACTTTATTGTCCACTCTTTGTCGTTTTACACCAATACCGTGATATCGTAGAAAATATAAAAACACTTGTGCACTGAACTGTGTCTGAACTCAGAAAGAGAGCTTTGCCTCGTATATTTTCGATTTCGTTTACTTTTGGTTCAGTTTCAGATCGTTCCAATGACTGACAGCATTCGCTGGCTATAGCTCAAAAGGGCCTATGCATATAATGAAAATATCGTAGGTATAATTTCAAATCATAATGCTATAATTTCGAACAGAATACAACAACTCCTTCCCCCTTTAAATAGTTCAGAACGGATATGGATCCATCACTTAAACTAAACCGAAATTTCGGTCACTTAATTAGCTATAGCAAAAATCAACGCTTTTGTTCTCCTTCCTTTTTCTTTTAGACCTTCTGGGTTCTGTCAACTCATTCTCGGAAACATGCTTCCTCTTTCTGCTTATCCTCGGAGGCTCTCGCCGGTCGTCTTCCTGATCTCTCGGTAGGTCAGTAGAACCCCCCGGCATGTCATCCGTCACTTCATTCGCTTCACTTCGATTTAAGAGGAGGTTGGGCCTTTGCCAGAACGTCGAGTCCTTACAGACCTTTATCTGCGTCCGATGAACCATTACGTTTGTGCTTCCAATCGATATCTGGAAGGTATTGGGAGAATACTTTTTAATAAACGTGGCTTTTATCCATCTTGCATGAAGGTGGGGATTGTGGTTTTTATACCACACTTCATCTCCCACCATCAGCTCATTCAGTGCATCATTTGAATGCCTCGGGATTCTCCCGCTCGTATGCTTCGTAATGTTATCATCTTCTGGATGTGGTACTGACATGTGATTCTTATAGTGTTTCTTGGGATTTATCAGGTCCAGAATAGTTTTTGGGCTATATTTAAATATCTTCTCGGACGGCACCAAACCATCTTTTGTCAAATTATTAGTTCTAAAATTGAACAAAAATAAGTTCATCTGGTCCAACTCTGCCACCTCTGGCTCCATATTGTGGTCGCCCTCTGCTTGCTTGTGCTGGCCTTTCATACGGTCTGTATCCCAGTCGCCCCTTCACCGGACCACGGCTGCTACTAGGTCCATCGTGAACCTCCTCTCTCTGGTATCTGCTAGCTGTATTGTAAACCTTTGCAAGTTTTTCCAAAAGTGTCCCATATTCTGGGTTACTGTGTTCCCCAACCGCAGCTACCATGTTTGAGGAATCTTTAACTACTTCAGCCGTGCCTGCATTTGCCTTTGCGACCTCCCATGTTGCAATTAATTTCTCTGCCGAAGCTAATTTTAATTTTTCCTCACTAAGCAACCTTTGTCTCAAATTTTTATCTCGCAGTCCAGCAATAATACGATCCAGAACTGCTACTTCTTTAAAATTCTCGAAACCACAAAATTCCGCCTGTAATTTAAGTGCTAAAACGAAATCTTCAGTCGTTTCGTCAGGTTGCTGAACCCTAGTGCTAAATTTATAGCGCTGTACTAAATCCGGGTCAATTTTGTCCAAGCGATTTTTTAATTAGCAATTAAATCGTCAAATGGAATTTCCTCAAAGTTTGCAGCAGGATACAGAAGCTTAATCTCCTCAAAAATTGTTGGCCCACTAAGCGTTATGAAATACGCCATCTTATCTTCGTCTTTGACTTTATTTACTTTGAAGAAGTATTTCAAGCGTGTGTACCAGTCATTGAAACTGTTTCCCCTACGGTAGGGCTCAACAGTGCAAGCAATGCCGGTAGAATTCATATCGAGCTATCAATAATAAGTTTTAGGTATATTTAAAAAAAAAGGAATCAAGATATTCAAACCCAGTATTCAAATTTCTTAATAAAATTCAAAAAATAATCGTCCAACGTTACACAATCACGTGATATCACCAAAAAAGGCAACAAAACATATCAAAGAACAAAAAAAAAAAAAAAAATTAACAATTGCTTTCAAATTGAATGTGTCATACAATGGACGATTTGTTTTGTCCAAAAATTATAAGAATAGAGAAAATGTCTGACTCTCCAATCAAAAGCTGGCCTTTGCCGTCTTGCGACCTTTGTCGTCCGGAAAATTCTCACCGAAATGGCTGGCGAAGGAAGCTGCCGTGAAAGAAATATTGCAGGTGGTTCTGGAACAGTTCCGATTTGTCGTTCTCGGTGCCTGTATTTCACGATTTGTCTCGTCGACCGCAGCCCTTGACAATATCTACCAAGATTTTCACGGATATTCCACGGAATTGATTTTTCACCGAGCACAGCAATTAATTTGTGATAGTCTCACTAGACTATTGTCTTGAAGCGATCACTGAACGTTCTAGTTGGCTCCTGTATAATAAAAAATAAAGGAAAACCCTCTTATTAAATTGGAATAAACAAAGGATAATTATCCATTGGTGTTGAGTAAACAAAACAATTTTGAACCACCCTATTCAAATTGTTGTCTGCGTACACAAATGAAAAGGCCTTTTCTAGCGCCGCTAATGTCCTTTTTTTCTAAAGGGATAAGGAAACAATCACCGATTACTCTATGCTTTCTCACAATATGGCGTTATCGACGCGCAATTTTTATTTTTATTTTTACTTGGCTGTAAAGAAAAATCACTGGGAACTTACCCACCACTCACTTTACCTTACCAAAAAAAAATTTAAAACACAACCACCTTCGTTCAACTGCGTCTCACGTCAGCTTCCAAAGATCTTCTCGTATCTCGTTGTTTTCGGTGTCTGCGGTGCGTTGAAACGTCGAACGTAACTGCCAACTTGCAGCAAATCTCCAACTATTGTAGGCAAAACCACGAACAATAGTTGTAATATTCACCGTTTTTCTCGTCGCCACTTTATTGTCCACTCTTTGTCGTTTTACACCAATACCGTGATATTGTAGAAAATATAAAAACACTTGTGCACTGAACTGTGTCTGAACTCAGAAAGAGAGCTTTGCCTCGTATATTTTCGATTTTGTTTACTTTTGGTTCAGTTTCAGATCGTTCCAATGACTGACAGCATTCGCTGGCTATAGCTCAAAAGGGCCTATGCATATAATGAAAGTATCGTAGGTATAATTTCAAATCATAATGCTATAATTTCGAACAGAATACAACACATACAAGTATGTAGGTGCAATTCTGTCGACTGTAAGAATGATGGAATCTGTTTGGGCTGCTGCGAATTGTTCATTGAAACATTTTGAGATCTTTCTATTTAGATAATTACCGATTATGACAGTGTTTAAAATTAATGCTAGCTTCAATTATTCTTAATTTTTTACTAGAAAGAGAAAAATGTTCAATTTTTAAGAGCTGCTCCCTCAAATTTCTTAAACTGTAACCCATGTTCTCTTACTCTAAAGACTTGTTTACTTTGTTATTACTAAATTATAAAAAAAAGTATACTTCAAAATGTGAGAAATTAAGCATCGTTTAGTTATTGTTCTATCCGTTCAATTAATAGGATGCAGTACTTTGCATTCTATATAAATTTAATCACAGACTTAAACAATCTCTTGGGACATCAAAATCAATTGACATATACTTCATCTTTATAACAATCCCATCAACATAGCGAAAGTCTCACGTCGCTCTCTCACCCAATTGGACAACAAAAGTTCGCACGTTCTGCTTTTATATCAATTCCCTTTATCTGCCTCAAGAGCCATAATCTCGAACAATAGTCATAAAACATCGTATTTTGCTCGGACATAGCTCCCCTTTAAAGAAGTGTCCCGCAGATAAACAGTCCCTCGGTGGCTCGTCGAAATCCGTTCGAGCCCCTTTATTTTTTTGTAGCTTGGCAAAAATTTTGAATGTTCAGTTCCGGTCCCCGCTGACTGCAATATCAACAAACATCCCACAGTCGCAGTTGTTATTCCGCACAACCCGTTTTTTTTTGTTCGAAACACAGCCAACCAGCCTCCAACGTTCGAGTTTGCCTTTTATCTCACCGAAAACTCTACGAAGACCCACTTCAACAGGAATCGGGGACCGATGTTCAACAAACGATAAGAAATTATTCATAGCATATCGGCAGCAGAGGCGGCCCCAAAATCGGGGCACTACTGGGAGCTCGAAATTCGCTTTTCCCCCATCCAGCGGGTGGCAAAGGCCGGTAAATGTGGGAAGATTCCCAGTTTACTGGACGGTCCGGGTGCAATCATAGGAGAGGACAAAACAAACAATACAACAACGAACAGGGACAAATTAACGGTCGAATTTTGCACAGAGAACCCGAACCGTTGTATGCCAGACACTTCACTGTTTGGCCGGCAGTGATTAGAAATGAATTATGTTCGGGGAGAGGGTTGAGCTCATTTATTCCAAGAGTGCCTTTGTTGTACTACAGGATCAAGAATATTTTAGGTGATTCTTAAACTCTCCTAGCTTTGGCGAGTTATATGCTAATGTTCAATATTTTGGTTGATGGCAAACGATATAAACGATATCAACTTCAGATATAAATTTTACGAATCAACAAGATAAGCATTTCTTACAAAACCGTTCAATTTTGTCAACAAACTAATATACATAAGTACGAAATGATGCTCTGTCCTTATGATCATCCATCTAGAAACAACGGAATAATGTTATCAAGCTGAGAGCGGACCAATATCTGAGGCGCTTTATTAATTTCAATAAAGTTTGATAATCGTAAAGCGTAACTTGAGCATAATTTATTGGCTATTTGTTCTACGTGTCCTTGTGCCATCACCTTCTTCGCTCGTTGGTGATACTGGTTGTGTTGGTGGTGCTGACTTTAGGAGCCACTTGAAGCTTTCCGCTTCAGTCACGGAAACCCAACGGGGTATGATGCTCGTGCATATTGTTAAGGCGATGGCTTTGCTAGCTGGGAAAGGGAAACTTGGAGCAAAGTTTTCTTTTAATGAAAACGAGACCTGTCTGCATAAATATTTCCAGTGCTAGCTGAAAATAGAGTTTCGTTAATCCTTAGGAATGATGAAGAATGTTTTGATATTAATTGCAAATTTGGGAGGCTGCACATCTCACAAAATGCCATTATCACGCATTATCCTTACGGAGATTCTTAGCCGTTCATTCGTACGTGTCATTTAGATTATAGATCTTTATATTTGGTTTCTTGAAATGTTTGTTTGTGTTTAGTTCAAGTTGATTTCAAAACAAACGTTTATAATGATGAGGAAGTACGATGAGGATGTTGGTTGAACACGTGAGTTATACAGTGCCCTAGAAAAGTAAAATAACAAACTGAAATCATATATATAACAAGTTCTGTTATCGCAGATATTATTATGGACTCAGCTGCTATCGCATAACAAATTGAGTTGGCTGAAAATTGGTCAGTTTTGTTATTTTGACTACTTTGAGTACAATTTCCTTGTTAATGTAAAATAAGAAATATTACCGCAGTTTTTGGATGTAAATGTGCTTTTTAAGGCAATGTGTATTATTTCAGTGATATGTGGGGATCGCCGTGGGCTTTCCAAAGACGCATCTCAATATTGGTTATGGGCGTGAAATTTAAAAAAAAATCTCCATCGAACAAAACATTCTTCGTCGTCGTTGTTACCAGTCACATCGAAACTCTACTTTAAACCGCTTTAGTCAGACAAGTTGCAGCATCTCATGGTAGTGAGCTAAATAGTTACAGTTCCCGTAATGCATGTTGTATATCTGTGAAATTTTACGTTGAGAAACCTAGAAATTTAAGACTGAACAGAAAAATTGTTCTCAGAAGAATGCATTTCGCGGAGATTCTGTACACAGCTCGCGTCTTCTTCCGGTGTTTGTTCCAGTTTTTGTTGGTTTCTGACTGCGAGGTTTCCGTCTGCAAACAATGTGTTAAAAATGGAAGAAATATTCCGGTCATCAATAATACAGCTGTGTGACATAGGGGTTTCGTGTTCAGTACAGGTGTACTACCTGGGAAAGTTTTATTCATGGAATTAGAGAGAACAACTCAGATGCAGCTATCCGCTGAAAGAACCGGCTCTAGATGCTCAGTTTAAAAACCAGAGATACGGTACATTTGGGAAATCTGGGCGAGCTCTTGCCTTATTACATTGGCTTCATTTTATCAAGGAGACTTCGTTTATGCGGTTGATGCTTTTGGTGAGAGCAAAGTATCGAATTCGAGCTCTGAGGTTTGTCCTTGTTTGTTTGTTTGTTAGTCAGTTATTGTACAGTATGTCCCATAAAAAAATGCGAAAAATTTCAATACTTATTTCTGGGTAGCTTTAAACATTATTTATACTGTTTTAATGCGTGGGTGTTATCATCTGACTGTATACTATTAGACGATGTAAACAAAACAGTGGTGCGCGAGTAACTAAGTTAAGAAAAATGTATGCAAAGGAGGTTGTGAGTAGTTTGCTGCTCGCCCTAAAGCCCGTAAAACAAATTGCAACGATTGTGAGATGCTACCTGGCTACCGTTTACCGTATCCAACGTTCACTCCTTGATGGACCACGTCCACGGAAGTCGGTAGACGGCCCGTCTACGGTTCGCTCGCACACCGAAGATTATTAGATTATTAGATCAGTGAGAGACAAAGTGAGGCGAAATCCTATCAGATCGATTTGGAAATTGGCTAAGGAAGCCGGTATTTCAAAAAAAATAACAAGCAACGGTTGGTCAAAGATGACTTGAAATGTTCGTTCAGGGCAAGAGTAAAGTTCCATTTTATAACGGAGCGAATCAAACAACAGCGGCTGGAGCGCTCGAAACGTTTGGTGTCAGCATTAAAAAAGAAGCATACCATCATCGTATTCTCCGATGAGAAAAGGTTCACCATCGATCCCGTCTCTTACATTCGTACAGACAGGTTTATTTCGCCGAAGAAGATTGAGGATGTTCCAGAGAACGTGAAATTCAAGTTTACAACCAAACATTCGGTCGGAGTCATGGTTTTCGGGGCAGTTGCGTCCGATGGCTTGAAAATGCCTCAAGTATTTATCAAAGCTGGATTAAAAGTTAATATCGAGGTTTAAATGAACATTTTGAAGGACCACGTTCTGCCATGGATAAAAGCCAGTTTTGGAGCACACCAACACGTCCAACAGAACGGAGCACCATGTCATACCTCAAAAAGGACTCAAGTGTGGCTGAAGGAAAACATGGAATTTTGGTCAAAGGACATTTGGCCTCCTTGCAGCCCGGACTTGAATCCTTTGGATTACTCAATATGGGCTTATGTTCAGGCTGTAAACGTTCTCACCCCAGTGTTGGAGCCCTGAAAGCTTCGATAACCAACTCGATGACTGATTCATACATTGAGAAGGTATGCTCTTGATTCCGTCCCCGTTTTGAGAAGTTGATAGAGAAAAATGGTGGACATATTGAGTAATGTAATCATGAAAGGCCTAATAAACGATTCCTAAATAAAATTATGATTTTTTTTATCATTTTCTATGAAAGCAACTTATTTGAAACTGAGGTGTGGATTTTCGCATTTTTTTATGGGCCATACTGTATAAGGTTGGATTAAGAGGTCAGCCCCCTAGAGATCTGTCGAGGAAATGCTTCACGTTGTGTAACATCATACTGTAAAGAATGTATCAGATAGCAAAATCCGTTATGAGGAACGTATAGAAAATATACTATCCACGTACATTTGCGTTTCCAGCGTATTTGTGATGGTTTTAAAGTGTTTATCATAGCATGCTTTGCGTTTGACTGTCATCTTCCGCTTGTTTACTTGTTTGCATGGTTTAAATTCTTCATTTCCAAAATGTCGCGCATTGAAAAAGACATGAAAATTAAGGTTTTGAACACATGGCTACGTGAAAAGGGTGTAACTATGCGACAATTGGCGAAGCCCTTTGGAATTCATCACGCGACTGTAAAATCCATCATAACCAAGTTTAGGAAACACTGTTCTTTGGATGAACTACCAGGAAGAGGCAGGAAACTCGGATCTTCCAATTCTAAACTGGATCAGAAAGTGGTAGCCCTAATTCGGAAGAATAAATGTCGATACATTATTTGGCCAATAAAGCGGGAACCAGCGTTGAATGATTTAACGTATCAAGAAACGAAACAACCTGAATACCTACAAGAAGCAGAAAATCGCCAAACAAAGTGCAGAACAGAAACAACTCGCAGCAACAAAGACCCGGACATTGTATTCGCGAGTTTTGTAGCGACCGAATGCATGTATTTTGATGAACATCGAGACCTATCCCAACAAACATCGGTGTTGAATTAGAGCTTGTTCAAGCAAATTTGGAGAAGCTATTCAGCTGTTTCTTCTAGAATAGCTGAATAGCTTCTCCAAATTTGTTTGAACAAGCTCTAATTCAACACCGATGTTTGTTGGGATGTCAAAGAGGACTCAAAACCCCTTCCAGGTCCACAATATTACATTGCCGTCGTAGGAGAGGATGTAAGCAATGCAGACAGATTGATTCAAGTGGAGATGTAGACTAATATTACTCAAAATTTCATTAATTTTTACCCACGCGATAAAAAGTTACACCCAAAACAAAGTGCGGCATTTTTTCCGAGTCCAATCTTTAGTTGCTTGTTATGTTTGTAGATGAATTGTATTTGTTTTGAAAATCTCAAATGTCCATATCAAGAGGAATCTCAAATGTCCATATCAAGGGGAATAAACAAATAAACTCATTATGCCTCTATTACTACAAGTTTCGTGATGCTCATTAGAGTTTGAGTTTCCAGTCCAGCTTTGTTAAAATCATAAGTTATCATCGAACATCAAAAAGTCATTTTCAATTCAACCAAAATTATTATTTTGAATAGTAACAATCGCAGAGTCTTACTGCCAAGGGTAAGTCGCCTAGAAACCGGGGCCGGCCCCCCCAAAATGGGGAACCCCGGTTTTTCAATCCATACCACAGGGGGGAAACAGAGAAATACTTTTGAGAGATATATAAAAAAAAAAAACCCCCACCCTCCAACGCGGCGCGGGAGAAAAAAAAAAAAAAAAATTTTGCCTGTCAGTACATCGCACATTACGGGAACTCCCAGAACATTACAACGCTGGTAGACACACTAAAAAAAAGCATTGGAGAAAAGTGTGCTGAGCGATCCACCCCTTGCTTACTGCCTCTATTTCGCGGCATTGATGATCAGCTGCTCGTCCGTTTTGGCCATGAAATTATTGCATTATTGAAGTAGACCGTCTGTTTGACGTTTACCCAAAACATCAGTCGCAGCTAGAGGACGTTGAAAGGGTTGGCGGGCTTCCTCACAACGTATATTTTCAGCCCAACCATCTGCATCTCAACCAGCGCATTCTTGGCATCATGAGCCGTGGCCAGGCACATACAAAAAAACACACCCTCGTTCGCGTGATACTTCTTGATGAAGACGGCAACTTCCGAAAAGCAATTCGTAACTGTATATCTCCCCGTTCATCGCTAGTCCCGAAAGAAAGAACAGTGCGCTTGGAGATTTACTGCTCAAAGAAAAGTACCCAAAATTAAGTAAAAATATACAAAGTTGAGTTTTGTGAAAAGGGTGTAATGGGGGGGTTAAAAAAAAAATGATGGAGGATATATTCACCATTAGTGAGTAATGATAGATGTTTAATTTTGGTTTTTTTGTGGTTTTATTTTATTTATTTTGGTGGGGGGGGAAGGGTCGGGCTATGCTGTTCCACTCACGGAAACGCCTGTTTAAACGCCGGTGTATAACTTTTTTTGTAACTTTCGTCAGATGGATTATCAGTGGGATTCTGCGAGACTAATTTTTGTCTCTCATCTGAAATAACATGTGATTGGCTAAAAAGTCAGCGGTACAATATTCCTCCACCGGAAGAGGACTACTATATAAACAAATCGCTGTCACTGAGCGTGTCGCTACAAAATATGCAACGCGTACGGATTTATGTGGACGGTGCTTTGCCCATATCTTTTATATTCTCATCATCAACCAACTACAAAGTGAGCGTGTATTTACGTGCTTTTCATTGACAACAAGTTCTGCTTTGCACCACTGAAGATATTAAAATTTAAAAACAAACCTCCACAGTTCATTTTCTTCGTCTATAATAGCGATAAGTGGTTATTTCAAATTTAATCTCAATTTCGCTCAGTATGCCTCAGGTAGATACCGAATTATTCAATCAATCTCCTGAAAAAGTTTTCAACATTACCTCAAAAAAAAAAAGTTCCTATCAATTTAATCCTACCGAAGGAAGCGAAAACTTTCCAAAATGAGTTCCCCAGCAGGAAGCTCTCTAGGATCATCTCAATTTTGCGAAAACAAAAAGTCCTTAAAATCCCAAACAAAGTATGCCAGTGCATAGTCTCCTCGCAACCACACGGAAAACAACAATTCTAAACATTCAAGTGAGCCTGCTCTTCAAACCCCCCCCCCCCCCTCCCCACCCAGCAAGGTTTTCTGACGGTGATGAAATTTACTTGAAAATTGAAAACAAAACAAGCAAATTGAGGGCCAAGGAAGCACCGAATTGCTGTTACGACACGGTAGAGAATAAACAACAATTTTTCCCTCACTTTTCGCCCACTTAGGTGTTTGGCGAAGCGATGGCAAAAGTTGGTGCTCGAGTTTAAACGATTTTTCTGTTTAGGATTTCGTTTTGCCCAATTCCGAAGAAAAAAAAAGCAACCATCTAGCATCGCTTTTGGAAAACAATTGACATCAGCAAGCGTAAGCACCTTCGTCCTGTTGGGCAGGGCAATTTTTGTCTGACTGCAATGACTAGAAAAACTCACTTGCCATCCCAAGGGGCAACGTCTGTTAAAGAAGCACTTCTCGTGCATTGCTGAAAGGGCCAATCCCATGCGTCCATTGAGAACTTCACTCCACTCTCATTCAACTTTATTTTTTACTTCGTTTCGAGAAAAAAAAATTCGTCTCAACTTTGATCCAGGCGAGTGAAAATGTTGGAGAATAAGTAGGAAAAGTACTTTTCCGGAGACGGGCAAAAATGGACTAAGCCCTCTGAAAATGACGGTCATATCGCCATCGTCAGGAACGCAAAGCTGGGCATTTAAGGACTCTTGTTTGTGATGAATGACGACGACGTTGAAGACGTGTGACGTTCGGCTCCGGAAAACGGATTCACAATATTTCGCAACCAGCAACGGGTGAGTCTTGGGCTGGATGCTGCAGGGGCGTTAAATATTTACGAGAACACGGTTCTTCGGTGCTGCTTTTGCCACTGCCGACGCGGCGAGGGGCCTGTTTCACTAGAACTTATATTTTCATTAATGCTGTTGTTGTTGTTGAATGTTATTCTGTGTTGTATACCTTCGTCCTTGAGACGTTTTTTTCTGTTTTGTTCAAAATGCCAACGAAAGCAGCTTACTTTTAGGTTATCAGCAGGTGGAAATTATTCGCTTCGGTAGACAGACGGTGTGACAGACGACGGTAAGATGTCGGTGAGATGTTCACGGGAAATGAAAATCAGGTCATTATGAGGTTGATTACTAGCGTCGGTTCTAAAGGATTACGCGTTGACTTAAAAGTTTTATGATACCGATCGGCCCCATTGTTGGCGGTTCTTTTATTTTCGTTTTCATTCTGACTTAATAAGTTTTTACACATTTGGAAGCAAATTGAAGACTTTGACTCGAAATCCATTAGATATGGGAGAGAAAGTGTAAAAATTTCCCTCGGATATAATGTTCGGGGTGCCATACAGATATGTGTGAGAAATTCATCATTTTCACAGCGTGAATCCAAGATTACCCAAGTAGCCACAAGCATTATATTATTGCACTTATTCAACCCAAAATCAACATCGTTAATGCGGGATCGCATATATTCGACATCATTAATGCGGGATCACATCAATTCAACAGTTGTCAAGTAATTAAGCGTTACATTAGCTTTAAGAAAGTGGTGATGCATTACCAATGCAATAATGCTACTTTAGCAATGTCTTATGGCATAACAAAAGATATAGCATGAGTTCGATCTTAGTGGGGCCCTTTTCAGCATTAATCCAACTTCAATGATGCACTAGACGTAATGCATATGCCCTATATTTGCATGCTATTATAGCTTCATTGTTACTTGGGTAGTGCTTCTAAATAGGATGTTCTAGAAAGTATAAGCACGATAAAAAATCTAGATTGAACCAATCATTTTGGAGGAGATTTTATCTTGGTTTCATGAATCTTTTCTTTGTAAAGTTCTCTCAGTAGAATATAATAAAATCTTATTATCGTTGATCATAAGACAAGGGACGCACTTTGATCCTAACTATCCTTATCAGTCTGGTCACAGATTCCTTCACAAACGTATTTGATACTTTTTCCAGTTTTTTTTTTTTAACGTTCGATGGTAGCTGCTGCTTACACAGAAGTTTGTTTTTTACGACGGTAATGGTACCGCGTAAAAAAAAACGCGTTATTTCAAAAAACGACTTTAGAAAACTGCGTTATTTCAAAAAACGACGTAAAAAAGTCAAGGAAATAAAAATTATATTTCATATTCATATTGAAAGGATGTGGTCATAAAAATGTATTGGTGGTGGAAAAACATGGTTCCAGTAACATTGGCCACCGGGAATCTGCTACAAATGGATAGAGGTTGTTAATTCAATGTGTGAGCAAAACAGTCCAGAGTAGTTATAGAGAGTTTTCGTCTTCGGCAAAATTTCTCAGTGTATCATTCGTCGTCTTTTGACATCATCATAATAGTTCCAAATCATGCCGCAGAGATGGCGCTGCAGTCTATCTTTTCTAAATTAAGCGCAGATAAAGGGTGTCCACGATGAAATTGCCACACTATGAAATTGCTCTAACTTTTTAACCGTTGGGTAGAATCTAATGGGTGGATTTAGTTCATAGTGCATTATTTACATCCTGCAAGTTTTAAAGTCCTGTGATCAAAACTCGCGGAAATGGAGTCGAAAGGACAGCTCGTGCGTGATAAAATCTTGCGCATTCATCACGAGAACAAGGATCTCTCGCATCGTTCCATCGCTAAAACGTTGGGAATCGCGAATTCCACGGTGTCGCGAGTGATTAAGCGGTTTGAGGAACGGTTGACCACCGATCCGAAGCCCAGAAGTGAAGGAAAAAGTATTCCGTACAACACCAAAAACCACAACCGCGTAGTTGGGGCCTTCAACCGAAATCCGAACGCCTCCGTTCGGGATGTGGCTAAGAAGCTGCACCTAAGCCGAAGTTTTGTCCAGAAGGCCAAAACTAAGGCTGGGCTTCGAACGTTCAAGGTACAAAAGGCCCCTAATCGCGACGAGAAGCAGAACAAGTCCGCCAAAACCCGTGCCAGGAAGTTGTACCTCAGCATGCTGACGAAAGTTGAATGCTGCATCATGGACGACGAAACATATGTGAAGGCCGACTTCAAACAGATCCCCGGCAACCTGTTTTTCACGGCCAAGGATAAGTTCAGCGTTCCGGAGCATGTCCGCACTCAGAAGATGTCCAAATTTGCGAAGAAATTCCTAGTTTGGCAAGCCATCTGCACGTGCGGGAAGCGGAGTGCACCTTTCGTGACCCAGGACACGATGAACGGACAGGTGTACATAAAAGAGTGCCTCCAGAAGCGGCTGCTTCCTCTCCTGAAGGCCCACAACGTCCCAACAATCTTCTGGCCGGATTTGGCCTCATGCCACTACTCCAAGGACGTGCTGAAGTGGTATGCGGACAATAAGGTCAATTTCGTGCCGAAAATGTTCAACCCTCCCAACACTCCGGAGCTCCGCCCCATCGAGAAGTACTGGGCGATTATGAAGCAGTACCTTCTTAAACGACCTAAGGTAGTGAAGACAGTCGAGGAACTAAAGAAAGTATGGGTTTACATGCAAAAAACGGTTGATTCACAGGTTGTGCAGAATCTTATGGCCGGGGTTAAGGCCAAGGTGCGGGCATTTGCGTATGGACTGTAAATAAAATACGAGTAAAATGGTAAAATGAAGTTTAATAGTTATTTCTCAATCCCTGAAAATTTGATGGCAATCGGATGGCGCTGCAGTCTATCTTTTCCAAATGAGGCGCTAGAGAATTGCAGTCTTAGGGTAACTTTCTCTGTATGTCATTCGTCGTCTTTTGACAGTGTCATATTAGTTCTAAATTATGCCGCAAATATGGCAGCACCATCTCTGAGGTACGATCTGGATCTAACGTGATTATTTTGAATGCCTTTATTATATACAATTAACATGTTTGCTAAAGACAGCACCTTCCTAGAGCACGATTTGGCAATTTAGATTGCGGCGCCATGTTTGCGGCGCAACTTGGAACTAATCTGATAATGTCAAGTGACTATATTTTACATTCTCAACAACTTTACTGAGAACGGCAATTCTCTAAAGCTTCATGTGGAAAAGATATTACGCGGTTTTTTTTAAGGCGGTCCGTTATTTCAAAAAACGATGTACGAAAACCGCGTTATTTAAAAAAAAACAACGTGAAAACAGTCTAGTCACAATAGACGTGAAAAAAATTTGATTGTTTGTGTTGATTGTACATTTCCCAATTAAGCCTCTGAAAAATACTGTTTAGAACAAGAAAAAATGCGGTTTACAGTTTATAATATGTACTTTTTTTTAAATGCCACAAAAATTGTTTGCTGTCTTTGTAAAAAATCATACAAAATTTTGAGTTTTAATTCCATACCGGCTTTGGAGCTGGCTTGCGCTGACGGTTGAATCATTTTGAGAAATAGAATAGACTTTCCCAAGTAGTTTGTATTAATAACAGTGTTCACGTTCTTTCAATATAAATATGAAATATAATTTTAACGTAGGACTACGTTTCTCTTTTCTATACCGGGTGTCATTTCAAAATTTTGAAAAATGAGAGCGTTACGCAAAAGTGAAAGGTTTTTGAACGCTTTTGACTCTTTTAACTCTTGTATGACTGAACAGAATGGCTTCATTTATACACCGTTTGATCAGGAAAACTTACAAATGTTTTTGATTAAATTTTCAATTAAGTGCTATTAGTATAAGTGGTCCAACTTTATACTTAAAAATTACCTACTCTTGCTCCCATACAAATCTGCATATGAACCGGTTGAAAATATGGTTTTCCCTTTCTGGGTGCTCAAAAAACTGGTGACAAATGGTTCAAATTGTCTTCCTCTTTTTATTTCATTAGGTCTCATTCCATGTTTAATACAGCCATAGACTCCCCTCTCAGTTGCAAATTTATTTTGCTTTGTTCTGCTGTCTGGTTTTATAACTGAAGCCCTCCTCTCTTATGAAATTTGCTTCGTACTGCATTCTCGTGCCTCTCTTCTCTGTAGGCAATGCTATCAACGCCAGTATAAAGCACACGATTCGAACCAAAACGATTTCATTGGGATTTTCAAGTTCGATTGAGCGGCACGTACGGTTGTGTTTTTCGCTCTCCTGTTACGAAGTTTTTTTCTATCTCGTCCATTTTCTCGCGAGTACGCGCCTGACTCGCAAATTATCGCCTTCGCTTGCTCATTTACAAGCCAAAAAGAAGCGCTGCAAAGGTTTGCAAGTTTCCCCGCTCGACCTATTGCCGTGGCAAAGGGTCGTAGAAATCGATAATCCACGCGGGTGGCATCCGATCCGAAACCATACCGGAGCTGGGCACCTCCCAGCGGAAAACGATGTTTGTGACAACTATATTACTAGAACCATCCCAAGTATCTTGCCGTCCGCCATTCACTGCGACGAGGAGTTTAATAAACTATTAGGTGCGCAACTTAGTTCTCGCTGTTTTTTGGTGAAAAAGGAACTTTATTTTGAAAACAAAGGTTACAAACGAATTATTCAAAGTATTGCCCATCACTAGCTACGACTTTTCCCATCTTTCTGGTAGAACGTGAATACCATTTCGATAGAACTGTTCGTCTTTTGATGCTATCCAAGAATCAAGCCTTTTTGAGATGTCATCATATGAGTGGAATTGCTGACCAGTGAGACCATGTGCCATCGAACGGAACAAGTAATAATCGGACGGTGCAATATCAGGAGAATATGGCGGGTGGAGTAGGACTTCCCATTTGAGCGTTTCCAAGTACGATTTCACGGGTTTCGCAACATGAGGTCGAGCGTTGTCATGCTGAAGAATCACTTTTTCGTGTCTGTGCTCGTATTGTGGCCGTTTTTCGTGCAGTGCTCGGCTCAATCGCATCAATTGAGTTCGATACCGTTCCCCGGTAATGGTTTCGTTTGGTTTCAACAGCTCATAATAAATAACACCAACTTGGTCCCACCAAATACACAGCATAACCTTCGCAGCGTGAATATTCGGCCTAGGCGACGATGTTGAAGTATGCCTGGGCAGTCCCCATGAATGTTTCCGTTTTGGGTTACTGTAATGAATCCATTTTTCGTCGCCCGTCACAATGCGATGTAGAAAACTCTTCCTCTTTTGCCGCTGGAGCAGTTGCTCACAGACGAAAAAACGACGCTCAACATCTCTTGGCTTCAAATCGTAAAGAACCCAAGTTCCTTGCTTTTGAATCATTCTCAACGCATGCAATCGCTTAGAAACGGCTTGGCGGGAAGCTCCTAATCCTGAACCAAGCTCTTCTTGCGTTTGACACGGATCCTCATCAAGCAATGCCTCCAATTCAGAGTCTTCGAAGTTTTTTGGCCTTCCTTCACGCGGACGATCATCAACACTGAAATCGCCGTTTTTGAAGCGACGAAACCAATCACGACACGTTGTTTCACTCAGAGCAGCATCACCGTAATCTTTTTGGAGCTCTCGATGTGCTTCAGCCGCCGTTTTCTTCGAATGAAAGAAGAAAATCAACACTTCCCGCAAATGACGATTATTTGGCACGAAATTAGACATCTTCAAACAACCAAAATATATAACACTAAACCAAAATCACTGATTTGGCAAAGCGGTTTGTTTACCATATGTCTGAGCTTCGTTTATGACGCTTGAGATGTACAACATTCGACCAGCACTTACTACTGGCGCCATCTATTGCTAAACAGCGGGAACTTAGTTGCGCACCTAATACCATGCTGTATTGAGTATAGCACATGATGGTATCCTGCTGGTCAAATAAGCTGAAAATATAAATTAGTTTCTATACGCGTTATCATAATCGCCGTCCTTTTCAGGACGACAAATTAAATTTTACAATAAAAAAGCGTAAAAAAAAACTTCAGTGTACTTAGATATGCCTTGTTTAGAGCCCAAATAGTCTCGATTGATCAGGCTTTACGACAGTTCGGAGGATTCATAAGTTTCGGACGTATTCAACTTTATTGGCGTCGTACAATGCTATAATACTTAGATGCCAAATCTGGCCAAAAAATTACCGGACCATCATGCTTCCTGATCATTGGATTCAAACATTTCCGGTTGTACGTATCAGTCTTCATTGTCTTTGATGTCACAAACGGCTCTGATCACCTTTCGCATTCGCAAAAAGCATGCCAAACCATCGCCCTTTTACCGAATTTATCGGAAAAATGGACTTATCGGCATCATCGACGGCCTGCCCGAATAAAAAAGTACAATAGGATTACCATACAGAACCATAAAGTAGTAATTGATTCAATGGTTGTGCAATACACCTTACTGTTCATGTATTGTTCCATTAGAATGACTCTATTGTCAACATGATACATAGACAATAAAGTCTATTGTAGCCGAAATTTTGATGATAAAAAAAACCATAAAATGAATGGTTTTTATTCGAAATTATTCGAGAAATTTTTTTTTTTTATATTGTTACGATACTTAACAACCGTTTGTTTCTATTGTAGAATTACCATTCACAATTGATTCTATGGTGAAAAACAATATGTTCAATTGCTATCCTATCGTAAAGATCTACAGTATCAAGCATTCATATCACTGTATTTGCACATAAGATTGTATGGTATTTTCAATGTAATTTTTATTGGGGTGACCTTCACCCGGAACCGTCCTGTTGTAAAATTTAACATATGTTTCATCATCCATGACGATACTCGCCGATTTTGAACACAGTAGGCCGTCATACAGCTTTAATGGTTGCAGCCTGCTTTTTACTCCGTTTTGGCATCTTCTGCTTCTTGAAGGTTTTAAGATGGATTCTTGCCCTGGACACGTTGGATGTTGCTCTTAGAAGTACCCAGCTTATTGGATACATCTCGCACAGATCTGCTTTTTTTTTTATTTGAAAAAGCCATCATGATCTTCCGGCCCAAGGATCCTGGTATTCGACGGTCAATCCTCATCAAAATTTCGGATCGCATTTCGAACCACTCTGATAGTGACATTTTTCGGTTTCGCATGTTGACTTAGTGAAATATTGGGAAAAGAGCACCATTTGTGCATAATCTGTTTACTATTTTCGGGAGCAAAGCCTCAAATTTTGATAAATACGTAACAAAATCGAATTCAGACATAAAAATTTGTTTTATAGAATGTAGGTCATCCGGATTGGTGCAATTTCGTGTAAAAACACGCGTTACAGCCTACTTCTTAAATAATTGATGTATATAATAATTAAAACTTGGCTCTGTAAAGTTGACACAATTGAGCCAGTACAAATAAATGAATTTAAAAAAAACAGTTAAAAATATATATTGAAATTTGTTGTTATTGTGGATTTATAGCTCAATCCGTTGTCTGTCCGAGTAATACAGACAAGAAGCGTGAAACGGAGCCTATTATACACCATTGAAGGAGCCGGCAAACAAGGTTACCTCTCACCCCAGTCAGTCTGGCATCAATTCCAGTCAGCGCCGTTGGGATTTTATGGGACGAAAAATCTCTGATCACGTCTTCCTTCAAAAGGGAAGCAAAGCCGTTGGTCCCGGCCCATGTGTTGATGGGTTCGATTTGTAGGCTCCAGGTCGTCTTCCTGGTGTGGCAGACCAGCCTTAGGCTAAAAGTCACGTGAATACAAAATTTAAAAAAAAAAAAACAGTGGAGATGTGTACAAGACATGACCGCAGGGCTGACGTAGACTACGTTAAACCGTTTAATGCATTAAAATATTCAATATGTTAGATAGGCCAACCCTCGTAATGACATAGTGTTTTGATTGGACGTTGGATTGGCATAAGTAAGACAGTATGTTGGAAAATTCTATTATTTGCTCTTGATAAATCATTTGGTGGCCCTGGTAAGGGGAGGTTTGTTTGAATACGCACTGGCTTGGTCAACCGGCTGCCCAGCATCGATTTCTAGCGACAGTTACTTGGCTTACGGATTCCAACCAGTGCACCCGCTAGGGTATTTGCCACCGACAGTTGCCAATCCAACATTGGATCCCCGCCACTTCAAAGAGTTTTAAGACTGCCGAACGAATGAAGCATTTTGCGAAGGTGCACCAGTTATTAATCGTTCACTGCTTCATAAGAGACCTCCTTTATGACACAATTGAAATCTGTGATAGGAAAATACCGTGCGTATAGTAAATTTAGTCTACAAAACAAAATATTAAGAAATACCCTTATGTGTGGGTTATTTTCCATATTACAATGAATGTAGAATAATTTTTGATACTTGAATTGATACGTAGGAAAATTTACAACCGATTGATGTAGACATCTTGAAAACGACTCGAGGAATAATTGAGTTATTAGAGTTTAATTCGTTTCAATGTTTCGTGACAGTCGCTTGCTATACCATTACTTTCTTTTCCCAACAAATTGATTTTATTAGTTTTGCACATCCGTTCCTGGCTTTAGTGTAAAAATTTCCCCTAGATTTGGTAGTCATGTGTATCAAACGTTTCGGTATCCATTATAATTCACATTTACTATTTGCTCAAAACCTCATCGTGTTACTTACGAGCTCTAGTTTTCACGGAATTTGATTGTATTTTGCCTTGTTTGGAACATGCGTATTGTAGGTCTTGAGAGAGCTACATGCCTTACGAGTGATGTAAAACATTTCTTTGCACAATCTCTTATCTACAGCTGCTATTTTCTTTCAAATGCACACAAATCAATTTATCCACATCTGGTTTAGATGGAGCAAGTTTTCGGCCACGACCGGGTAAATCCAGGAGAAAAATGTGTTCCTACTGGCTTAGGTGTACTTTGAACCGCATGGACGCTTAATTCTTCCTGCTTCATCAATTTCCTTATCGATGAACCAGTTTCGGTACAGTATTCTTGAAAAATCATTTTACGACTTTTTTCTGTTAATTTTTTTTAAATTTCACTTTGACGATTGTACACTAATTGAACATTTATAATTTCAAATAAAAAATAGTGATTTATAATGTCAGCTGCGTAGTTCACTTGTTAACAATTCTGAGAACACGCTTAAAATAAACAGCTGTCAAATTAACTCATAGTGTTTTCGAAAAGCAGCTTGCACTCGTATTGATAATGTTACTGTTTTTACAATTGAAGTTAATAATAACTCTCGAATGGATCAAGTTTTGTTTTGTATTGTACCAACAGTATGAACTCCTCCATCCAATCAAACTCTCCAAATTGAAGCTATGGTTGCTGGTACACTCTGCCAATAGAGCCATGGCATATCGTCCAATATTTGCAGGAAACGAAAATAAAACCCTCGCTTCCATTGAATCCCTCAGGTTAGCCACTGACTGACTGGCCGTTCTTGCCAGTTTACCGAGGCTTATCAGCAGCGATGAGTGGGCACCAATGAGGTAATGGGTTGTTTAAATTTTAATTTTCCGCCCATTGCACTAATGGAACCTGAATGGAGCGAATGTGTGTGGGTCTATCAGGATTTGCCGGCTAACAAGAGCATCCGGATGCGGCCCAACCAACGTTCGAAACGCTCGAGCTTCAACGGGCGTTGCACATAAATTGGGATTAAATCTAATTCGTACTCCGTGCCAGGGCAGTGATTTGCTCAAGAAATTGGGTTGTATTTATGTTAGTCAGCTCAGCTTTATCTGCATGGATTCTGAATAAAATCTGCAGATTAAGCAATGATACGATTGCTATTGGTTGGCACCCCTCGCCAATCGTGACAGTTCGTTCAAGACCGTACATACTAACGATTGGGAGCAGTCTTCTTGGCGTTGCTGAAAAGGAAGGTATAACGCAGAATCAAGATAAATTATTCATTAATCAAAGAAGGATAGTTTTCACTTAGTTGGAATATGAGCATTTCCGGAGCGATAGCTCTACGCCGGTCGTCATGTTGAAACTGTGTAGTCTATCGTAACGCTAATGATTTTTTTTCCTGGATCTAGAAGTAGATTATGTCAAAATCAATGTCAGAAAAATCATGGTGTGCTACCGCTGATTGAAAGATAATTTTATTTGTAGTATTGTTGTTGTATTGTTGTAGGGGAAATCGTTTTTTAAAATCATCGAAATTAAGTTTTTCTCAAGTACGCGTTCTTTATTCGGTGTATATTTGTCTTTCTTTTTTTCAACAATCTCCGCAAGTATTTCAAATTATTCAGTTTTTGAAAATTTTATCTGTTTGATCAAAATAAAACATTTATATATTGCAATATATTTCACATGATTAAGATGTGTGATGGCTGTGCAGGTTTGTTCTGCAAGGATCACTTAAAACATTATAATTGTCACGTTGTACCAGCGAATATGTAAGCCCTAACCAGCGAATATTGAGAGCCCTAACTCAAGGACAACATTGCAATGCATTGCTGTATTTAACGACGGTGTTGTCATTTAAGGTGTTTAGCAAATTTTCCAAGTAATCACTACACCATGGTCGTTAACCGTTTTCGATTTCTGTGAAGCTTTACACTGTAATATTAAAGAACTGTTTTCAATTTTTGATTGGGATAATTTTCTTGATCCTTAAGACGCCATGACCATTACTCTAACATTTCGAATGTTTTGACGTACGTTATCGACATATACGTCCGGAATATTATTCTATCAAGACAGCTGATTTGAGAAAATTACTATTTGAAACAATTAAGAGCTTCTAAGAGGGCTCTGTATATTGAACTTGTCCGAACTTTTGTATAAAGCCTTCTTTTTTTAGTATTTCTTCTTCTTCTAGTATTTCAAGCTTATTGCTTTCACAATTTGCTTATTGCTTGCTCACATCTTAGTGTTCTAAATGCACTTCAACAGTTATTAATTGAGAGCTATCGATGCCAGGTACCATTTTTGCATTAGTATGATTGTGTGGCAAGTACAATCATGCCCTTTACCCAGGGAATCTAGAAATTTTCCTTCACGAAAAATTCCTAGACCAAACCGGGAATCGAACCCAGCTTCCTCCAGCATGGTGTTGCTTTGTAGCTGTGCCTTTACCAACTGAGCTAAGGGAGGACCCAAACCCCAAAAAGCCTGTCCACGTTAAGTTTTTAACATTTCTCTTTCAGTATAGTTTTTTAATTATTTCATGGCTCAGCTGAAACTCATTATATGACTCTTGAAACAATTTTTTTCGTGGAACAATATGTTTCCATTTATGTTGCATTTGGTAAAATGACGTTGAATCAAGTGGAAGTGCGCAAACTAATTGTGTACGAAAGGCAGCAAAATCTGACGTTGTCGGTACTCGATCTTGCCAAGCAACAAAAACTATCAAAAAGTTCATGTTTAGTGTTTGCAAATAAATGACCAGTGCTTGACTCTGGATCGGAAGGATTGAACATATTATGAACAGTGTTCGAAAAATATATCAATGCTCATTGGGACTTGGATTCCTTCTGAGAAGCTTGAAGAGTAGCGGTTTTTCTTGTTTTGTCGATTTTGGGTTATGGCAGGAAGCCCCTACTGCATCCAAGAATTAGATAACACTGATCGACAGAGATTGTTGGAGCTTGGGTCCCAAAACCACCGAAAATCGTATTCTGACCTCATGCGATTTGCATTTTTCTTCACAAATTGGCATCAAAAATTGATATATTAATATGAGAACCACTTAAACAACTGCCTCAGCTTGAATGTAAATGTTTCAGAAGCATTTTTCTAAAATTTCTAAGACTTCAACAAACAACTTTGCAGGCAAAAGTGTGTCGATCCGACTTTACAAGAAAAAGTTATGGCCATTGAAAGGCAGCATATTTTAGCAAAAAAACAGCAAAGTACAGTAAACCCCCCGACATGCGCGGATTCCCTTGAAGGTGTTCTCATAAAATCAGAACAGATAATATCTCTTGATCCTTCGTATATAGGATGTTACTTCCTTGAGCAAAGTTGTGCAGTAGATGGTAAACTTAAAAAATCAGAATTATCTCACTACGCTGCACTAGTGCACATGTAAACTTACTTTATAACATGAATCTCAAGATCTTTGACATGGGGCAAGTTGACGTCTTCGACAAAGATGATAAGTTGATTGAGGACTTTCGGATTAGTTCATAACTCGTCCGCTACGTGGCGCTAGTTGAAATATGAACTTTGTGTATTTTCTGTAATTTAAGATCTAGATCGTGCATAAATCTACTGTTTTCAGGAAAGTTAGTTGATAAAATTATGAGCTTCCAGACGCTCGACTCAACAGTTCAGAATTATTTCACTCCATGGCGCTAGTGTACAGGTAAACTTACTGTATATTCTGAATCTCGAGATTATTGACTTATAGCTAAATGGCATCTTCGAAAAAGATATTCGAGGTGTCAGGGCGTTCTGAATGTTGTACACATTAGATCATAATTTTGAATTTTGATAACAAGATCATGTATGAATTCATTGTTTGCAGGACATTTATTAGGGTAATCATGGTCTTCCAGATGGCCAACTTCACAGTTTAGAATTATTTCACTGCGTGGCGCTGATCTGCCTGTGAACAATGTAATGAATGTTTACCGCTAGTGTACATAATATGCTGATTACCCCATTATGGGTATTTTTGGTACGTTCTTCGGACAAGTACTTCGGGTTAGTCCTTCAGAGAAGTTCTTCACAAAACATCGGGTAAGTCCTCCAGAGAACTTAATGGAAGTTCTTCAGAGAACTTCGGGGAAATTCTTCAGCGAACTTCAGGGAAGCTCTTTAGAGATTTTCGGGGAAGTTCCTCAGGAAATTTCAGGGAAGTTCGGTTCTTCAGGGAAATTCTGCAGAAAACTTCAGGGAAGTTCTGCAGCAAAGTTCAGGGAAGTTCTGCAGAAAACTTCAGGAAAGTTCTGCAGAGAACTTCAGGGAAGTTCTACAGAGAACATCAGGGAAGTTCTACAGAGAACTTCAGGGTAATTCTGCAAAGAACTTCAGGAAAGTTATGCAGAGATTATCAGGGAAGTTTTTCAGTTAACTTCAGGGAAGTTCTGCAGTGAAATTCAGGGAATTTTTTCAGAGAACTTCAGGGTAATTTTGCAGAGAACTTCTGAGAAATTCTGCAAAGAACATCAGGGAAATGCTGTATAGAACTTCAGGGAAATTCTGCAGAGAATTTCAGGGAAGTGCTTTACGAAACTTCAGGGAAGTTCTTCAGAGAACATCGGGAAATTCTATATATAACTGCACGGAGGGTGGATAAATTCAAGTTGTTATTTAAAACGGTTGTCGCACTGCTGGTAAAAATTCCCAACAGAAATATTTTTTTATTTGTTTTCAATAAATGTTAAGAATATATTTTAAATGCATTACCCTAAAATTTATTTTCCATATAAATGCTTTTTATGAGTCGTTAATATGTTTCAAAAACAGATCTTCAACTGACCTCACAATAAAAAAAAATTCTATCCGTTTGTAAGTATACAGTTGGGAATCGACAATTCGACCGTGTTCCATGTGGTAAAATCGTTCAAAGAAACACAGACAACCCAGCGGCGAGATTACAGCAGGAGAAAACCGAAGACGACTGACCCTGTGACGTAACGAAAATGAGGGATTACTTCCAACGCAATCCGAATTATTCAATTGCCCAAGAAGGTTAATTTTTCAATCTGGTTCGTCCAGCAGCCAATGAAGCGGGCTGGACTTCAAGTCTTCAAGGTAAGGAAGACGCCTAATGGAACCGATAAACATAATACGGAGGCCAAATACCGCGCCAGGAAGCTGTACCGCGAGTGATTGGTGCAGCTGAAATGCTTCGTAATGGATGACGAGACGTACATAATAGCGGACGCCAAGCAGATCCCCGGCCTGGAGTGTTTCGTGGGTAAGTCCTGTCTGAATGTTCCGGAGAAGTTTCGGAAGAAGAAGGTTTGCCAAGAAGTACTTGGTGTGGCTGGTGATCTGTGGGTGCTGCTAATTCGTACATAACGACCGGCACCATCCACGGCCAAATATATAAAGAAGAATACCTTCAGAAGTGCCTTCTGCCCTTCTTCCGATCGCACGAAGGTGGAACTCTGTTTTGGCCGGATCTTGCATCGTGTCATTACGCGAAACCGGTGATGGAGTAACAAGGATGGTCTTCAAAAACGACAAGGATTTGAAGAAAGAATGGATGAGAGTGTGTAAGAAAGATGGCGCAAGTGTTGCACAGGATTTGATGGGTAGTGTTTAATCCAAGATGCGGGCGTTTAGCCTAGAAAAGGAGGTTGAATAAAACAAACTTTGAAAAAAAAAACAAAGCTTATGTGTGTTTATTCATTCCCTGAGAGCTTCAAATATATCCGACTCAAAATGATTTTTTTTTGAGATAATTTTTGTCTGTTGCGTTTCCATTGAGTACAATCTTTACATTTAGTCTATTAAATCACTGTATATTTGTATCGCATGTAATGAGACATATATTATATATATTTGTTTTCAAGAAATCTGTGAGATGCCAGTCACACGCACACAAGTGCATGGCTTCTCATATTTCATAAAACGCTTTGTGGATCAAGATGGGCCAAAATGCCTTTTCCTAAGCTTGCGGCTATTTCAAGATATGATTGCGAAAATTCAAAATATACACGGCGTATTTTTTGTCACCTTTTCAATTTTTGGTAGTACGGTATGCTCGATAAACGGGGTTTACGACCGCACCACCCAACAAACATCGGTGTTGAATTAGAGCTTGTTCAAGCAAATTTGGAGAAGCTATTGAGCTGTTTCTTCTAGAATAGCTGAATAGCTTCTCCAAATTTGTTTGAACAAGCTCTAATTCAACACCGGTGTTTGTTGGGCGGTACGTTTGCTCTTAAGACCAAAAATTCAAGAACCCCCTCTAGATGATGACCCTGGGCTTCCACAACTGCAAATCCAGCCCTGACCCTAGTACATCTAATTTCCCTTTTGATCTTATCATAGATTCAAGATCTGAGGCTGAAAACTACTTTTAAACAAGCATGAACCTTGCAATGTTATATTTGGCCTGGCACCGTCGTATTGATTGATAACGTCTGTCTTACTGGATCGGAGTCAAAGATGATGACCTACAAAATTTGAACTCTACCCCCTCGCCACACACCACTGGATGAACAATTCCGGCCAATCGTTCTCCGTCTAGACGACAGGGCAGGGACAACCCTTTTGGGGACAATAAAATGGCTTACTTTTATATTCCTCCGGATGGCCTGGTACCCCTCGAAACGGATACATTATTTATAGCACACACAGCACAACCGTTTGAGCCAAAAACCCACTGAAGCGATGTTCATTGTCCTGGAAAATGCGATGGATTCTGGAGCCAATTGACTTTCCAGCGAAGAGGAAAAATCAAAAGGACCAGTAGAGAGGAGCAAAAAAGAAGCAACGCAAAACATCAACTCTGACAATTTTAACGTAACACAAACTGTTGCTTTCCGTCTGAGATTGCTGACGTTGCGTTTGTTGCTGTTGGGAGGTGACGGTTTTTTTTTTCCATTGTGATGCTCTTGCTGATACTTTTTCGCTGATGTTAGTTAGATTCTGATCTGCCCTGGGTGAGCGATGATAAAAGGGGCCAAAAGAACGAAGAGCATTTTTTTCTTCATCTTCTTTTTCATTTTACTGCGCCTTGAATAATTTATGATTGATGAAGTCTGGGAGAGCTTCGGAGCAGTTTGCACTCTTGGACGAGATTCTTTTGTTTTTTAAGATAGCATGATAGATCCTGGGGATACGCAGACCACCCTCGGCGACGGATGGATAAACGATGCCAAGGTCAGCCCACTTGACTGTAGGAAAACTGCTCTGGACTTGGATGGGTCCTCGTAAGATGAATAATGCTGCAAGATGAAGCGATGTCCTTGCTTGAAGTTAAATGTAGTGTGTTCAGTTGTTCAAATCAAAATGGTCTCTCGTTTTGCGTTAGTTTAGGTATATAGGCTGTGTACCAATTCGCGAATTGATTTTAATTTTAATTCATCTTGATACATGGGAAATAATCGATTAATCGATTAAAGTACCTATGTAATTGATCAACAATCTTTCGATAAGGTGTCTGTCAAAACTGAGTACCCGTCTGTCAGAAATAAGTCAGCTCGAGTAGCAGACCTAATCGATTATTTTTCATCGGTCAAGTTGAAGTGAAAATTAAAATAAATTTACGAATTGGGACACAGCCTTAATTTCAATCCATTTTGGCATTTACAAAACACTGATATCTACGGTCAGTAAGCCGGAATAACCATCTATTCCTATTAAAAACTTTAATTGATATCCAATTCTACTCTACACCGTACCACAAGCCATGGTCACTATGAAATTAATATATATTTTCTCTCTGCTTCTATCTCCTTCTACAGACATCCGTAATCCACGCTGCTGATGGCCATTGCGACACAAGAAAACACTAATTGACTAGTCCGAAGTGGGCCCAACTAATTGGACGCTCTCAAAAGAAAGCGGAAGTCTCCTCTTTATCGAGAACTAGTGAGGTTCTCCCTTCGCTGAAGTTTGTTATCCGCTAAAGATTCCTTCAAAGGAGACAACATAACGAAATACCCCACAAAAGCCGCCGAGCGTCACGCCGGGTGGAAAATGAGAGTGCATAAATTGTCGTTCACTCATCGCATGAGTGATGCTGAAAAGAAGAGCAAGTGCCACTTGCAGCATCATCATCTGGACATTAGTAACAATGGAGACACGTTGGATGCCAAGGAGAAACCGAATGCCGTCTTTTCATGCCCTCGTTGCACTGCGAAAGGACTCGAATGTAACCACCAGCGGCAAGGTTGACCGAATCGCCTAGTTTGTACGCTCTGCTTGCACGGACTTTGGGTGGAATTACCGACGGAGTGAAATTGTATCCCCGAATCGTTCTACCGCATACAAGTACCGACCCTGAAGTGCAGTGTAAAAGTTTTTAATTATGTAGGAACGGCAGCAGCAACAAAAGTTGGTGTCATCGAGCGGAATGCATTTGCCTAGTAGCTAGCGCGGAAAGTGAATCAACAGCAACGATAGAAAAGGTAGGTTTGGTGGTGTGGCGGAAGAAGTGATGAAAGAGGATTGTTGGCAGCGGGTTGTTTTGGGTTCGTTGGCGACAATGATGTTAGCAATTTTCCCGAATGCACTCGTCTACCTTCTCGGAGAAAGTTTGAAACTGAGTTTAATTATGAAAATTAATAACGATGGTAGCTGGTGTGTGTGTGTGTTCCGCGTCGGATGGGAAATCGGCTGAAATTGTGACTTCATGGTGCGTTGCTTGCAACATCCAAAATCTGCATACCGAGATCATGTTGGGGTTGGCGGATACTTTTGATAGGTTACTGGCTTGATGGAGCGAGGAAAATTTCTAATTTTCATCACTGATTAATTAAACAGGTTCCTGCGAATTTCCTATGCATTGATGTTGATGGTTTATTACATTGCTGGAATGTCAATTTTATTTACTTATTCATCATAAATTTCCAGTATCGTTTTCCAGGGAACAATGTACCGTTCCAAATAACACACCTTGTATTAAAACAGTTGAACTTACTTCTTCAATACACCCTTCAGTAATTGAATGCAGTTTCCACTACATCTAACATTACTTTTCAATTACCAATACAGCGCAAAAAGTTAAAGCTTATAGAAGAAGTAAATGTAATATAAGTTGTTTAATTTAAGCAGCATAATATAACACAATTATTTAAAAGGTGGCTATTTAAAAAATAGTTATTTTAAGGCTAAGATTTCGTATTTAATCGAGTCAAAACGCTTATTTGAATTCTCTAAATAGAAAATAATAAACATTACCAAATTTGTACAGCAACGATACTGGAAAAAAGACATGTTTTCTGGAACCTATATTATAAAAACTTTGAAAGATGTTAAAACTTTTTTTTTTTGAAACACATGTCTTTTCGCGGTAAGTAAATGAGGGTTTGACTTCTGTAACTGTTAGTTTTAATACAAAATAAGCCATCCGAAGTGTCCACACCACATGTAAGGTCTGTATCCACATTAATCCGGACACCTTCAAATCATTGTAACTTTTGAAATGTTGCACGTAGGAATGAAAAATTTCACTGTGGTATAGCTGAGAGTCTATGATGAAAAAAACTTTGATTGATGTTTACATTTCATGTTTAGTATTCAAGATGGCGACGAAAGAAAAGCAAGTGCGCGAGCGAATTTTGTACGGGGCGTTCGGTAAATTCTGACTTGTCAATACGGGACCATGCAAAAACATTGGATTTGCCTAAATCCACTGTTCACAATGTGCTCAAATCATTTTCAGAACGTTTGACGGTGGAGAAGAAACCGAGAAGTGACAAAAACATTGGACGCGCTGATCCTGTCATGGACCGAAAGGTGAAAAGGATATTAACAAAAAACCCAAATCTCTCCAGTCGAACGGTGGCTCGTAAAATAGGGATGTCGCCTGGTTTTGTCCAAAAATCAAAACAACGTTTGGGACTTAAGTCGTATCAAATAAAAACAGTTCCAAATTTCAACGACAAACAGAACTTGGCCGCAAAATCACGGGCACGACGTTTGTACTGCGAATATTTGACGAAGTTTTCATGGACGATGAAGCTTATGTCCTGGAGGATTTCAAGCAGCTTCCAGGGCTGGCTTTTTATTCTGCTATGGCCAGAAATACTACAGCTGAGCATTTCAGAACGAAGAAGGCATCGAAATTTCCCAAAAAATACCTTGTGTGGCAAGCAATTTGCACGTGTGGCAAAAAGAGTAAATCTTTCGTCACTACAGGCACAATCAACAAGGAGATCTATCAGAAAGAGTGTCTGCAGAAGCGATTGCTACCCTTCATCAAAAGTTACAAAGAAAACCCTTTGTTCGGGTCCGATTTGGTATCATGCCACTATGCTAAAACTGTGATGGAGTGGTACCAAGCAAATCAAGTGAACATTGTACCAAAAACCTCAAACCCGCCAAATTGCCCAGAGCTACGACCAATCGAGAGATATTGCGCTCTGATGAAGCGGAAGCTTTTTGGAAAGAAGCAAGGAATCATTGATGTCAACACTTCCAGCAAATCTGGACAAAGACGGCTTCTACGATTTCTGAAGAGTCTGTACAAACCCTAATGGACGGAGTTAAGCGCAAAATTCGAAATTTTTATGCAAATACCGAATAACTATATTTTGTCTTCACGAATTGTTAAAACACATCCCATGAATCTGAAATAAACAACTATGACGGAAATATAATTCGAAATTTATGTTTTATTCATGTTTTGAGGTGTCCGGATTATTGATTTATAAGACCATATCAGACAAAAACTACCTCCACGTGATATCAGCTCATTGATATCATGATTTGTTTCTCAAAATAATGTGCAATTATCCAAATGAGAAATGTTGGTTGAACACATGAGATAAATATCCAGGCACGGAAAAACTTGGTCAAGTAAGGAAAAACGAATTTCTTTTCTTAGTGAAAATTATGTTGAATCCTTGCAATTCAAGCAGTGGCGTCAAACTGATCGTTGTTGAAATGATCTGGTGGAAATGGAAATGCAAGAATTTGTAGATACATTTTTAGAGAAAATTTATGATTTTTTACCGCACTTAATTGCCGAACAGTAAGGAAATTATTTAAAATACCTAAAAAACAATTTAAAACCTACTGATTGTACAGTTATTTGTGATTTTTCTGTAACTTTTTTTTTCCGTTGTACAAGATGCAGTTCAATTATTTCATTGGGCAAATGCACAATGTACTATCCATCCTTTTGCTATACAGGATGTTCGGTTCCTTAATGCAATTTTTTCCAGGAGTGATAGATGATGATATTTAAAGAAAAAAATTGTGCTACGCATTTGATCAAATCTCAAAGGTTATGGAGTTATTGAACTTTTAATGTTTTTGTACATGTTTGTCTTATATTGGCTGAAACTCAAAAATTATGTTGCTTAGCATGATTTTTCTTCCTTAATTCGAAAGCTTAGAAAATTTTCTACATAACAATTTTATTTAAACTTTGAGCATATATCATAAAGTGTCTTTTAGGGGTACAAATATTTTAAAAATCTCTATTTTTGAGGGACTTCTCATGTTTTTTGCGTAAAACACGTAATAAACAGCAGGGATTCATTAAACAAAACATGGCTTTAAAAGTGCTCTACCATTCTCTTTTTAATCTAAACTTTCTATCTAGCTTAGTTTTTTTTTGCAATACTGTTTTGTATGCGAAATCTTTTGCCTTCAATTAGCAGATAACAAAATCACGAATTCAAACTTGCCGTGGTAATGTCTGTGCGCAGGAAGCACAGCACACTTGATCACCGCGCTGCTTGATAGGGCGTCCAAGGAGAAGCATGTCATATCTCAAATGTTTGCAAAACAGTATTTAACGGCTTCCGGAAAACAGCTATGTTTTTTTCCAGAAGAGTCAAACATCAGCAGCCCAAAACATAGCTGTTCTCCGGAAGCTGTGAGTTGCTGTTTTGCAAACCTTTCTGGAGAAATTTGCATAATGGGCGAATCTGCTTCTGTAAACAAACATTTTAATTAACGTTTTTAAGCGAATAAACGCACAATAAAAAAACTAAGACTTAACTCAGCTAGAGGAAGCCTTATTTATCCGATTGTGGCCTTAGGTTAAGAAATTTAACTTTTATTCGTGAGAAATAGTTGATTTAAATTTTTGTTTAGAAAAGCACATTCGCCCATTTTGCAAATTTTTCCGTATTTAAGATATGAAATTCTTCTCCTTGGACGCCCCATCAAGCATCGTCCTGCGCACAGACATTACCACAGCGGGCTTGAATTCGTGATTTTGTTATCTGCTAATTGGAGGCACAAGATTTCGCATTTAAAACAGCATTGCAAAAAAACTAAGCGAGATCGAAATTTTGAGTCAAGAAGAGAGTTGTAGACATTTTTAAAGCCATCTTTTTGTTTGATCAAACAAAAATAACATGGTTTTATGCAAAAAAACATGGAAAAACCTTTTAGAGAAGAGATATTGAAAACATGTGCACCCCTAAAACGAACTAAATGATAAATACTTAAAATAAAAAAAAAACCGTTATGTAGAAAATTTCCTTAGCTTGCGAACGAAGACCGAAAAATCATGCTAAATAACATAATTTTTGAGTAACAGCCAATTTAATACTAACATGTACCAAAAAATTAAAAGTTCAATAACTCCATAAACTTTGAGATTGACCAAATGCGTAGAACAATTTTTTTTCTTCAAAATCATCTCCTATTGCTCCTGAAAAAAATTGCACTAAGGAACTGAACACCCTATATATTACATGGATGATTCTTCAGATTGAAAGTTCACAAACTTTATAGCTATAGCTGAATTCACAAAACACAATCATGTTGTAGTTCGTTTTATTTAAACCGATTGTGTTAAATAGATGAAAAACAAGTTTCCTGGTCTGAAAAAAAATCGCTTTTCTCTGATGGTTCGGGAAGCCAATAAAACCTAAAATGACAGCTTTTAATTAATGCCAAATGCAAAAAGATTTCGATCTTAATGCAGAATGGAATTTTTTTCGCAAAACATCCCGAGCAGGAGACAACAACATATGAATACCTAATTTTGATCTTGATAACTGGCCTTTGTATTAAAGAGCCCAGATTAAGAGGTAAAATACCTTAGCAAAATACCTAAGAATTGCAAGCAAAATATCTCTCGAATAACAAAACTTGTTATTTCGGATACCTGGGAATACCTGAGAGGTACTATTTTGGTATTGTCTTACCTAAATTAGGTATTCGCATAACATTGTGGGAACAATTTTATGGTATTATACTCAGGTATTTTACCTCTTAATCTGGGCTCTTAAATACCTAGGCCAGTTATCAAGTTATTCGTTCCTGCTTGGGATGTCATGGAAAAAGTTGGGAGGAGTATTGAAACGCAGTGCAGCAAAAGAAAATTTATTAGGACATATCTTAACTACGGTAAATGAACTGCATGTATGGGCCACTTCTAAGAAAGATTCCAAAATACGACAATTATTCAGAGCATGATTACAAAACAATAGAATTTTTTGAAAAACTGCTATGTTCGCGTAAAACAAGTTTCGGAAACCCAATAATATCATTGTTTTAAACCTAAAGATAAATTGTATATTATTTTAAAACGATTCTCGTTCTCCATGAAACATTTGTGAAACTGTAAAGTAATCATAAGCAATAATTTAATATAATCATTGTGTATAGTAAAAACAAATTGAAAATAAATGCATTATGTTGACTTCCATTATAAGATATAAAACAGCTAAATGAACTTATAAAAATAACTTCTGATTGATGGGGACGCATGGTTGGCAAGTTCCTTCAAGTAATGAAAACACCCAGTAGGATAGTCAGCAAAACCTCAAAATATAGCATTTTTGAAATTTTTTATCTCAAAAACTAAAATACACACATCGCCAATTTTTTTTATATGTTATGTAAAAATGTCCAATCTTTCAAGAAAAAATTTGACAATGAGGAGGCTCTTTGGTCCCGAGACCATGAAAACCTTAAGAAACTAAAAGAATCCATGTTTTCACAATCAATATTGCAGTAAAGGTGGTGTTTTTACATTTTTACTTAAGGTGAATTGCTGCTCCGTGTATTTTTTCTTATCTTTTATCTCTGTCTCGCAAACTTACCACGCTATTTCAAATTGATAAATCTCGATTGTTAGTGACTTAACATCGAATCGAACTCCATCAGTTTGCTCACAGCAAGTAAGCATACAAACTGATGTGATTAAATATTCATTATCTAGTACAGATTCTGAGTTATATCAATTCTTAATTTTGAGGTAATGGCTGCCGTGGGAATGCTTCAGCATAAGCCCTTAAAAGTATGTTTAATTATCTTTTATTTGCATTTTTATTTCATAAAATCGGCCAGTGGTTCAAAAGTCAATTTTTGGACCACCCTAACACAGAAACGGCGTCCTCAATAACGAAATAAAAAAATACGGGTCGAATATTTTTCCATAAAGAACAAAAGTATCAATTATTATGAAATTATGAGAAATCGAATACCTATTTTCTATGGAATTGCTGTATATAGGGTAACGGTATGTAATGTTAGCCTAGCTCCTTTCTTCGGTCTATGTACCAAAAATGTAATTAATTCTTCGATAATCAACAAAATCATGTTGCTATCAGGATAACCGGTTTCACCAGAAGCAATTAAGACATTACTTATCAATTTACTGTTGTTCACATCCGCGTAACTTTCAAGTTCTTTAACTTTTAAGACATCATGACTTCAAGGATTAAGCTGAATTTATCTACATGAGATATCAGTAGTGTATTGCTTCGCGAAGATCGTAGTGTGCGGAGCGCGAAGCGAGACGTGAAAAAAAATTCTCTTGTCATTTTGCTCCGTTTTGATTTTATTTTTATTTGTACTTTTGTTTTTAAGTTTCGGTCGAGGAGTGCTCTCCGGAGTGTGCTTCCATTGATTGTTACGGGAGTGCCAACCGATCACCATAATACTTTGTGCGTTGCCCCAACGGTGTGCTTAGCTACGATTGTGTGTGCCTTGCTCAATGCCCTGCGATGTGTTTTTCGACAATGTTTCGACGTAATTATCAACTGGACTTGATTCTGTGCTTCTAGTCGGATTATGAAGAAATTGTGCGATTAAACGATACCCATGTCTTCAGACTTCAGCTGGAGGTTATCGGCATTGCTCGATGCTAGTTGCCCGATCGGGCTTTTTGGATCGTACACGTAATTAAATGGAATTCAGCTAAGTACTTTTAACTTTTAATATTTTTGATATCAGTAGAGTTTGTAACGTTTGTTGTTCAGCGGGGGAAATTCATTTAATCGTACATAATTTAATTGACCGTTTGCCTCCCGCACAATCCCATCAAACTTTCAACTCCAGATGTCTATGAAGGTGGCATGAGTTCTCAGCATCTTCTTAAGTAGACATCTAATAAACACTTCCCTCCCATCCCTTGCTGACCATAAGGACCTGGCCAGGTGTTGTGCAAAGAGATTGATGGATGAAGAGCCTGCCACACCCAAGGCAGCTCTTCTGGCGCTTCCATCGTCTCAAAAACAGTCAACCCAGGATTGTGTATGGTCGAAAAATGCTATGTTATGCTATGCTATGCTATGCTATGATGTATAATTTATCTACATGATCTTCGAATGATCAAAAGTTGACAAAATTGAACCTATAAACCGAGTGATTCAGCTAAGATGTACAGACAATAGTCACGTGATATAAACTTATTGTTCACACAGGTAAAATAACAACAAGAAAGCCGTAGACCCAATGTGAGAGACATATTTTTTCCTATGTTCCTAATTATGGCCTGTTGTATGAAAAGCGTATTAAAAATGTTGTTATTGGTACCATTATGTCAAAAAAAAAAAAAAAGTTTGAGTCTCGGTTGTGTGTTTTTTAAATGGCTCATCTAAACACAAACCAAAGGAACAAAATCTGTGTAAAGGTTGTACGGAATCAAATTGTACCACTTTTAAAGGCTGTAACTTTTTACCCGTTGGGTATTTTATATTGAAATTTTGGGTGGAATTAGTTCAATATGTATTTGTTTACGCTGTGTGAGTTTCACTAGCAGATATGCAATCGTTGCGAGTCGGAAGAACAGCAGCGGTGCAAAGAAATTTTGCGCACGTACCTCGAAAATCCGGATCTTTCTCATCGTGCCATCAGCAGGAAGCTGGGAATGGTACATTCTATGGTGTCTCGTATTTTAAATCTGTACCACGAATGTTTGACCATCAATCGGAAAGAAAAAAAAGTGGCAAAAATGGATCTCTGTATAGTTTTAAGGATCACAAGCGAGTTATTCAAGCTTTCAAGAAGAATCCCAACAGTTCATTTCGAGATGTGGCGAAGAAACTGAATCTAACCAAAACTTTTGTGCAAGATGCGAAAAAACTACACACGTACAAAGTCCAAAAGGCGCCTAATCGCGATGAACGGCAGAATACGGTAAGTTAAACACGTGCACGGAAGCTCTACACCCAGATGTTGACGAAACCACATTGCCTCGTTATGGATGATGAGACGTATGTAAAAGCAGACTTCTGGCAGCTTCTGGGGCTCCAGTTTTTCACTGCTCATCATAGATTCGATGTCCCTGAGGACGTTAGAAAGCAGAAAATGTCAAAGCTCGTGTGGGAAGTGGAGCACCCCATTCGTGATAACTGGAACGGTCAATGGGCAGGTGTACCTAAAGGAATGCCTTCAAAAGCATCTACCTCCTCTTCTGAGGTCACACGATGGTCCTACGATTTAGCTTCGTGTCATTACTCGAAAGAGGTTTTGGAGTGGTACAAGGCTAAGGAGACCAATTTCGTGCCGAAGTATCTCATTCCCCCGAACGCACCGGAACTGCGGCTAATTGAAAAGTACTGGGCCATCATGAAGCATCCTAAGGAAGTGAAAGCGGAGGAAGATATGAAGAAAAAATGGATTGCTACGCAAGAAAAAGTTGGTCCAAATGTTGTACAGGACCTTATGAGTAGTGTAAAGAAGAAGTTCGTGCATTTGAATATGGACTTGAAATTGAATAAAACACGCATGGGAAAATATTCATACCATGTTTTATTTTACTCCCTGAATGTTTGAAGTTGATTGATTGAACGGCCGAATTTTGCCGAATATTATTGTGTGTCGCAATTTGATTCCGTACACCCTTTAGAGTCAATTATAATGTTTTTTTTTTTAATTATAGAATGACCAATAAATCATATGTGGATATCACTTAAGTGTTTTGAAGCAGTTTTATTTTTGTTAGTTTTGTGAAATTTGTGTTGGGTAGAGAGAATACTGCTGGCAACGCCATAAATCAGAAAATCAGAAAATCAGAAAAAAAAAACCGTACGAAGTCTACATTTTATAACAAATCTATCGAATGGGACGAAGTTGCATCTATGAATAGACCTGATTTGGTGCTTATAGACCAACATTACATCCATATTCCTCAAAAGTTGCTGAGTTTATAAAATGAGTTGTGTTTCTTTTCGTGATACACACTACCAAATGGCTCATTAAACTTATCTAAGCAAGTGTACAACTAGTCAAAAATCGCTTCAAGCTCAAATGCTTAATGAGTTATAATAAAAACTGTAATCGATCGTTGCATATAAGGCTGAGTCGAGGGACACCTACCCTATATATAGAAATCTCTTCAAAACTGATCAAATGGAGAATAATCTGTTACAAAGTTGAATTAAAAAATCAGCGTATCCTTACCAAAACGAACCCTGCTGTCAATCCAACACTTTTATCCAACAGTCCAGTGATTTCTCAAGAAAATAAATGGGATTGCAAGGCTTCTTACAAAGCGAGTATCATGTCAACACTTTCCCACGCTTCTCTTATTTGTCCGGCATTCGGTTGGGGCCGGCGTCAGTATTGCCTTAATTTATGGATATGGATAGTTTTTACACATTGACGATATATGTTACACTTAAACATCATCTGTTGGTTCTCTGTGTTATAACAGCTGATCTGGCTATAATGGAGTAGCAACTTTGAGTAGTCAATTATCCTCATGCTCATGCTTTATTAGAGCATAAAATGGCAATGATTATTGAATAATCAGGAGAAGATCAAACAACTGGATTTCGAATTCTCATAACACTGGCTACGAAGAAGATTAATAAAAATACAATAACTATAATAAGTCGGTCCAAAGAGCAAAAAGTAGCGGTCAAAGTTTGTCAGATTCGTTTCTATTCGGTCTATCAAAAGTTGATCCATGTGTTCAAGATAAAAAATCTGCTTGAAAGCAGCAAACATTCATCTTCCCTTCTGTGTTCGCCTTTTAAATTAAATCACTCTCCTGGGTACACCACACAAGCAACACATCGTAATTAAGCTCAGTTTCATGATACAATTATTCGTACAACAGCTCCAACTATCCCCTAAGAATCCAATTAACAAACGTTGTTTCCCCTCCATTTTCAGCCCCGCGAGTGATGAATTGCAGCGAATTAGTTTAACCAACCGACCAACAAGAACACACGCTTTTCTCTCGGAACAACTTCTAGCTAGGAGTGGAAAAGTCAAACCAAAAAAGAAAAGAAAAAAAAAAGAACTAGAGCGCATCATATCCCAGTGCACATTTGTGAATCCCACGTGAATAATTGCATCATCAAGAGAAACAGTAGTGACTTAGTGCGCCACGCAAGTGACAGTATAATTGAAAATTTCCGCGTTGTATCCACGTCGCTGTTGCCACCGTCGGTGAAGTGTTGGGAAATCAGACTGAATCAAGATTCACAACACGGCCACCGCACACGTGCAGAGACGCATCCCTCTTGCCAGTGGGAATTCCGTGGACCATCCATGTGAGCAGCACAGTGCAGTGCAGCACGGGACATCTCATTAAACGGAAGGTGCTGGACCACTGCTGGCAGTTCGCAAGGCAAAAGGCCCCACGGAGAGCAGAAGAGAAAGAGCATTCGTATCCATAAATGAGCAGATTGTAATTACATGCTGGTGAAAATGTTGGATAAATTAACGTTATATATTGGCGTCTACCTACTACTGTTGCACAGCAAGATTAAAGGTAGGTTTGATTATTTCATAGATGACCTGTTGTTATTGAATTAGCATAATGTTTATTTGTGCTAGCAAAAAGGAGGCCTCAAATTGAATAACGTTGTTGTTGCTGTATGAGTTTAATTTTGACGCATCCTGGGGGGAAAGTATTTGCGCTACTTACTCAGTCTGATGGATGAAAACTTTTACCAGTATGTGAGTGGAAGTTATTGCCGAGAGCAGAGGAACAACTTTCTCAATCTTATTATAACTTGACACTTGAATGCATGTTTATATTCTTTGTGTGGTGTTTATTGGATCCACGTGGCGTAAGATTTGCCTTTTATATTTCTTTTTTGATAATGCAAATTCTTTGCTGCCTTGACTTTGAGACGATAACTCATGATTATGACCACAATTGTGGTTTATTATGAACATCAAGAAGTTGGTAAGTTTTTTCAATGTGATTCAAGAGAGCAGAATTTGGCTCAAGCCATCGAACCGCATCACTACTCGAAGCTTGATACACAGACCAATCATACTCTAAAGTTCCATCGCTGACAAGTATTCCTGTTTTCATTAAGAGTTAATCTACATTTTGTTGAATTATCATAAAACCCGTAATTTACAAGAGCAGATAGCTGCTAAGAAAATTTGTTCCTTGCCGAACTAGATTGGCAATCTAATAATCAACCTGTCAATCTGAAATGTAATCTCCGCTATGCATAGTCATCCTCCTTTCAATACTCGCTCAAAATAAACAACGTGAACGTGAAATCCCCCGAAAAATCTCTCTTACCAATTACAATAATAAGTGATTTTCACGGAGGCGCCTCCAGCCATAAAGTACTTTGGGTGAAAAAGGGCAAAACCGTTTGTCGCCGAGGGAGGAGAGAAAACCGCACTTTGTGTACTCTCCGGAACAAGTAAAATAATCATACCAAAAAATATCAACACACTAAAAAAAAAAGAGAAATCAAAAAGTCCCTTCCCTAGAGGTCCTTAGCACTGTACCATTTTTTTTTCTTCTTTCTATTGCAAGTTGGTTTATCGGTCCCTGCCATGCTGTTGCTGCTGGTGGTAGAGGAGGGCACTGGGTGTTTAAACAATTTCTTCTCCATTCCTTTCAGACATTTTCACTTATTGTTTTACGGTGCTCTTAAACTGAGGCACCTCAAGAAACATTTATAGGCCACAAAGAGGTTCCTTTTTGCATGCACCCAAAGCAACATTGCTTGGGACTAAATGTTGCCTGTTGCTGTTGCCCCGGGTCGCCTCAGTGTGAACGCCCCTTTACGTTATCAAAATGAGCACAGCAGTCGTGCGCTGAAGCGAACCGGGAAAATAATAAAAAAAAACTCGCGCGCGGAAAAGTTTACCAACCAACTGGTGGAACAGCCAGTGTCCTGATGAGGGAAGTGAAAGACCTTTTTTCTTCTTCTTATTCTGCAGGATAGCGGGGTCTCCGCGAAAGGCTACCAAGGAAGCCCGGAAGCGCCGATTGGGCAAGGCGAGGAAAAAAGTTCGGTGTGAAATTGTGTTCAACTTTTCACTTGCTGGTGGCAATTTCTTGGGTTTCAATCCGACGGGAAATGCAAAGTAAATTGATAAAAGTGCGAGATTTGAATCGATGGAAATTTGTGATAATTGATAAACGAAATAAAAAAAAATCTCCTTTGCCCTATGGAAGAGAAATTTTCGATCTCCGGAAAGTTTCAATTGGGAAATTGCAGCACCAGCAGCCATGGAGTTTGAGGGAGTTTTATGAAGATAAATTTTTAATCGACCAAATGTCGCAGCGCTGTAGGATTTATGGCCCCAACGGAAAAGTTTTTTTCTGAATTGGAAACACTGCAATTCGATTTACAAGTTTTGGGTTCTTGCTGATGGGATTACGCTTGGGGAACAAACAGCATATTTTGAGAGCATTAAATCCGTTTTAGCAGAATTTAGTTCGTTTAAAAACGTTTTAATTTTACGAAAATAATGCAAACGGCTTTGATTGTTGAATGAATTATCACTCTGAGTATAATAGCATGGTAGCAAGCATTTTTTAATACATCAAATATGAAAAGTTACAATAAACATCGAGAAGACTCATCAAATTAAATTTTACTCCCAAAGGTTCCTGAGGCATACATTCATTTCAAAAGCAACCCAGCTCGATTCTTTGTCAAATTTTTTTTAACATGCACTCTTCGAAAAAGTCTTGTAAGTTTAAGTCTAATTGGATGCACATAAAAGGAGCGGCCCGTTAGACAGAAATTTGCGTCTGTTTTCCAATTTAAGAGACCATAAAACATCGAAATGATAACTTACATGACATGACGTAAAAATAAATTGACGAACACAAAATGACATTTGCCAAATGCTGCTACTGTAAATGCAAATTAAAATGCTACTTAATGCCAGTTTTGATCGCATGGATCTAGTTCAAATTCAAGATGCGGTAATAAAATTTTATGTACGAAGCTCGGTTTGTTATGCATTTTTTGTAGCATGAAGTAAGTGTTTTGTATTCAATCACGGAAGAGAGCAAATTTACACTTGTTTTCCCATCCAGAAATGTATTAAAGATTGCTGTACAATAACATAGCCGGTGTTGAGAGTGTTCCTTTTCTATGCCACACAGTTGACATACAGGGTGTTCGGTTCCTTAGGGCAAATATTTTCAGGGGCGATAGGGAATGATGTTTGAGAAAAAAAAATTGTTCTACGCATATTGTCAATTCTCAAAGTTTACGGAGTTATTTAACTTTTAATATTTTGGTACATGTTAGTCTTAAATTGGCGGTAACTCAAAAATTGTGTCATTAAGTAAGATTTCTTTCTCTTTATTCAAAAGCTGAGAAAATTTCCCACATAATAATTTTATTTAAATCTTGAGTAGTTATCGTTTACTGTCTTTTAAGGGGTAAAAATGTTTGAAACAGCCCTTTTTTGATGATTTTTTCATGTTTTTTGCATAAACACATAATTAACAGGAATTATTAATTCAACAAAAACATGGCTTTTGAAATGTTCTAAATTTCTCTCTTTGACACAAACTTTCTATCTAACTTAGTTTTTTTGCAATTTTGTTTTGAATGCGCTCCTCCAATTAGCAGATAACTAAATCGCGAATTCAACCCCGCCATGATAATGTCTGTGCGCAGGACGCACAGCACACTTGATTACCGCGCTGCTTGATGGGGCTGGAGTAGTAAATCATTACCGGTCTGAAATCGAAACCCTTTCGATGCTTCGAATCCCAAGGCGTATTCAGCGAGACAACTATCGCTCAATCGAGCTCCAATCGGATGGTTACGGGTAAACAGGCGTTATTTGGTGATTTCGAATTCTCGTGTGATTCCACTTCGCAAACTATCGATTCCTCGACTTGAACTATGTGGGGGGGTAATTATTGCGTACATAACGGCGGTTTTCGTCCTGGTGAGACAAAAAAAAATACCCGCCGTTTTATTTTATGGACTGTTTTTTGGGGGGTTTTTGGGTGGTTTCTGGGCCTTGGTGACCCGGAGGGGGGGAGAACAAAATAAAATATAAAACTGATTTTGTTATTTGGAAATCGGCTTTTGGAATTAAAGAGAGAGATTAAAAGGTAAAATAATAAAAAAAAAATCCTTCGGGGGGGGGGAGGGTGGGTGTTGTTAATGTGAGAGAAAAGCCGAGTAGAAGCGAATAATTTGATAACTGGCCTTGGTATTTAAGAGCTCAGATTAAGAGGTAAAATACCTGAGGATAATACCATAAAATTGTTCCCACAATGTCATGCGAATACCAAATTGAGGTAAGACAATACCAAAATAATACCTCTAAGGTGACCAGATACTTATCCAGGTATCCAAAATATCAAGTTTAGTTATTCGAGAGATATTTAGCTTGCAATTTTAGGTATTTTCTTAGGTATTTTACCTCTTAATCTGAGCTCTTTAATACCAAGGCCAGTTATCAAGATCAACATTAGGTATTCATATGCTTTTGTGTTCTGCTCGGGTTGCAAGCAAAATATCTCTCGAATAACTAAACTTGTTATTTCGGATACCTGGGAATACCTCAGAGGTACTATTTTGGTATTGTCTTACCTCAATTTGGTATTCGCTTAACATTGTGGGAACGATTTTATGGTATCATACTCAGGTCCCGAGCAGAGCACAAAAGCATATGAATACCTAATTTTGATCTTGATAACTGGCCTGGGTATTAAAGAGCTCAGATTAAGAGGTAAAATACCTAAGCAAAATACCTAAGAATTGCAAGCAAAATGTCTCTAGAATAACTAAACTTGATATTCCGGATACCTGGGTAAGTATCTGGTCACCTTAGAGTTATTATTTTGGTATTGTCTTACCTCAATTCGGTATTCGCATGACATTGTGGGAACAATTTGATGGTATTATCCTCAGGTATTTTACCTCTTAATCTGAGCTTATAAATACTAAGGCCAGTTATCAAGTTATTCGCTTCTGCTCGGGTAGCCTATGTTGGCCGCTTGAGCACTTATTGAAGTATTTAGTATTGGACCGTAGTATTTTTTAAATTTCAGTTTCAATTTTCCCGCGATAATTTTTTGTTATGCAGTCGTAAAATGGAAGCTCCAATTAATACCTAAAATTAAGCCCCCGCTGTAGCTTGGGATCTAGTTGCTATCCCAAATTTAAAATATTTGAAATAAGAACTAATTTTAAACTTCAAAAATAACGGGTCTATCTCCTATCTAGCGGGTTTAATTTTTATATTTTCCTTTCTATTTATTTATAGTGTGGTATGAAGGAAACAATCTCATCGCCTCGTATTACAACCACCCACAAACTTAAAATTAGAGCGGTCGGGTTGATTGGCCCTGTTTGAACTCTTTGAACTTTGCAAACAAGGAGGTAACTAGAAAAGAACAACCCCAGGATATTGTATATGACTCACCAAACACTGGTACTGATATAAGCCACATGGAAAGGTTTATTCTACTGCTTCAATTGGTGTTTCCTAAGCGGGCCCTCCGCGTCCTATTTATAGTATACCTGCCTGTCATCGTCTGTTTTAAGTAGCACTTTTCTGTGACTATGTGCTTCACTTCGAACAGTCAGATAATTCCTCCGATCAAAACATTCAGCCTTTCCGAAGATGTTGCAAGTACATGTATTTATTATACAATTAGCAAACCAAGTATTTAAGTTATTTATTCCATAAAACTAATGGATAAACATAAGTTGCCACAAAAATTAGAAGGGTACTTTTAGTCGTTTCCCTAAGATTAAAAGTAAGAGGTCTGAAAGTGAATTGCGACATAACCCGCCAGTATGACATCTGATGTTAGTGCCTTTACATAAACGTTCTACGACGTGGCTGTGAAATAAAAATGACTAGAATATGTGATACTTTCACTGCACGAGCAGGAACGAATAACTTGATAAATGGCCTTGGTATTCAAGAGCTCAGAATAAGAGGTAAAATACCTGAGGACAATACCATAAAATTGTTCCCACCATGTTATGCGAATACCAAATTGAGGTAAGAAAATACCAAAATAGTACCTCTGAGGTATTCCCAGGTATCCAAAATAACAAGTTTTGTTATTCTAGAGATATTTTGCTGGCAATTCTTAGGCATTTTGTTTTGATATTTTACTTCTTAATCTGAGCTCTCTAATACGAAGGCCAGTTATCAAGATCAAAATTAGGTATTCATATGCTTTTGTGTTCTGTTCGGGTAGGCATTTTGTTTAGGCATTTTACCTCTTAATCTGGCCTCTTTAATACCAAGGGCAGTTATCAAGATCCAAATTAGGTATTAATATGTTGTTGTGTCCTGCTCGGGTACTGGTCAAATTTTTGATCTCACATGCATGTTTATAGCATGAGATAAGCCCTCTCACCGTCGACAAGGTGGAAAATTTGACCCAGGAGAGGGAATGTTGACTTCATTTATTTATTTATTTATTTGTTTATTTTTAATATGATTCATTCATTCATTAATTTTATTATCGCGTAACCGCTTGCGTCTTCTTATTCTTCTTTTGCATTTCAAGCTTATTGCTTTCACAATTAGCTTATTTCTTGCTCTCAACTTAGTGTTCTAAATGCACTTCCACAGTTATTAATTAGGAGCTTTCGATACCAAATACCATTTTGCATTAAAGGGTGTACGAAATCCAATTGCGACGCACAATAATATTCCGCAAAACTCGCCCATTCAACCAATCATCTTCAAACTTTTAGGGAGTAAAATAGAACATGTTATAAAAATTTTCCCATGTTTGTTTTAGTCAATTTCAAGTCCATATCCAAATGCACGAACCTTCACCTACCTACACTACTCATAAGGTCCAGTACAACATTTGGACCAACTTGTGGCAATCCATTTTTTCTTCATATCCTCCGATTTCACTTCCTTAGGATGCTTCCAAAGTGCCTGCTTCATGATGGCCCAGTACTGTTCAATTAGCCGCAGTTCTGGTGCGTTCAGAGGGTTGAGATGATTCGGCACGAAATTGGCCTCCTTAGCCTTGTACCACTCCAAAACCGCTTTCGAGTAATGGCACGAGGCTAAATCCGGCCAGAAAATCGTATGACCATCGTGTGACCTCAGAAGAGGAAGTAGACGCTTTTGGAGGCATTCCTTTAGGTACACCAGCCCATTGACCGTTCCAGTTGTCGCGAATGGGGTGCTCCGCTTTCCACACGAGCAAATTGCTTGCCAAATCATATATTTTTTGGCAAACTTTGACATATTCTACTTTCTAACGTCCTCAGGGACATCGAATTTTTGATGAGCAGTGAAAAACTGGAGCCCCACAGTCAGTCTGTCAGTCAGTCAGTCAGTCAGTCAGTCAGTCAGTCAGTCAGTCAGTCAGTCAGTCAGTCAGTCAGTCAGTCAGTCAGTCAGTCAGTCAGTCAGTCATTTAGTTGAAATTTTCTCTATATTTTTCAACTTAAATTCACTTTGTTTTCTTTTTCCTTTTATAGTTCTCCAAAGGTGTTTGCCTCTGTAGCATCCACCAGTAGTCCGCTAGCATCTCTGGGCTCCATTTGCCAGCAAAGTTCTTTTCAGTCTGTGCGATATCTTGATGAAATCGTTCTCCATGTTCATCTGAGACGGCTCTCATATTCTCTGGCAAGAAATCCAGATGAGAACGCAAAAAAGTCAATTTAAGTGACATATTACATCCCAGTGCAGCATACGAATCAACCAGCTCTTGAACGATGTGTACATAATCCGGAGACTTTTCATTTCCCAAGAAGTGACCACAAACCTTTTGGAACGCATTCCATGCTCGTAACTCTGTCGCGTTAAGAGTTTGCTGAAAATTGTCGTCCTTAAGGAGTTCCTAATTTGAGGGCCAACAAATACTCCTTCTTTCACCTTGGCTTCGCTCAATCTCGGAAACTTTTTCCTCAAAAAACAATATGGTTCTCCTTGAATATCCAGCTTTTTGACAAAATTTTTGATCAACCAAAGCTTAATATGTAGCGGAGGTAGTAAAATTTTGTCCCTGTCGACAAGAGGCAGATTTGACACATTTTTCTTCCCAGGTACCATCTCGGTACGTGCTGGCCAATGCTGCTGGTGGTAATGTTTATCCCTCGCACGACTGTCCCATTCGCAGAGGAAACAACAATGCTTTGTGTAGCCTCCTTGAAACCCAGTGAGCAATGCCACTACCTTAAGGTCTGCACAGAGATTCCACTGGTGTTCCGAATATTTGATCTTTTCCAAAAGTGTTTTTATGTTCTCATAAGTTTCCTTCATGTGAGCTGCAAATGCAACTGGCACTGAAGAATACTTATTTCCATTGTGCAGTAACACTGCCTTCAAGCTTTTGCTTGAAGCGTCGATGAAGAGCCTCCAGTCAGTTGCGTGATACTCTAACTGTAGCTCTTCCATTAAACCTTCGATGTTGTTGCAAAAGACAAGATCACCGTCCATCGAAAAATATTTAATGTTATCTGAATGTCTCTTTCTATAAGATGACACCTTTACATATTTTTCCAGGACATTCCACTGCTTTAGCCTTGAAGCTAGCAGCTGCGCTTTGGTCTTGGGTAGCTCCAAATCTCGAATCGTTCAGCTCCTCTTGGGTTATAACATGCGGTTCCTCAGACTCCGAAGGTAAAAAATCTGGATCATCCTGAAAGCTTTTCTCAGATTCGCCTGGTTCCGAATCCAACTCATCAGCACGTCCAGCAATATTTGGAGATATTGGAACTGGCATTGCTTCGGAGTGCAATGTTGGCCTTGATGGGTATTCGATTTTATGCTTCAAAGCTTTGGAAATTCCATGAATTTTTGTCAAACAAAAGTAACAATCGCTCACGTGATTGGTTGGATTAGTCCACACCATAGGTTTGGCAAAAAGTAAGCCTTTGTGCGTACCTTTCATCCAACCAAGCAATGTTCGGTAGCATGAGCAACAGGAGTATGTTGGAACCCATGGAAACTCACGATTTGGAAGCTCCTTGTCAAAATACAGCTGATATGCTGTCTCCAACAAAGGTGTAAACCCCTTTCTCTGTTCCTTCAATATCACGTCTCCACAAATGCAACAAAATTTTTGCGGATCGTTCAGACAAATTTGCGACATTTTTACAAAAATAAAAAAACGCGTCCGTAACACTCAAATAGCTAGCTTTGAATGAATAAAAAAATATTGTGCAAGGCTGAAGAGAGTCAACATGAGCATTAATTGACGCCAAAGCAAGACAGCAATAATGACACAAATTTTGTGCCGCAAATACGCCAATAAACCTTTGCGACATTTAATCGTCTTTCTTTGTCTAACATGCGGGGATTAATGCACGGTTTGATTTCCCACAACTTCGTTGACTTCTCACTCGCACTGCTTCGATTCAAATCTTGCAGTAGTGTGCGCAAATTAAACGTCAAAAAGCTCTATAAAATGCCGCATTAAGCTACGTGCTTGAGGATTCTTGCTTTCTTTTTTAACATATCTTTTCCTTATTCTCTCGAGCAATAGTGACTAACACAGAGTCTTTTGTCTCTGTCTATTCTTTTGTTTTTTGAGTGTTTGCGTGTTTTAATGCTGTCTTGCTCACTCCTATCCTAATTTAAAAATACGGCACTGCTTAACAGAGTATTTAATGAGGCGTTTCTGAAGGGCTCTGTGCAGCTGACTTATGAATTAATAAATAAAACTTTGAAGGTCTTCAGTTCCCAAACTGCTGTAAGAAGCAACATCAACATACTCAATATACTCAAAGAGGCACAGCTAAAGGGATCGTTCATAAATTACGTTATGCTTTGAGAGGGAGGTGGGGGGAGGGGGGTTAAATTGTGACGATGCATACAAAATTTTTCAAAAATCCATACAAAAAATGTGATAAAGAAAGGAGGGGGTTAAAAATCTGTGTTTTTGAGCGACGTAATTAATGGACGATTTTCATGAAAACTCGTAATTTTGTGAATGTAAACCCGGTTTTTACATCAACCTTACGTGTTACAAAAAATCCGTGTTCACGAATGAATTCAGGGAGGTCCATTTCATAAAATCCAATCCCAAAATTCAAAGGGTGGAGCTGAAATTCATGTTTTCAAAATAGAAAATCTTGATTTTTATGAAAATTCGTAATTTTGTGAATGAAAACCCGGTTTATTTCATCAATCTTACGTGTTACGAAAAATCTGTGCGCGAAGTCCAACTTGCAAAGGGCAGAGCCAATATTCTGGTTGTTGCTTAGGTACGGAAGTACGTGTTTTTGTGAGTTTAAATCACATTTTTCTCAAAAACTGGACGTGTTACAACATTTCTGAGCCTATATTTGGATTCAGCGTTGCAAAATCTATAAAATCCAACCAGAAATGCCGACGGGAGCGAAAAAAGTTCCGATTTTGCCGACTAGTGTTATATATGATGGATTAAGGTTTGATTGTGTGGGTGGGCGTGTGTGTGGGTGGTTGTGTGGGTGTGGGCGTGTGGGCGTGTGTGTGGGCGTGTGTGTGGGCGTGTGGGTGGTTGTGTGTGTGTGTGTGTGTGTGTGTGTGTGTGTGTGTGTGTGTGTGTGTGTGTGTGTGTGTGTGTGTGTGTGTGAACGCTTCATCAATCGTTTAGACAGCCGGCCAGAATCGAGCACACTTGTGGCACTGTCAGCCTGCCGAACACCGTCGCCAGCCAGCCACAGCAATGCGTCATCGCTAGACAAGTCGACCGCAATCAAACACGCTCGTAGCACTACCGGCCACCGTCCAGTGACATCCTCCGCGCAGCATCAGTATTATCAGCTGTAAGCAGCCTGGGTTACTAGAACAAAGGTCAGACAAATTGGTTAATAAGGTAAATCTCTGCATGACACACTATTAACCCTTTTAACGTATATCAAATGAAAATCAGTATGAATATAGATGAACTTCACTTTTTAAATATCACCAAAGTAAAATTGTAGATTGGTTAGAATAGTGTAAGGTTAATTCCACGATCGATAAACCCGCCCTAAGTGAGTTAGCTGGGTAAAATGCGCATTTTCGCATTACGCTGAAAGGCGTATTGGCGGATTTGTAATATTTTATCTAAGAGCGGATTTAAGAAGAAAAGGGGAAATGGGGGGTTGGGGGAAGGTGTAATCTTTTAATACCTAGGGTATTGGTCAAGTTAGTCAGTAACAGAAGAACAGTCCCGCTTAAGTTGAGTTCCGTTTCAGTTGACGGCCGAGATTTACTCCTCTTCTGTTACCAATCTCCGGTGTACAGGATATTCACGGCACTGGCGTACCGAAAACATTAGTTCAGTATCGTTTCGTCCATTTTGACTGTGATTTCGGGCCTACCGCCATTTTATCCCGTTAAAAATGACTCTTTAAACTGTACGTCTACTGTAGACGTTTTAGTTCATTCGAGAAGGCGTTGGACTAATTTGACTAATGCTTGAGTAATTTAATATCTGGATGCAAAAAATAGAAAATCACATCCATCTCGGAACCATGCTGATGTAATATAATCGTTGAGTACTTAAAATGATGGTTATTTGTTGCATTTTGAAGAAAAACTTGCGGCCATTTTGTTCCTTCATCTCTTCATCTCAGTTGCATCTTTAGTCACCTTGTTACTTATCTTCAACTTCTGTCTAAAGAGCCTTTCGGTTGACGAATTGATTGCCAAAAATCAAACCTGGTAAAGTCCTGAAAATGGTCTTCATTTTAAATGATTGTTTTCCCCAAGAGCCTCGACTGTTCTGTCAAACGACAAAAAGTGATTTCTGGGTTGAAAAGAGTTTTCAAATTATATTTTCCAAACCATCCGCACATAATTTATCGCCAGCTGGTTAATTTTCTTTGAAGAATCAATGTACGCGCATTTATTGCACATTAGAAAGTTTGATTTACGATCTGAAGGTTCTTCCATGTTCAGAGTATGTTGGTTGATAGTGTTTTGCAGCATCTCTCATCTATCAACTTCCATTCCTCGAACCGCGCTTTATTCCCACTCTCTAGAACCGATAAATAATAATGCTAACGATCGAAAACCGGGCAACGACTTTCTCGTTGCGCCCCCAAAATCTTCGGTCGTCCCAAAGGAATCATATTAGTGGCTATAAAGTTTGCTTCTCACTGTCAGGGTGGATAATTTTTATGACAAATAATATTTCACGTTCATTAAGCATTACGGCAAAACAGGCCGGCGGGTGGCCTTGTGTCGTAGTCCTGGTAGGCCATAAAACAAGCCCCAAAATGTTCACTAAACTTTGATTTATTGTCCCTGTCATAAATGAACCTTTTCAATAAAAACCATAGTATCATAGAAATGGTTGTGTGTGGACTATCGACTCTTGATCTTATGTCTACCACGGAGAAGCTGCAACTGCTAAGCTCATTACAAGACGTCTCCAAATACTGCCGTTTGGTTTGTTTATGACCCATAGAGGACGACTTTTCCCATCGTTGGAAAGGATTAAACCCTTGAGCTGAAACCGAGAACCACTCTAAAAGTACTTGTACAATTCTCCTCGGCTCACCCATGGAAACACATTAAGTCATATCACTGTACTCATTTGAAGATTTATCACTTTACTGTCGTCGTCGTCGTCGGCGTCATCATCCTCGTTTTCTGAACCTCAACCCCCGAGCGTGCCCAAGTATGCGAGGGCACACGGTTGACATATACACTTCCGTTCCATTGTCGCCCACTCTCAGCGACACGGCTACAACAATCTTGCAGAAACTCCTCGCCAGAGACAGCCAGTTCATAACGACACATATCTCGCCGCATAGGAAAAGACACTTGCCTTGTTACAAGATTTTCTGAAAAATTAAATTTCCTTTCATCCCCTCTCGGGACGGTTTGCTGACGCAGAGTTTCCTCGCCTGGACCGCAAAAGGCTGGTTTTCTTGGGCTTCCTTCCGGGCCGAGACTTGGGTCTTCCAGTTAGGAAAATTCGATTTGTTGAATGCTTTTGGGTATGTTCGCCTCTGGATACGTGTAAGACGATGATGAAGATGACAAAGATGACAGTCGTCCGTGACATGCGATGGGAGTGAGAGGTGCTTCTCTTTGATTGTGATGTCAGGACAAGAAACACGGCGTCTTTTTTTTTGTATAGAAAATGATTACCACACACAAGGATCGAGTAAGTTGTTCGGTGTGCTTTGAAGCGTGGAAAATTACATTGGATTTTCAGCACTGTTCCGTAGGGGTTTTCAAGGAAAAAATATGGCAAATTTAAACTATAGCGAGAAATGAAAAAAAAACGAAAATGGCAAGTTCATATTGAAAGCAGAAATTGTTCAAGAGTATTTTTATGGCAGTGGGAGGTGACGCTACCGATAGAAATTTCTTCGCTATTTTCAAAAAATTTTGCCAAAATTTTTGTGGAACATATGTTACATACTTAACACCAAAATAAAGCTCAAAAGAGTTTCATTGGTTTGATTGTGTCAGGGGTTTTGATAGTTTGACAGACTGGTTTTGTCTTGTTGTACATCGAGTTTCATAAAAAGCGTAAGAGAAAAAGATTCCATCGAGTAAAGCTCTATTAGATGCAGGGCAGTTGAGAAATTGCGGTAGGATCAGGTGCCGTCCACAGTTAACATTCGGAACAATGCTGTAATGCCTGTTTTGGTCAGAATTGCCTGAAAACTCTGAAATTGGAAATCTCTTAGAAAATAGAGTTCTCAAGTTGCATATGTTACGAAAATACGGAATCGTTTCAATCCAGATATTCAATTAAATCAATAACGGATTGAACGTGTAAAATACAAAAGAACATTAACTGTTTCTCTGTTTTGTAATAAAAAATATCATTCTGCTTTGTTGATTATATGATAACATACCCTTTAATAAAGAAGCTTATCAAATGAGATCTAGTCACAGTTCCAAACAAATCGTATCCAAATCGAATTCAAAACCACACAAAACCTAGATCTATGAGCATATTTAAATTGACCTGTATCTTCCGGAAATGGCAGATCTTTAATATTCTGGAGGATGGAAAATGATTGGAGGGAATACATTCAATACATTATTGTGCATCAAAACTACTTCAAAATCATGCGAACATTTTCCATTCAAATCCAAATTCAAATCCAAATCCCAATTATTATTCAAATTTAAAATTCATTTGCCAAACTGAATTCAAATACAAATCCCATTTGAAATGTTAGTTAGAATCGGAATTTGAATTTAGATTCGATATCATATGAAAATTCAAATCCAAATTCAAATCCAGATATAAATTCAATTCCACTCCAAATTCGATCCTGAAATTCAATCTCATTCCAAATCCAAATTTCAATTCACACGTGACTCCAAATTTAAATCTCATTTCAAATCCAATCCAAATGCAATCCAAATCTATTCCAAATCCTGTTCTAGCTTCGGCTGAACATATACTAAAATTAGAACGATACAGAGAAGATCAGCATGGCCCCTGCGCAAGGATGACACGCGAAATTTGTTGATGGTATCAACCCAAAACCCTCTGAACTCTGGGGTTAATGCACCGAGCTGAAAACGAAAGCATCAGGGAATTGGCCTCAAAATTAATGGACATACCACTACCGATCCCAAGTAAGTCGCCAACGCTCTGGGAGAATACTTCCATGGCTTATCGGCAATAGAAGCTTGCCCGAACGACTTCCGGCGCATGGTAGACATCACTGGCCATCACTTTACGAGTATCACCATCTCGAACGCAGACCCAGATCTCAACATTAACTGACCTTTCACGATGTGCGAACTATCCTTCACTCTCTTCTGTGGGAAACTCGGCCGGTCCAGACGAAATCTGCTATCCCTTACTCCGGAATTTGCCTCACGACCGTAAGACCACTTTGCTCTGTTTACTCAACAAAGTCTGGATAGAAAACACCCTGCCAGCTTCTTGATCACACAACCTCGTAGTATTCCTCAAAAAGGCTGGCAAGCTGGGACTCTTGCCCGGGAGCTACAGGCCCATCTCTCTGACCTGCTGTGGTTCTAAAATCCTCAAGCGAATGGTCAACCGCCAACTGTACGGTTTCCTTCACTACAATGGTCACTCGACAACCGACAGCATGCCTGCCGGCTGAGCGTCGGCACAAACACCTACCTGGGTAAACTAGGTCAGGCACTGCACGATGCCCTTCAGGATGGGAACCACGTCTAACTCGCCACTCTTCACATCTGAATTGGGCATGAATGCTGGACGTCCTCAAACAGCTAATCGCAAACATCCTTCAACACCGAACATTTCAAGTTATCGTTGGAAACCACCGCTTTAACCCCAGACCTTCAATAAGGAAACAGGTTACCCACAAGGCTCGTCCGGATGAAGGGATTTTTCTCGAGGCTACCAGTGGGCATCTTCATTTTTGTCTACGCGGATGACATCGTCCTGATGATCGTGAGGAGCACAGTCGTTTTCCTCCGCAAAAAACTGACAAAATCTGTGCGGTACGTTGAAAACTGGGCATCAATCTCAAGCTTTCAACTATCATCGCAAAAAAGCGACTTCACGGATATCTGCGGTAACAACCAGCGGACACTAGCTACACCGATCACTCTCGGAGGTTATCCCATCAAGCAGCGGACTTCAGTCAAGATCCTAGGTGTCAGACTCGACCGCTCCTTATCGATCGCACTTCGATGAAGTCAAATCACACTGCCGTTCCCAACTGAACCTACTCCGGACCATCGCCGGACCAGGCTTCGAGTTGCTGCAGCTATCGTCAACAGTAGAATCACGTACGGCCTTCAATAACGATTGAAGCCATTCGGATCACTTCACCAGCATTATATTCCAGCATTATTATTGCGTCCGCTGTTTGTCGTCGAGTTGCCGGATATTATACTTGGCAAAAACCACTGGCTCCATCGCTGGAGGGTTCCGTTTCGTGAGCTTGTCGACCATCGATCTTCCGGACACCACAACCGATACACGGATGGCTGCGCCTGAAGAGACGGGGTGGGCATCGGAGTCACCTACCAGCACTTCGCCCAGCGCCGCAAGCTCCCAAAACAGGATTCGATTTTTTCGGCCGAAGCTCTAGCTGTCTGGCTGACAGTGACCACCCTTTCTGACCGCCCAATTGCCATCTTCACCGATTCAGACAGCGTTGTTGTGGCTCTCGGTTCAGAAATCCCAAACCATCCTTGGATCTAGGCAATCATTATGCAATCCCCACCCGGAGCAACAATCGCATGGATACCCGGTCATTCCGTCATCCCTGAGAAATGTCGAGGCTAATCGGCTGGTCTCCATTGGTAGACGTTGTGAATTATGCAGAGACAATCTGGAACGCCTGGAGCAACGAATGGTCACAGTTCCAGGACCCGTTTAAACGGTAAACTAAAAGGTTCCGTCCACCAATGGGAGGACCCACCTGACCACCGACAGCAGCAGATACTGTCGCGTCTTCCTTTTGGACACACAAGAGCATCGCACATTGAAACGGACCCTTCCAAGTAAGCTACGCCTTTTGTAACACGCAACACTCATTTTCCATGCCATTGCTCCCAGTATGAGTGACCATGCCAGTTCTTCGGAATCTCGGGCAGTATAAGAGGCGTGAGGACCCCACGACATAAGCTGCAGTGGTCTGCATCCTTAAGGAAGCACACTTCTTAAACGCCATTTAAATACCAACCAATCCAAATCCAATCCAAATCCAATCCAAATCCAATCCAAATCCAATCCAAATCCAATCCAAATCCAATCCAAATCCAATCCAAATCCAATCCAAATCCAATCCAAATCCAATCCAAATCCAATCCAAATCCAATCCAAATCCAATCCAAATCCAATCCAATCCAAATCCAATCCAAATCCAATCCAAATCCAATCCAAATCCAATCCAAATCCAATCCAAATCCAATCCAAATCCAATCCAAATCCAATCCAAATCCAATCCAAATCCAATCCAAATCCAATCCAAATCCAATCCAAATCCAATCCAAATCCAATCCAAATCCAATCCAAATCCAATCCAAATCCAATCCAAATCCAATCCAAATCCAATCCAAATCCAATCCAAATCCAATCCAAATCCAATCCAAATCCAATCCAAATCCAATCCAAATCCAATCCAAATCCAATCCAAATCCAATCCAAATCCAATCCAAATCCAATCCAAATCCAATCCAAATCCAATCCAAATCCAATCCAAATCCAATCCAAATCCAATCCAAATCAATCCAAATCCAATCCAAATCAATCCAATCCAATCCAAATCCAATCCATCCAAATCCAATCCAAATCCAATCCAAATCCAATCCAAATCCAATCCAAATCCAATCCAAATCCAATCCAAATCAATCCAAATCCAATCCAAATCCAATCCAAATCCAATCCAAATCCAATCCAAATCCAATCCAAATCAATCAATCCAAATCCAATCCAAATCCAATCCAAATCCAATCCAAATCCAATCCAAATCCAATCCAAATCCAATCCAAATCCAATCCAAATCCAATCCAAATCCAATCCAAATCCAATCCAAATCCAATCCAAATCCAATCCAAATCCAATCCAAATCCAATCCAAATCAATCCAAATCCAATCCAAATCCAATCCAAATCCAATCCAAATCCAATCCAAATCCAATCCAAATCCAATCCAAATCCAATCCAAATCCAATCCAAATCCAATCCAAATCCAATCCAAATCCAATCCAAATCCAATCCAAATCCAATCCAAATCCAATCCAAATCCAATCCAAATCCAATCCAAATCCAATCAAATCCAATCAAATCCAATCCAAATCCAATCCAAATCCAATCCAAATCCAATCCAAATCCAATCCAAATCCAATCAAATCCAATCCAAATCCAATCAAATCCAATCCAAATCCAATCCAAATCCAATCAAATCCAATCCAAATCCAATCCAAATCCAATCCAAATCCAATCAAATCAATCCAAATCCAATCCAAATCCAATCCAAATCCAATCCAAATCCAATCCAAATCCAATCAAATCCAATCCAAATCCAATCCAAATCCAATCCAAATCCAATCCAAATCCAATCCAAATCCAATCCAAATCCAATCCAAATCCAATCCAAATCCAATCCAAATCCAATCCAAATCCAATCCAAATCCAATCCAAATCCAATCCAAATCCAATCCAAATCCAATCCAAATCCAATCCAAATCCAATCCAAATCCAATCCAAATCCAATCCAAATCCAATCCAATCCAATCAAATCCAATCCAAATCCAATCCAAATCCAATCCAAATCCAATCCAAATCCAATCCAAATCCAATCCAAATCCAATCCAAATCCAATCCAAATCCAATCCAAATCCAATCCAAATCCAATCCAAATCCAATCCAAATCCAATCCAAATCCAATCCAAATCCAATCCAAATCCAATCCAAATCCAATCCAAATCCAATCCAAATCAATCCAAATCCAATCCAAATCCAATCCAAATCCAATCCAAATCCAATCCAAATCCAATCCAAATCCAATCCATCCAATCAAATCCAATCCAAATCCAATCCAAATCCAATCCAAATCCAATCCAAATCCAATCCAAATCCAATCCAAATCCAATCCAAATCCAATCCAAATCCAATCCAAATCCAATCCAAATCCAATCCAAATCCAATCCAAATCCAATCCAAATCCAATCCAAATCCAATCCAAATCCAATCCAAATCCAATCCAAATCCAATCCAATCCAAATCCAATCCAAATCCAATCCAAATCCAATCCAAATCCAATCCAAATCCAATCCAAATCCAATCCAAATCCAATCCAAATCCAATCCAAATCCAATCCAAATCAATCCAAATCCAATCCAAATCCAATCCAAATCCAATCCAAATCCAATCCAAATCCAATCCAAATCCAATCCAAATCCAATCCAAATCCAATCCAAATCCAATCCAAATCCAATCCAAATCCAATCCAAATCCAATCCAAATCCAATCCAAATCCAATCCAAATCCAATCCAAATCCAATCCAAATCCAATCCAAATCCAATCCAAATCCAATCCAAATCCAATCCAAATCCAATCCAAATCCAATCCAAATCCAATCCAAATCCAATCCAAATCCAACATAAATCCAATTCATATCTGATCCAAATCCAATCCAAATCCAATCCAAATCCAATCCAAAGTGTACCGAAACTGAAATAGACGTAATGCAACAAAAGGTGTGTTTGATTGAATTGATTTTATAATTTCTTTCCACAGGTTCTTATGTCCAGAAGACCACTCAGTGCACCAGAGATTACATGACTTTTTAGAAGTGTATTGAATACAAAAATGGCCGCCATCATGACCCACAACTTCCAATTTTTGAAGACACAAACCTGAGAAACCACAAGTTCCACATATCAAATAATAATTACTTGTATGCAGTAAGAATTTAATTAAGTTTGGGATATGATATCTCTGTAACTTCCCATATTTGTGCCCTAATTGAAGTAGCGATGCGAACAAGCCATGATAAGGTGGCCATTTTTGTGTTCTTTCACCTGCTGAATCTGAACCGTGAGTTTCCGAAATAACACAAAACTAAACGACCGAAAACGTCTCACATCAAAGCAAGCATCCATTATTAGATCTATTGAATCTCATCAGCGGAAAAACTACGATGTCACTTAAGGAATCCTTCAACCTGTCACTCATTTCACCCCCCAGAAATGACGATCGCCCCCCACGGAAAGCCACGCTCGGTTAGATGCTTTCATCGGCACCGAAGAACGTCCAATCGCCAGAGCGCACTAGTCCAAGTGGAAGAAACCGACGAGCAACAGCGATGACAAGCTGGCAAAAGTGTTAATTAAGCCTAAAGTGGGAAAATTAATTATAGGCCTTTGGTTGGCCATGCCAGTCTCCTTGCCAACGTTATTCTCCAGTTTTGTTTTTGAAAAGCGTACGTACACTTTGCATCTATAGTCAGTGAGATGTGTTAATTAAAAACGGTGTCGCCCCTGGAACGAAACTCACAGATGTCACGCAACATGAAATCAACTGTGGCCTTCTAATTAAACTGCTCACTTGAAACGGAAAGTGCGTGGTTGCTGAAAGGAGGAGCGTACCGTTCTGGTATGAATTTGAGTGTTTTTGTTGTTCGGCTTGTCGTCGGCCGTGGCTAGAGAAAAGTTATTCGATCATTTTCCGCTCAGCATCCTTTTAACGCTCAATTGAATTTCCTGTGTGTTGTTGAAATTTGTGCTCCTTTCATTTTCGAACGGTAATTATTTACATAGGACGACAGCCTTAGCAGTAGCCGTATTTTCCGGTTGTTGATTTTCCCTCAAAACAATTGAACAAATTAACAGCCCGCTCTCTGTAGGTGTGTGCTTGTATTTACAATAATTAAACAGACAGGTGTTACAGTTTGTAATTAGCACCCACCCTTTTTGGTTTGGTCTCGTCAAACATCACGGAAATGGGCTAGATTTAATCAGTTGTTAAGCGAATCAATGGGCTTTACCTGAAAGAATCCATTTACTACTAATTGTATGATGCGGTAAAGTATGCTGGTTTGGAGCGGGCACCATCGCATCCAATGTGTGCAACGATTCTAAATGAGTTTGGTCAAATTCCGACACGCTCAACGGAACAGGAATTCGATGGTGCTGACTTAGGTTCGACCGGGAAACCCCATTCCAGGAATGCAAACCAACATTTTGTTGATTATCAAATTTCTGTGCTGCTGCTACTTTACACTGCGTGCTGGTTGTTCATTACCGGTTCTATTGTTTCCGTTACTCAGACAATGCTGGCGGGAAGGCAGCCGGAACACAATAGTATTCAAAAGGATCCTCCAACCGCACACTGGCTGCGAACGTCATTCTTGGTGATGGTGAATTGTTGTGGTAGCTGCAGAACCGAGTCAATATTATTGTGAAATGATGGATGAATGTGGAGTTTTATGCTCAAACCCAGCGGTATGAAGAGTGAAATAAAATGTTAGGAAAAACCTTTAGTAGAAAATGCAAACATAGAGGGAAGCAAACATCAGGCCGTGCATCAGGTCTCAAGGTAACCATAGAATCGAATTATAAATAATGAAAATCGTAGTGAAAAAAAAATTTCCTTTTAACAGATATCCTTGCCATAGAAACAATTTGTCATATTTCAAGGTACAAAATGTTGAATGTTTGTTAGGCACATTTGATACAACATGCTGCATGTTACTCGAGCTAATATGTAACTATTTTTGCTAACGTTACCCTAACGTAAGGTTTTTTTTTTTTTTTTCAAACGGGTGGTTACGTATCGTAAGAAAAGGTTTTTTTTTAATCAATTCACATTTTTGGGAAAAAGTTGGCAACCGAAATCTTACGATCGTTTTTTTAAACTCTGGGGACATTATAAGCTTAGCTACGTAAGATAAGAGTGCAAATAAACGGTCATATACATTTTAATACAAACCTTTTCACTGCATCATATAGTGTTTGAATGGAGAATACGGATTGAACGGTCCTCTCGGCGATAGAGAAACATACAAAGCGAATGACAGCTGGGGCGTTACTGGGTCAAGATTAAAACTGCTAGGGTTGTCATAAATATTATTGAATAACCTGTGGGTTCTGTCTACAAAAATCTGTTTTTATCTGACTTATCATGAGTTCACAGCTACTGGTCGTTTATGGGATACTGATTCCGCAAACTTCGGTTCCTTTTATTTATATGACATAGCAACCCTAGTGTTATGACATATACATCTACACAGTTCAGTTCGGTACAGGGTGAGTGGTAATTCCTGTCAGTGTTTTTTAAACATTTGTAGATTTGTTAAATTTATTATACTTTTCAATTAAAGTTTTATGAAAGCCATCAGAAATCAATTTGGTTTTACTATGGCACAAAGAGGTGCCAATAGGTTTCATATTTTAGTAAGGTTTATGAGAACTTACACAGCTTGTTACAGCGATCTTAAAACCTTCTCTTCTCAAAATCCTTTTAATCCTATCAAGGTTTCATTTCGACTTTATGAACTCTTAAAATGCTGTTTTGAAATGCCGTTTTAGGACTCATTCATATTATCTTCTTATGATCAGCTGAAAAAGCATTTTAAAACCATTTTGCTTCCAGCAAATGCATAAAACAGCATATTGGTTTTATGGTAGTCATTGCGAAGATTAATTGGCTATTTGGTAAAACTGTGACTTTTTCTAATCGCCATATTGAAATTGAAGAAATAATTGATATGTAGAAAAATAAATGCACCAAATTTTAAATGTAATGCAAATGAACTGTGGATCGGAGACCAATGTCGGCAATTCTTTAGATTACCTTATTCAATTCCAGCGATTTCCAGGAATTTCATGATCGTCGAATATATTTGTTTTAATTTGGTTTTTGCTGTTGTAATCTGCATAATTTCCGAGGCACATTAATTTTCGGCTCTTTTCGTGCCAATAATAACCATAAAATTTAATACGCATATCATGTGGAGCATGACACGCTGTAAAAAAAATTGTTTTAAATATGTTGCAATCAAACAAAATTTCCCGCAACACTAGGACTTTTTTTTCATAGATATTATTTACTGCTAAATGAATCAGAAGAGCAGAGAATCGAACATAGCAGAACAACAAAAACCAACCACGATATCACAGTGAAGTTTGAAAGGTGTGGGCAGTTGGCAGTATGCTGGTTTTCATGACAGCCAAAAGGTTTTATGAAGGTTCTCAAGTTACTACAATATTCCTCTAAGTGGGCGCAGTGGTTTTACGGCTCAACAAAAAAAAAAGGTTCTTAAGTTGTCCTAACATCTTTCACTAGAACATTTTCAAAATCTGTATGGTCATATTAAGGCTTTATTAACTTGTTTTCACAACCGCCTGTAGTGTGCGCCTCTCTATACAAATTTCCGCTTTAAAGAAGCATATAGGAGTTTTTGGTAGACAAAAGTGCTATACGGCTGGAATAAAACTAAAATTGTTACTTCGGAGACATGTTTGCACATTTTTCTTTAGATTATATTTAAATGTCAACAGGGCTTGCTAGTTTATTTTGAATTTTGTTTCGTTTGAGACTCGTGCCACTCGTACCATAAAAAGTCGAAGCAGCATTATTCGCATTCTCGTTTGGAAAGGTAGTAATCCAATCCAGGCTGCCGAGAAAGTTGTTGATTCCCTCAAAGTCAGCATGGGTGAAGTTATAATGAACGTCTTCGGTGTTGTCATGGAAACTGTACTCAGGATTCAACTCCAGTGTCAAAAGCAGAAGGGAATGATTCTTACAGCTATTGACAAGCGGTGTCAGAGCTTGAAGAATAGAATATCTTTGACCTTTGACCGTTTATTTGCGTTCGGAATGCCATAAACTTGCCGAAGTCTGGCAGTAAAATAAATGTCAAGTAAGGAGAGAGATGCCGGTCTGAATGGCGGACAGGAATTGTCTGCATAGCGGAAGCCGTTAGTATCGATATGCCATGAAATCATGCTGATTTTTAAATCTACCACGATGACGTTCTTGTCGCTGCGTTCCAAGGATTCAATTTTAGGCGCACGGAAAGAAGAACTTTACCAATAGATTTCTTGTTGCTTTTGAGTAACGATAGGTCTAGCTGGTAGACGTGTCGTCGAACCGTTGCAACGAAAATGTGTTGATATTTAGCCAGGTTTCAGTGAAGGCGTAATCAGCATGCCAAGTGGTAATCGTCGAGCGAACTGTACCACCTTCGTTCTGGTAGTAAAAAAGGGCTTTCAATGGGGTGGCAGAAGAATCGGCAGGCAGCATAAAGTCATGGATGGCAGCTTGGCGAGCCCTGTTCCACATTACTAGTCCCAGGGCCACAACAACTTTGACGGTTGCAAGGAGCAAATAGAATATTACTGAAACCGGCACTGGGCACAGCTGAGCTAGAAGGGTCCAGGGTGAGGAGGGGTTTGACGTGCGTCCCAGACCGGTTGAAGTGACGGTCGATGTATGTTAATGATGAGCATGGGTGAGATGACAGGTGTGTAGCGGTTTGGCAGGAGTTAATAACGGCGAGAAAAAATGAATGAATCGAAAAGTAATTTCAAACATTTATATCGCTCTCGCACACCAATACAAGCACGGACAACGTCACTGGACGTTCCATTTGATTTACTGACAACTTTCAATTTCCGGCACACACTTTATACTGTATGTTGTTGCAGCAAAAATGTCGCGAATTCAAATTGGAGTGCGGAAAGAAATCTTACGGCAAACGTACTTTTGCATATAAAAAGTAATAAACGATCCATAAAAAATTGAAAATCGTGCCACGAAAAACGCATTTTTGACCCAGAAGACTCTGGTGAATATCCATAAAAAAATTGAAATGATCCATACAATACAGCAATGTGATCCATACTTTATAAAAAAATTAGCAATAAAATATCAAAAATGTACCGTTTTGTATCTAGGGCATGGTCGTTAAAAGTATACGGATTACCCATAAACATATTGCAAATTATCCATAAAAGGTTTAATAACTTTCCTTAAACATGTAAAATTGATGCATAAAATGTAACCTTTATGCAATAAAATATATTCGCATGTTCCATAAAGTATTTGAAGTTTTCCATAAATAAATTGCCAATGATCCATAGTATGATGAATAATGAATCATAAGCTTATAATAATGATACATAGTAAATCAGTTTTGTTCGCTAAACCATATGGCATGATCCATAAATTATGCCTGCATTTTTACAGGTTGGAGCACTTTTTTATTTTAATTTTGATCCTTAAAGATTGTAAATTTGATCCCCAATTGTGTAACTACTCAGATTTAGTTACATGTCCGTTCTTTCAGGTATCCGGATAAAGTATTACTGCTAAAGAAGGATTGTGGAGTTTTTTCGTAGCCGTGTTGAGGATTGAAGAACTAAACGGTCGATGTTTCCGACATCCGCATTGTTAACATAGCGTAGATTAGATTCCAGGCAAACGGCTGATTCAAGCATTTGCCCGGTATAATGCAAACAGAGGATGTTTTTTTAGTTTGGTCCGACGAGCGACAGCGAGTTGGACAGCAAGCGTCTGCCCGGCATAATTCAAATCAAATTTTCTGAAAAAACAGTTTAATCAAGTGATAAATTCGACCTGAAGTTCTTTATGGGCAGGAGAACTATTTACCAAATTTCTTTACAAACATGTGTCGCAGTTGCGGGGAGATCAAATAATGTTAAGTTCACAAAGTTGGTTTGTTATGAATCATTATTTGAAGACTTTGATTTGTTATACAAACTATTTGGGGTCCCTGGCAATTTATTTATGGAACATTTACAATAATTAATAGATGATACGCACATATGTTAGCGCAGAAATGTTACATTCTGTGGATCAATTTTGCAAGTTTAAGGAAAGTTATTGAACCTTTTAAGTATCATTTGCAATCAGTGCTTGAAAATATCATATTCAATTTTCATAATGCACCCTAACTGAGACAACATATTATTCATCACGTACTGTTCCTAGCGAACAAGAAGTAAACACAAATTTGCCTTCATGAATCTCTATAGAGCAATAGTGCAACGTGAATCAACTTGTTTTGTGTTGCTTTGCTTTCATCATTCATTCGTTCCAGATAGCAGTGAATGTAAATAAGCGCAAACATCTCATTCAATCTCGACGTTCTACCGTGAAGAAGAAAGAGCAGTCCTTCATTTCAAGAATCAATGAATTGGAAGCACCAACCTATTTTGTTTGCACGTATTTTCAGCCTTTTCTCGATCTCGAACCACAAACGCTATAGCGATTTCGGCCATAGATCGTCTGCTAGAGCTCCGTCTTTTGGCTTCCTTTGCCTTCAGCCATGTTCGGGAATATTTGAAAATAAAAAATCCTGTGGCAGAAAAAAATCTCTCACGAACGCGAAGATGAATGACTGGTTACCAGAACATTCAGTCAAGCAACCAAAATCTCTTGACGCTTAAATAGCCAGATATGTGCTTTGCTGTGGTGTGAATGAGTTGTGTGGAACACAGGGACAACGGAATGAACGAAATGAAGATAGAGATAATTGTGAAAACTGAATATATTTTTTACTAGTCGTTCATGACGGGTGTCATTTTTTTCGAGCTCTGTTTGCAATGTGTTAATGGTAAATCCGAACAATTTTATATATTCTTCCCTTGATATAAAACGGTTAATTTTTGATATTTTATTGCTAAATTTTGTTAAAAGTATGGATCAAATTGAAGAATTTTACGGATCATTTCTATATTATTTTTTGTGGGTTTTCACCAGAGTCTTATGGGTCAAGAATGCGTTTTTTATAGAACGATTTTCAATTTTTCATGGATCATTTCATAAGTTTTAAAGGAACAAACATAGGGCTGCCGTTGTTCTTTACGTGCACGAGTGCTCTTTACCAACTTTATTGGGAAACAAATGTCACAGTTGCGGTCGTAAAAGGACGTAAGATCGCAAAAGTAAGCTGACTGATCTGAAAATTTAAAATCTTCTCCAAAGTGATCCTTCTTTACAGCAATATTTAAGCCTCATATATAAAGTAACGGACATGTTAATAAATTTGAGTAGTAGCGCAGTCAAGAATCAATTTTCCCGTAGTTCAAATCAAAAAAAAATTTATACCCAAAATTGGAATAATTCCGGCATAATTTATGGATCATATATATTATTTTAAATGCACAAAATTGATTTGCTATGGACCATATTTAGAAGTTTATGGTTCATATTCAAACCTATAATGGATCATTGGCTATTTATTTATGGAATATTTTCAATAATTTATTGATCATGTGCATATATTTTAGTTCAGAAACGTTACACTTTATGGATCACTTAAACACCTTGGACGGTTTTCGAACTTTGGCCTTCATTATGGCCCAAAATCTTTCCACGAATCTCTGGTGAATTTGAGGGGTTGGCGGTTTTTGGTACAAAAACAACGTTATTGTCTCTGTACCAATCCAACGTCGATCGCGCATAATGGCATGATGCCAGGTCCGGCCAAAATAATGTTTCGCTTCCGTGGGACCGCAGGAAGGGCAACAGACGCTTCTGGAGGCACTCGGTGTGTAACCGTGCGGGGGAAGGGTGCTGAATCTCAGTCAAACGCGATGGCTTAAGCGCCACTCCCATTAAGGGAGACCACCGGTCGTGTTGAATATGCCCGACTAATTTTGAAACTGGTTTCTCAGAGGAACCACCCGAACGGTACTTAAGGAAAACCCTACTTCAAACGCACATATGCTGCTGAAACCTCAAACGAACACCTTTTGCCGATAAAATTAACGAAAATTCCACCAATCCATTCAAGTTATATAATTTCCGTAGTCTCTTTAGACTTTAAAGCCAGAACCAACCAACGAACCTGTTTTCAAACGGATGTGCTTGATTTGAATAGACGAACGCAATATTGCAAATGACGGATGAGCCAGCTAAAGGACGAAACGTAAATAAAAAACGGAAACTAAACAACAAACTCCAATCTCAATCTATTTAACATCTATTTACAAGCTTCACTCGTGTTGGACAGAACTTGCTCTAAAGCTACAAACTATCTAACTAATCATGGCCATGAAAACTTTGTACGGACATACCTGCGCAGGTTTTTTCTGATGATGGTGATGGCGGTGAAAAGCGAAGCAATGATGATGACGGAACGAAGCGACGATAACTTGAAGCGGTGATGGCGGTTCAGGAATGGCGACGGTTCCGAAAATGGCGACGGTTCCGAAATGGCGACGGTTCCGAGATGGCGACGCTTGACCACACAAATGGCGTATCGCGGTGTACCTAGACCCGTGCGCAATATGGCCGAAACTAGAGTTGCGGAGAGAGTGGCGGCTGGACGGAAGGCTTGCGATTTATACCTTGTCGAGAACGTCCGGAATTGACCGTCTCCTTCAATATAGGAGTCCCCTTTCCCAAGCGACCCGGCTTCGCGTAGCTTTCCGCTATGACCGAGCGGGGTTAAGGAAGACTACTATATATTTTGGATAAGGTCCGGTTCAGTGTCCGACACTTGACAACGGATCACTGAAACCGCGCTCTCGGTATCTGTTCCACAAGGATTGTTACGTAGGGTGGGAACACGACGGATTATTGGTGACCGTCGGAATAATTTCGCTAGTTTTTCGAGCGAACTTCACTCTCCTCCGTTTAGCTACCTGATCAGGCGGGCCTTTGCAGGGCGCACGAGTCTGGCGTTCTTGCAGACGACGTTCACCAATTCGCTCAAATCAAATCGTTTGGCGTCCACGATCGCCAAACGAGGAATACTAATCCAGCCCGTTCAACACAAAAAGCCCGTCGAACGAGCTGTCCAACGAGAAATGACAAAATTACAATCAAGAATCACGCGAAATGAAATATTTAATAACATTACCTTTTTGTACGTATTCACAATTTTATCTCGAATTTAACAGTTGTTTGCAACGCATACACTATACACAAGTACTCTAAAAACTGAACATACAAAAAAAAGTTACATCTATGAACTGGCTCATGCCATTATTTAAACAAGTCACCTTTGACTAAACACTTTAAACACTTAAAAACCGCGTCAAACACAACTGTTTTCCAGCCAATTCGCTAATGTAATGGCCGGGATTAAAACCTCCATTGCCCAAGAAACCACGGAATCAAAGAAATTGAATCGGACGCGAGAAATAATGTTCGGCTTAGCCATTGTATTGTATTCAGGTGTTCATTTGATTTCCATCTCTTTCGCATATGTAGCCTCCCATAAAAACAAACTTCCATCCTAGCGTGCTATAAAAAAGCTTCCACCTATCATGCAATAAGAAACCCTACAAATGTACAATGAATAACACGACTCAAAACAATAATCCAATTGGAAACGAAAATCTAATTTGAAACACATAATCTACTATCTACACTACCTTGAACTACAAATCTAGTATTTACATATTTACATTTATACAAAATTGGTCCAAATAAACGCACCGCGTTACAATAAAGTTGATCACATGGCATCCTAGCAAAATAGCAAAGAAAATTTATGCAAATAAATTTCATATGAGTATGATTACTGCCCAAAAACGGAAACTCAATAAATACAAAACAAACTAAAAATAAAAATGAATGACAGGAAATTCTTCGATAACTCTTTTTTCCTACTGGGCCCATAAATGATTCTTTATGTCTGTAAAATAGAAAATGTAGGATCATAAACAATGTTAGTTTTTGAATCAACTATTTTGGACTAAGATTTTTTTTTTTTTTTTGTAGAATAATCCACTCTTTAAAAAAAAATGTAAAAACCCATCCCATCTTTTCACATACATAACGTGAGTTAGGTGGGCCAAAACTTACAACGATGCAAATGCGAAGCGGAAAATAGCATTAAGAAATATTGTGAAGGGATGTTATAATATAAAATGATAATAAAAATTATGTTTGTAATGTCTGCATGTCTGCTGATCCTGCTGCAATTGTAGACGGACTTGCATTATCATAGCCACAGGGGAAGCAAACAATTCAATCATGTTGAACATCAAGATCTGAACTCAAGGATTGATGGGAAGGTCTAGAACAACTTAGAAAAAAACATAAATTCGCAAATTTTATCCTTTTAATGGTTTTTATCACTTGCTCAAGCAAGTAGATCATAAATAATGTTGAAATATGGTGTAGAAAAAATCCGTTTTGAATCAGTTATAAAAACAGAAAATCGTCAAACAACGTGCAGAAAAAAAGCAACGTGCTTCAACAAGGGCCCGGAATAAGCGAAAGAGGGCTCAAAAATCCCTCCAGGTCCACAATATTATACTGCCGTCGTATAAGAGGAAGTAAGCGATGCGGACAGGTTAACTTCTCTGGAAACAGTTATCGATCAACCCTATCTCGGCATTCACACCGGCCATGGTATCACTCGCGATCGGCACGAAGTACTCCGGTGTTTCTACGACTTCCGGAGGAGTTAGTCTGTATCAGTTGCTAAAGACGCTTCTCGTGAGCTATCGCCCGCTGTACACGTAAAGTTTTCCGAAGAGTTACGATCTCGTCCTTTTTATCTTCAACCAAACGGATTCCGAGGAGCCGACTTCTTAATTTTCTTACTTCGAAATTTTTGAGTAAACGGGTGTAAATAGCTGAGTGGCTGCCATTATATCCTAAGCACAGATCCAGTTATTTATTGTTTTCTATGATTTTAACACATTACCAACAACTTGAAATGTTTTTATATTATAATTTTCAAATAAAGTGTAGTGATTATTAACGTTTTACAACTTTGATGGAGCTGTATAAATTCAAGAAATTCAATGAGCGAATTTCAAGTAGAAGTTCATTATATTGAGGGTACTTACTGATGCTCGGTGCGCAAGTATTAATCAGTGGACAGTGTCACCAGCTCTGCGGTAATCGCGTGTAATCAGAGCCGCAATTTAATCCTTCCCTTTACTATACTTCTTCGGTGCACCGGTCTGAAAATTTATTCCTATAAGCTGTTTTATTTATCTCTTCGATTTTTAAGGTTTTTTCCCTGCCTTGAATCATTTCAATTCCAGTTGAAAAAGATAAGCTGACCCAAACGATTTCTTTGAAGTGACAAATAGAGCTGTTGCTGAAGTCCATTTTTCCCATCGCAATCTTCCATCAGCCTACTATACCTCTCCATATTGCTCGCCTAAAAATGTCATCATTCCCATCGACTTGGTCAGCTCGATGGCATAGTGAAGTGCTTGAAACTACCCACTGACACTGACTGGTGACAACCGACTCGGCATGTAGACACAAACACACTCACATAAGCAGAGATGGAAAGTTGAAACCATTTTTATGCAAATTTTCATCTCCTTTTCATTATTCTCTATGTCCGGTTGTGTTTGCTTCTTTCTTGTATTCCGGCTACTTATTAACATCCCAGTCAGGCGGGTCCAACAGTGGCGACCGGGCGACTGACAGCTACCTAGCACCACTTGTCGACGAACAAGTCGGAAGCAGCTCTTCCGACAGTATTTGCGTAATAAACGAGGTCATTTTTCAAAGGAGAATCCTCGGGGGAAAATGAGGTATGCAACCAACGTTCAGGAATCGTTGATGATGGAATACGAAACGGAACCTTTTTTTTTTTCTTTATCGTGAGATGTTGCAAAGAGGATTCGATTTCTGAAGCCAGGCAATCAGATATTGACAATTAGGGGTATTTTTCAACTGCGTAGCAAAAATGGTCGAGAAGAACTGCGAAGCCATTGAACAGACCAATTATATAATTTTAATTTAACTTTGCTTGTCCGCAGTCAACAACCTTTTGTCCGGTCACGTAAAAGCTTGGTCAGTCGGACGTGGCTTAGCTTCTTCGCACACGAATGAACAACCGAATATGGAGCTTTTAGAGATGAACGAAACAGAACTAACTGCAGTGGCTGGCTTTTCTGCTCGACACAACTTCCGGTTTTGCCCAAGGTAGCGTGCAAGTGAAGTATTCAATTTGGGCAAGTATGCGAAAGACCATCAAAGACAAACAGTTTGACGGGGCGAGTGGACAGAATCCAGTGAAATTGAACGAGAAGCGCGGTGGAATGAGCTTGAAAACATCTTTGGGGGATTGTTTTTTTGTTGTAGGTACCGTGTGATGGGCAGTATTTGACAGAGCTTAATATACTGAAGTGTGAATCTACTGTAAACTTCTTTTTTTTTTCTGCGAAAGACTGTTCCGAGAGAATAATTTCAAAACGTGAAGAAAATAATAATAAGAAATCGATACATGTTTCTGCTTAGTTTTTCCTATCATTTCTAAGTTATTGCTTGCTAGTACTTTAAAGGCGCTTCCCAGTAATTAAACCAGAGCTTTCGGTGCCATATATGCATTAATTTTTTTTGTTTTGTTTAAAGAGACTTTACCCTGAAGGGGCATTCGTCTCTATTGCGAATTTATTGACAATTTTAATATTTTACAATATCTTATATATTATTGTACATACCTATTTTCTTTAAAAAATTTTATAGCTTTGTCTTCTGCTTGTTCATTGCATAGAATTCGGTATGATTGGTTGCTAATTCCTAATTCTAATCTAGTAGTATTATACTGCGGGCAAGCAGCAAGCACGTGGTGAATTGTTATTTTTCGGATGCAAACTGTACACATTTCCGGGGGTTTCTTCTCGAATAAATGTTTCTTTGTGACCCAAGCGTGCCCTAGTCGTAGTCTAGTCAATAATTTATATAATAGTGTATATATTTATGTAAATGAAAATTACTACAAGCATTCGTATCTATTATATCTGATCTTCCTTCGGTTGATCCTGAAATGCAAGAAATGTTGTAGAGTGTCAAAGTGTAGAGTTCTGTGGTTCCGCGCTTAAGCACGTTTTCGTTCGTTTTCCGCGATAGCTGTAATTCACCAAAATCTCGATTTGAGGAATCCTGCAAAAGTTTGTTAAATCAATTAAAATTTAATCATTTTATTTTACTCTTATTTACTGGTCACTATTTGCTGCTTGATGCTGGTTTTATAATCGCATCTTAGAAGTAAACTCAATAAAACCAAAACTGTCAATTATAATAATATTGTGAGTAATGATAAAATGATGACAAAGATTAAACTGTAAAGTAAGACACTAGCTAAATGTATACAGCGCTTCATAAATCAAATCCGTTCGAGTTTGGTAAAATGTCCATTTGCAAATCGGAAGTGAAACAAAAGATCAATAATAAGTGCAAAACCCCTTCACAGACTCCGTGGCAACCTCCTGCATTCAAGGCACCAGACACGTCCAAATCACCAGAGGCGAAGAAGGTATCATAATGACAATTGGAGCTATAAGACAAAGCAACTGAAAGTATCCGCAATCTACTAGAACAAACTATAAAATTATTCCTATGTTAACATATAAATCACAAAAACACCTGTTGAACCACCTTTCGGCACGCTAAACCGAGTGCAAGGGCTTCCTGAATCGTCCTGATATAGCCTGAAAAGTTTAGAACATAATTTCTATATATGTTAATCCATTCTCAAATATAGCATCGTTTATTTATCTGAATATTTTGTTTTGCAACAGCAAATATGCTTCTCACCTTGTTCATGATCTAGAGTAACCTTTTCATTCAAACCTTACCATACAATTTGGCAGGTAGTCACATAACCGTTTTCGTATGTACTTAAGTGTGTTGACTATCAAGAAAAATACCACGCGCTTAGAAAATTGCATCACCATCTGTGGACCCTTCCAGTTTAGTGTTTTGATAAGTATATTTTGAGTGTTATACTATTTCCTAAAATCTTGGTTAAATCCATTAAAATTCCACCAAATCATCCATTTATTCCTTCTCTATAAGCGTTGCCTTGACCATTGCTTGATGATTGGTGCTGAATTTGGAAATCTTATTTCAATGGTATATTTTAGGCTGTAAATTCCAGCCATGATGCTATCCTCTCCTTCATTCCTTAGCACGTTGTTTGGTGTTGCTGGAGTGTGTCCACCCGCTAGAATTGTACTACACTATCATGGATGATGACAAACTACTAAGGCCTGTATCTCTGATCTATAGAGTGCCGAAGCTTCTTTGTTGTGCTGCATTTTTTTTTCTTTTTTCTGTGAATATTATGCTTGTGAGTTGAAATGGCTCGACTTTCTTGTTATTATTTTTTAAATTCATTTATTGCAGAAGGAAAAAGCTTTTTTGAGTAGAGTTTCATGCATGTATTTTTTTCTCAAAAAAGCATAAAAACCCTTCTGATCTTTTCAAATAATTATTTTTTTACAAAATCTGGTAATTAGAAACAAGGTTCATAAGCAAGTATCAAAGAAAATAATAGTAAAATAAAATAAGAATACAATATTGCTGACATGTTGATCTCATGCTAAGCACTCAATGGTTCGATATCCTTCCTTGTTTGATTTTAGTCTGTGGAGAAAAGAACAAGTGATCAAGTGATTTTCTTTTTTAATTGGCCAGTTTATAACAACGTATCAACCATCCCCACCTGTTTTCTCGTTGTCTCTTTCTCTCTCTCTCTCTTTCATCCAAGCAAGCATGCTAACCCACCTTCTGTCATTGTTTATGAACTCAACACTTACACCCACCCATGCACTTACTTGCGTACTTTACTCTCCATCACACTATACGTACATCTATACATACTTGCACCCATACACATTAATATACCTAATTCCATACTCATAAACACGCTCTCATACACCTTTATAGACACATATCTCAACGTTTCAACATTCTCTACTTCTGACTAAACCTTTCCTTTTCAATGTTTATAATTTCTTTTTCCTTGACTATCTTCATCTGTTGACACCCCATCCGAAATTTCGCTTTCCTCATTTTTGTAAATTTCTTCTGCTTTCGTTTTTAATTTATCTTTTTCTTGAGCTTATTCTTTCCAATCTTTTTTTTCGAATGCCTCATATCTAGCAAAGTCCTGATATAAGGATTTTTTCATAGTGAGACTTGGTCTTCCTTCCTTTTTTATGTCGAATTTTAAGCTGTAACGGCTTGGACGGCATTTTGACAACTGAAGAGTGAATTCCAAAATCAAAATAGAAGCAACATTCTACACACACACACACCTTCAAAATGAGGGGTGTTCAGGTTTTTTAAATGCAAAATTGAAAGAAATACGTCAAGTTGATATTGACCAAATTTTGACCGTATCGCCCTTTATGCTAATTTGAAAGGGTGATTCCGCTCTCTTCGTCTAATATTTCCATAATAACTTATTCTGCCTACCCTAATGCGTATATTTATTGTCTTTCCCTCCAATAATTTTCTTACATTAAATTTCAAAGATCTTGCTTTTTGACAATTTTTGAAAATGTTTCTTAAGATAAACTTTTCGTAATTTGCTATTGCTACCCTACTTTCCTTAGTTAATACTGCTACCTTTGTTCCATATGATAATGCTGGCGCCAGAACTGTTGTATATATGAGTTTACCTTGTTCCCACCTTGGATGAAACTTTTTACAAAATTCTACCACCATTCTTGAGGTTTTTTAAGTTATTTGTAGATCTATGTCTGTTGATTAATTTGTTTCTGTTCTGTTCAGTGTTGCAGTAAGACAAACTCCTAAAGATTTAATGAATTCGCTGGTTTTAAATGAAATTCCGTTCAGCATTATTTCTTTTGGCTGTATTGCCTTGTTGTTTGGATATCTAATCAATACTTGACTTTTGTCCTTATTAATCTTAAGCCCTATTTTGCTGAGTTCTTCTTCTAAAAGCTTAAGAATATTTTCTAACTCATAAATTTTTCTGGCTATTATTGAAATATCTTCTGCAAATGCTAAAAATATTGGTAGTTTTAAGCAATCTTAATCTATTAATTCTAATTCTGGAGTTTCTTTTGCAATTTTTCTAAGTACATATTGAATTAAATAATTGAACAGCTGTGGTGAAAGAGGGCATCCTTGCTTGATTTCTTTTTCTCTTTTACATTCTTTTGAAAATTGATTTTGCCATAATACTCTAGTTATTTCATCTTTCACACATAATAACACCCTATCAACCAGTCTTGTCGGAACATTTCAACTTATCAATACTTCTCTCAAGCTTTGTACCTTCACTGTATCGAAAGCCTTGCTAATGTCTAACGCTAATACAATTAAATCTTTTCCTGCGTTCCAGTACTCTTCCATTACTCGCCTAGCTATAAAAATATGGTCATCTGTCGATCTATTCCTAGTAAACGCTGCTTGGTGTAACCCTGGCTCTCCTGTGAATTTTCGCAGTTGATTACTTATCCATTTGGCATATATTTTGTAAGCCACATTACAAAGAGAGATTGTACGTAAATGATCGGCTTCCGATGCTCCAGCCTTTTTTGGAATTGGGATCTGCGTTGACTTTTTCCACACAGTAGGCATTATATTATCTACATATACCCTTCTTAAAATATCGACTAGCTCCTCAATTGTATCCTCATCTGCATTCTTAATATATTCAATATAAATTCGATCTGAGGTTGAAGGATTTGGAAGGGGCACATAGTCATGTTCCTTACAGAACTCTAGCTCTGGCTCTTGACATTCTTCTAATATATTATCCTAAACACGTGTACTTATCTTAGCAAATTTGCTATTTTTCTGTTTTCTAAAACTTTTAAGGTAGTCATACGTTTTCTTTACACGCATTTCTATATCAAAATCATTTAGTTTTCTAAAGAATAACATAATTTCCTTTTCTTTATGATGTTTTATAGCTTTGTTTAAATCTTGTTTGCAATTACCTAATTTGTATTTATAGTTTGGCATGTCAGGATGTTTTTTGGGAGTTTTTAATGCTTTTCTTAAATTATATAAGGCTTTTCTTCTGTTGGGCGTGCTTGGAATTTTGCTTACTCTGAGTGTGCTTGAAGCAGCGGTTTTTAATTTTTTCGCAAGATTATTGTAACTTTGTTCTGTTGAACATTGAATTGTATTTTTAATTCCTATCATTTCTAATTTTTCCTGATATTTTCTTTTGATAATTGGATCTTTCAGTAGCTCCGTACGTATGACTGATGGTTCTTTTGCCTTTGGTTTTTGCAACTTTCCTTCTTTGAAGGAGATCGCAACCTGCATCAATTTATGGTCCGTTTTCACCTGTGTCCAATATCCTTTAATAAATTTTATTTTAAAACTATTATACTGTGAAGCTAATATATGATCTATCTGACTTTGCTTATCTTTACATTTCCATGTTATTGTTATTGATTTTCCTTTTTTAGATTATACATTTTTAAGTTTTGTTGTATGCATAAATAATTTAAGTAGTTCTCCATTTTCATTACACAAATCATGGCCTATTCTGTTGCCTATGTATTTGTTGTCTTCAATGCTTTTATCTTTTATTCCTATTTGTGCATTGAAATCGCCCATAATCAACAGATTTCTTCTATTTTTGACCTTAGATACTAGCTCATTCAAATTAGTTAAAAAATTATTTTGTCTGACGTTAGGAGCGTGAACATTTATTAGTATTAGGATACTATTGTTGATTTTAAGTTTACACCGCATTGTTCCAGTTTTCCTCTCTTTTATATGTACAATACTTATTTCCTCCCCCTTCCTGATTAATAATGCTAGCCCTCTTGTTTTATTGATCTGATAACCTCTGATTGACCAATTATAGTTTGCCGTGTGGATTTGATTTCCTAGTGTAACCTTCATAAAACCTATTGGCTGCCATGAAAACCCGCATACGGCCAAATGGCCACAGCTGTCAATCTTAACTGTGATATCGTGGTTGGTTTATGTTGTTCTGCTTTGTTCGATTCTCTGCTCTTGTGATTCATTTAGCAGTAAATAATATCTAAAAAAAAAAGTTCTGGTGTGCGGGAAATTTTGTTTCATAGCAAAATATCCAAAACAAATTGAGTTTTTTTTAAAGCATTTCATGCTCCAAATCATATACGCATATAATTTTGTGGTGAATATTGGCACGATAAGAGCCGAAAATTTATGCGCCTCGGGAATTATGCGAGTTTATAACAACAAGCACTCAATTAAAACAAATATATTCGATAAATTAATCATGAATTTCTTGAAAATTGATGGAATTCAAGAAGGTTATCTAAAGAAATGCCGAAATTGGTCTCCGATCTACAGTTCATTTGCATTTCATTTAAAATTTGGTGCATTGATTTTTCACATTTCAATTATTTCTTATATTTCAATATGACCACTGTAACAAAAATCACAATTCTGCCATAAAGCCAAGTTATCTTCGCAATGGCTACTTTAAAACTATTTTGTTATTTGGTGGCTTTTCTCAATGCCAATTTGCCGTTTAATGCATTTACTGGAGGCAAAATGGTTTTAAAATGTTTTTTCAACTGACCATAATAAGATAATATGAATGAGTTCTAAAATGGCCTTTCAAAACAGTATTTTTTAAGTTCATAAAGTCTAAATTAAACTTTTGATAGGAGTCAAAGGAATTTGAGAAAACGAGGTTTAAAGATCGTTTTAAACAAGCGGTAAAGGTTCTCATAAACCTGACTATTGGCATCTTTTTTTTTTTATAATAAAACCAAATTGATTTCTAGTTGCTTTGATAAAATCTTAATAAAACTTAATAGAGCAGGATGGTTTTGGCAATGTTACTTGGGTAGTGATCTCTATTGGATTAAGATCGATTACATTATTAATTTACGTAACTTCTCAACTTTAGATGAAAAACCATTTAAAACACGCGATGATTTGAAATTTGAATTTATTAGCTTTTTTAGGATCTGTCACTTTCTGCGCTTGATATAGTAGTAGTGATGCTTTTTCAAGCTCACCCATACTGTTTTATATAGAACATGGCACCTATATATACTTTTAAGTACTTAAGAACTGTATCGAAAATAAGTTATCCTCATATTTTTCTTTCAAACCGTATCAAAACGTGATGTTTTATTCAAACAGAATGGAACATAACATTTATCTGTTATTGTCGACCAGTTTCAGGCTCGATACTGCTCATCTATAGGACGACGGGACATCAGTTGGACATCGTCCTGTAGATGTGTACTAGCAAACCCAAACCGGTAGACAATAAAAGATAAATTTTATGTTCCTTTGCCGTTTGCAAGAGTGAAGTGTGCACTCTCGCGTCACGTTTTATAAGTAAGGAGTTTTTCCGTGTCTCGCAAAAGTGGCATAAGCCATAAGTGTCCCACCTTGGAAATTGTGGCTCAGCTTTATCTACGAATTCTCCCTCAAATCTTGCCAATAACATGCACAACAATCAGGACCGTCTAAGTGGAATTTCATTTTGTCAGGAATAAATACAATCTGCCTACATGGTGTACTTCAAGTGGCCACATCCGTGCAGAAACAGAGCTAGTAGGTGATTAGTATCCCCAGTTCTTGATTGATTTCTGCCACAGAAAATTGTCGAGTCTCGCCCAGTTATTTGTGCGATACGGTTCCGGTCACGGTTGGTTATCTTCGAATTTCTTTTTAAAGGCATATTTTCCTCATTTCTTCAGCATGTTTCTGATCATTGCTTCGGATATGGGAATTATTCGAGCTATTTCAAGGTTACTCTTATCGAGATTCTTGAGTTCACGAATCCCTGCTTTCTCCGACTCACTGAAATATTTTGCTCTTACCAATATAAAGTAACTCAAATTTAAACCCGTGTTTCTGGCGCACAAAGAGCTTCCTTCCCCGGAAATGGCAGTTCAACAAGTTAACTACAACATAGGTAGGCTCACTGTGGCTCTATGGTGGTGTGCGTCAAAACGAATTCCCTTTCTTTTAACACAGTTATGTATTTATTTCATTGGTGTGAGTGACATCGAATTAAAATCATGTAACAAGAATCGTATCATTTGATATGCATTCAAACGTAACAGTATCAAATTATGTTCGATCAATTGATTTATTATTTGATACTAAAGTGAAAATGCGGCTAATGAATTGTCCGTACTATAGGGTAACGGGATGTAATGTTAACCTAGCCCCTTTATTTGGCCTATGTACTAAATATGTCATTTAATTAGCGATAATCAACAAAATCATGTTGCTATCAGGATGATCGATTAATTCCAAAGAAATGGAGGAATTTTTAATCAATTTATTAAAGATGGAAAACTAGGAAAATTTAAACTAACACTTCACTTGATCACTTTTTCTAAAAAATTAAAAAAAACTGAAACACTTTTTTAAACTATCACTAGTGAACGCGAGCGAATTCCGTTGAATTCCACTACAGAAAGCTTATCTTTTGATAGATAGGCCTATTTCGTCTGCGACTTACAGACTTCTTCAGTGTCGAGTGCTCGATTGTTTATAGTTGTTTACTTCCGCGTGGTTTTCGAATTTCGTAAAATTTTTAGGCGGCATGACATCACTGTTTAAGCTGCATAAATTATCTTCATGTTCTTCGAATGAACTAAATTTGGCTTAATGGAACCAGTAAATCGAGAAATGCAGCCTAGATATACAGAAAACAGTCACACGTTATAAACTTACTTTTCACATAGATGAAATAATAATGATTTAACGAGAAAACTGTAGAAACGCTTCGTAATCATGGATTTTGTACTTAGAACAAATGTCTCGTTTTTTGTATGAGACATTCATATTGTTTTTTTTTTTGGGAAATTTTTTAAGTACACCTTTTTTTTTAATGGGGGAAAAAATTTTTTGGAAAACACCCAATTGTTGCTTCCCGGTGGTGTTGTTCCGGTGGGGGGGGAAAAATTTTTTTTTTTGAAAAAAAATTAAACCGCTGCACAGTGGGAAAAAAGTGCCCGAAACGCGAAAGAATTCTATATCTCAGCTCGGAGTGGAACGATTTCTGTAAATGTTACCTTTACTTGAAGGAAAATTTTCAAGGAATCGAATGGACGTGGTTTCATTGTCCGCACGGAACTGCTTGGGGAGCAAATGAGCTCATTTTACCCTGATTCCCCTAATATTTCCTTGTTGTTCAGAAATTTCTTTGCTCGGTGTGACTCAAGAACAACAAAATGATGCTAGTCTTATGTAAAATTTCCAGGAAAATCGATTGAAGTAGGTTTCGTTCAACACACGGCTTTGTGAATGAAGCTTTGGCTGATTTTACCCTGATTTCCTTAATATTGTTGTTTTTCAGAATTTTTTTTGCTCGATGTGATTAAAGAGCAACCAAATATGGCTAGTCCCATGTAAAATTTCCTGGAAAATCGACTAGAGTTGATTTTGTTCACCGCACGGTTCTGTGAATGAAGATATGGCTGATTTTACCTTGATTCCCCTTATATTTTCATGTTTTTCACAATTGTCTTTGCTCGGTGTGACTCAAGATCAATATAATAATGCTAGTTCTTTGTAAAATTTGCTGGAGAATCGATTGTGTAACTCAAGATCAACAAAGTAAGGCTAGTCCTACGTAAAATTTTCTGGACAATCGATTGGTGTTGGTTTCGTTCACTGTTTTTTGAACGAAGATATGGCACATTTTACCCTGGTTCCCCCAATATTTTTGAAATAAAGAAAAAGATCATTATAAGTAAACATGGCACCGCTCAAACGTCATCTAATGACTTCGTGAAAATGCTGTCTCCTGCCTACTTTATACTATTTAGGTGCTTACAGCTGGCGGCACGAATGATTGCAATGAACTTCTTTGCATTCATCCTGATTCTCCCCGCCTCTTTTCCTCACATTACGACAGTTACCGGTAGTACCTTTCCTTGTTATCTCTTTAACTCTTACCGCAAAAAGTAAGGTTAGTTTTCCTTGCAGTTGGCAATGTACCGAATGAACGAAACTTTTGAAGTTTACGAGGTACCGTGTCGTCATATGAAAACACGTTCTATCTTCATTTACAGAGCCGTGCGGTGAACAAAACTAACTCTAATCGATTCTCCAGGAAATTTCACATGGGACTAGCCATATTTTGTTGTTCTTTAATCAAATTGAGCAAAGCAATTTCTGAAAAACACAACAATATTAGGGATATCAAGGTAAAATCAGCCATATCTTAATTCATAGAGCCGTGCGGTTACTGAAAACAACTCCAATCGATATTTTAGGCAATTTTACACTAGCTTTATTTGTTGTTCTTGAGTCACACCGGATAAAACAAAGCAATCTCAGAACAACACAAAAATATTAAGGGAATCGGGGTAAAATTGACCATATCTTCGTTCACAGAGCTGTGTGGTGAACGAAACTAACTCCAATCGATTTTCCAGCAAATTTTACAAAGAACTAGCCTTAATTCTTGAGTATCTCCGACCAAACCATTTATAATAAACACAAAAATATTAGGGGAATCAGGGTAAAATCAGCCATATCTACGTTCACAGAGCCGTGCGGTAAATAAAATCAATTTCAATCGATTTCCCAGAAAATTTCACAGAGAACTAGCATTATTTTATTGTTCTTGAGTCACACCTAGCAAAGGCAATTGTGAAAAACATGAAAATATTAGGGGAATCAGGGTAAAATCAGCCATATCTTCATCCAAAGAGCCGTGCGGGGAACGAAACCTACTTCAATCGATTTTTCTGGAAATTTTACATAAGACTAGCATCATTTTGTTGATCTTGAGTCACACCGAGCAAAGAAATTTCTGAACAACAAGGAAATATTAAGGGAATCAGGGTAAAATGAGCTCATTTGCTCCCCAACCAGTTCCGTGCAGCCAACGAGATGACGTCCATTCGATTTCTAAGAAATTTTCCTTCAAGTAAAGGTAACATTTACAGAAATCGTTCCACTCCGAGCTGCGATATAGAATTCTTTCGCGTTTCGGGCACTTTTTTTCCCACTGTGCGCTGTCGAGAGTTATAACTTCATACTCATTATTCAATTATCACGAGTCGCCATGGTATAGTGAGATCAACCGAGGATGCAGTATCAGCTCTTTCCAAAAATACAGGATTGAATCCCAAGTCAGAAACATTAAAAAGAGGCGCTGGACAACTCCACGTGGTTGCGCTTTTTTGTCAGTTACATTTCCAGTCGATAAAGTAGATCTTTCAGTCATTCAGGCAACCATCAGAGAGCCGTTTTTTTTTTAAATTGGGTACAAAATATTCGTAGCTCTTTGTACTGTTTTCGTACAATGTACGAATGTTGTTTCTGTGTCAACAAATGCTTCGTGCTTTTGACAGTTGCGCGTGTGCCATTAATTACGAATGTATCTTCATAAATAGAACAAATCAGTTTCGTTGCTGAAAACAACGAACAGATTCGTAAGTTCTACCTTCGATTTCGTAATATAAACTAAAATTATCTTTCAGTGCATGAAATAGTAAATCTATCGAATGAGACGAAGTTGCATCCATAAAAAGACTCAATTTGGTACTTAAGGATCGACATTACATCCATATCCCAAGAAAGTTTCTGACTTTATTAAATAAGTTGTATAATTTTTCGTGATACGTACTTCTAAATGTATGATAAAACTCCTCTAAGCAAGTGTTTAACTAGTTGAATATGGCCTATAGCTCAAATACTTTATTAAATAATGTTATCGATCATATGCATACTAAACCGAGTCAAGGGACACATACCCTACATAATGTCAAAAACAATGCACAATTAATAATTCAAGTTATGTACAGCGAAGAAGTTAAGAAACATCTATAGCAAACAATTCATTCACCCATTCACGCATTCCCTAGTTTGGAGCTGCCAATTCCATGTTTTCTCTTGCATCTTTGTTGTTTTTTTTACAATGTTGAATTGTAATCCATGCATCAATATCTCCTGTCTCGCGACCATCATGTAAGGGTTTATTAATGGTCTAATTGCCTACAGGAAACACAATAGGAATGCAGCTTCCCTTAACCTGGAATACAGACGCTGTTGTATGACACTTCGCTAGATATTAGACGGGTACGGTTTCATTTGTAGTTCAATTAGCGGCTCTATATGGAAAGCCACGATTGGCATACAGCTAATTCAGCTTCTACTAGAAATTGTGATGCCATCAAATACTCCGCATTGCTAACTATGACCTTACATACGATAAGTAATAATATACAGAAGAAATAAATTTCGATAAAAATAACATCTCTAAGAATTCTGCTCCATGTTTGCTCAGCTCTATGTAAGAAATACTGCACCGAACAACCCCCATGATACGGTAGACACCGGAACCTCACAGCCAAAATAAAAAAAAATCAAGAATGAAATAATAAGACTGCGCCTCCTTCTTGCTGGCAATTCCCTGCCGTTCTGACTTCACCCGGAGTTCTATTTCTGCCCACCCGGGTGGAAAAGCAAGAATCCTCCACCGTCGTTGGACCGTGGTCTGACAAATAATTTTGCTCCACTCATCTAGGGTCTTTTATCTTTTCTTTTCTTCCACTTTCCCTCCACAATCAACAGTATCCCTCAGCTCGACGATGGTGCTGACCACGGAGGAGTCGGCCGGTCTGCAGCCCTACTTCGACTTTGATGTACAGCGAAATATCACCGTCACCGTAGGCCAAACGGGCTTCCTGCACTGCCGGGTGGAACGACTTGGAGATAAGGACGTAAGTAAATCCAGGGGGAGGGAAGGAACTTTCTTTGTGTGCTTATTGTTTTCGATGATTTACGGGTCAGGTTTATTGGGGTAGGCTTAAGTGAACGACCTATACGATCCCGAGACGGGAAGAAAGAGAGAAAATGTAGCCGTCCTTGAATTGAAGGTTGGATGTTCAATGGGGTGTCGTAACTTGATGCTAAGAATTTGGGCCATAGAGCGCCACGTCAACTTTAGGAATATTTTCGTACGATAGAGGCCTTGGATAGTTGGCCTCCAACATAAAAGATAGCATTTTATGACATTATTTTGTTCCAGACAATCGTTTATGACAACATGAGTATAATGTTCCAAAAACATAGCAATAGACGAGTCGAGCATTGTTGCCCGGAAAAATCGATGAAGCTTTCGGATAGCAATTCTACGAAAGACATATTTCAGTAATATTTCTGTCGATACAATAGTGCAGCCTTTCACAACAACTTACAGTAAATGACAGTTTGAGCAATGAGGCAAGCTTAACTGAAATTTGCTGTCAACAGAAGCTCCTATATGAGACTCTCAGAACCGGAGCTCTTCACAAAACACGATATTCGAGAAAGACAACATTATTTCAATCACCATCGGCACCGGCATCATCGTTCTCGTCGTGATATAGACAGGATGATGTCTATGTTGCAAGTTGCAGAGTTAGCATGATTGTGATCCTTCGCTCCGAAAACTGAGCACGTCAGTAAATGGAAGCAGTTGTGTGAACGGGAAATTTTCGACTAAGCCTGTTTGCTGTTTTGCCAGAAGCGTCCAATCAGTCAGTGTGGATTTTACTGTAGATTGCTGGGGAAATGCCACACTTGCCGACAACCGAGGTCGCCGACGACGGCCTGACGTGCAATTCAAGCTATTACTGCCGAAAATTTGGCCGGGGGGAGGAGGTGAGTGAAAGTGAAGAAAAAGACGTCAATTGTTGGATGGTATTCGTTCTTTGATTTTTAGAGCGAAATCTGTCATAGTCGATTTGGAATGATGAAGGAGTGCGAATCGGAAAACATTGGATTCGTACGATCGCCCGCGGAACATGTATTACGACATATGAATGCGACGCTGGTCCCCATTCCAATGGGTATACATCTTTATTCATCAGGTCCTTAAGCGATTCCTTTCTTTTTTTTTTTGAAGAGAAAGCCGATAGGTTTTCGGAAGAGCAAGTATGAGGGGTTCTTAAAGGCTGCCGGATATTTCTCCTCTTAACAATATGTTAAGCCTTCTAAGCATTGGTATGTAAACATCAGCTCGAATAACATTGACCTCTGGGAGTTATCACAAACAGAAGAAGATTTTAGTTTCAACTCCACACCGGATATCATTTGAGCTTTATTGGAAATCATCCCATCACTTCAAAATCATCTGAACGCCTGTCTTGAAATGTAAAAACAACTAGAAGGGGTTGTTTGAAAACTAAACTTAATTGTGTGGTTGATTTCATATCAAAACAGTCGTTTGTGACGACGTTATCTTTGATTCCCGTGAATTCTATTGAATCGAATACAAACGAGGAAACATCCTTGAGAATGAATTAGCTTTAAAAGTTATATCATACTTGCAAACAGATTTTTTTAGTCTGCGGATTCATAGGCATCAATGAATGCGTGGAAATAGCATCCTCTTTCCGATAGAATTGAAACTACACCAATAGATTTTGAACTACGAAAAATTTAGAGAAGAAGCCATTTATCACGTTAC